>CM077348.1:85591798-86191798 GCA_039655645.1 Ammopiptanthus mongolicus
GAACTCCTGTACAAAGTAGTTCACCATTCTGTTATCAAAATCCTCTCCCCCAAGGTGAGTGTTTCCAGCAGTGGCCTTAACTTCAAAGACCTTATCCTTAATTGTAAGAAGAGACACATCGAAAGTACCACCGCCAAGATCAAAGATGAAAATATTTCGCTCTCCAACACAATTAGATCTCTTATCAAGGCCATATGCAATAGCTGCAGCGGTAGGTTCATTAATGATGCGCATAACATTGAGGCCAGCAATGGCACCAACATCTTTAGTGGCTTTACGCTGAGAGTCATTGAAATAAGCCAGGACAGTAATAACTGCATTTTTTACAGGTGATTCCAAATATTCCTCTGCAATCTCACGCATCTTTGTGAGGATCATAGATGAGATTTCCTCAGCGCAAAGGCGCTTCTCTTGACCTTTGTAATTAACAACAATTATAGGTTTGTCATGAATTCCAGCAATGTCCTTGAATGGCCAAAGCAAAATCTCATTCTGAATAACGGGGTCACCAAATTTCCTACCAATTAACCTCTTAGCATCTACATAAATAACAATGCTATCATCATTTGTCCACCTTAAAAGAAACAATAAAATTATAGACATTTAAAAGAAGCTACTACCAAAAGAATAGAAATTACCAAAGACAGTGTTTGTAGGGTTGGTGGCAGCCCTGTTCTTTGCAGCACCGCCAATCAGCCTTTGCTTATCCGTGAAAGCCACACAAGAAGGCGTAGTTTTGTTCCCTTCGTCGTTGTGGATGATTTCCACTTGATCGTGTTGCTCCTACCATACTGCAACACACGAATATGTAGTGCCAAGGTCTATTCCTATGGCACTTCCCTCAAAATTTTTTGTCATTCTCTTTCAACTGAATGAAGAAGGTTCCACAAAATAATTGAAGTCAAGAAGATGTATGGGCAGTAAAGCGTTGTAGAAGATTTAAGATTGATTTGTTTTTTTTTTTTTTTTTGGTTACAGTTTAAGATTGATTTTTATATCTGTAAAAGATGAAAATTAGCTGAACGAATATTCTTATCAAAGGTCACGACTTAATTATCCTCATAAACTGAATCCCCTAATTGTGGAAAACTATAATACAGTTGGAAGCCTTCGGGGATACTGTGATAAGTTTAAAATATAAATTTCTCCTTTATGTTTATCTCTCCTAAATGGAGATTGTCATTTATTCCTAAATGAAGAGCATTTGAACTCGTAGGGGACACTGATACCACATTCCTTACATTTCCTTCTTTTGAAGGTGAGCAGCCTTTTCGTATGTAAAGCCTTATCCAGTATTCAAAGTATGCGAGCTTTTCAAGGTGAGGTTATTTACATTTTTTTTTTTCGACAAGAGGTTATTTACAATTTTAAAGTCTATTTGACACGTCCATTCTGCGAATTTATAGTGGATAGCTTATAGCGAATGAGAAAGTAATCTCGTTTGACAAGCGTTTCTATCACGAACTTATAATGTTTTTTTATAGACACTACTTAAAGTAGCGTTTCATTTTTTTCTCCAATTTTATCCTTAATATCTTAATTTAATTCTACCTTTATCCTATTTTTTCTTCTTTATGTAAAATCATTAATACAGATGTCTTTTTGTGTCATTTTATATTTTTCAACTAGTTCAACCACTAGTTTTACAAAACACTTCCACAAAAAATAAGCTAGTTTATCCATTATGCGCTATCAGCTACCTCATCCGCTATCCGCTATAAACTATCCGTTATCAGCTAGCTTATTCGCAGACAGCTAATTTTACCAAACAGGCTCTTAATCACATGCTTTCATAGTTTCATTCTTACTAACCAATTAAAGTTTCAATTGTTTTTAATAATTATCACTAACTAATTAATGAAAAGGCCAAATAAAAAATTAAAAATATAACAATAACAACTCTCTCTTTCATAACTTTTCATTTCACAAAATAGTGACTATAATTTAAGGATTTAATTGTATTACATTACACTTCGAGTGTAAAGGCTTTTTTCTATATATTATCGTCAATCAATCGTATTTTTACACATCATTAAAATGTTAGACTCCTATTTTAACTATCTTAAAAGTCATTTATATAGTGATATTTGATTAGGGGTGTTCACGGATCGCTTTCGATCGGTTTTGAGCCAAAAAGTCATATGATCCAAAAATGAAAACAAATTGTGGTTCGGTTTATATTGAATTGATTCTTATATCAATTCTGAACCAATTCAATCCGATTAAAAGCGATTTGGATTGGATTGAATGACTCGATTTTTACAAAAATAATAACCAAAACATAAGTCTAAATGTCATCAACGAATATCACATCTAACATACTAAAAATTAAAACATTAGGATCTAACAAGTATGAATTTTTCGTTTGGAATATTAAAAACAATAGAAAATTAAGCTTTAAAAACCAACAAATAATAGTCTCATACGACGCTACACGATAATAATAGAATAAATAAGTATTAAGCTTTATATATGCTTTTCGGTTTGGTTCGATTAAAAAAAAGAAAGAAACCAAAATTACCGATCCCATCGGTTTTCACAAAATATGTTCCAAAAAAATCCAATAAAAACGGTTTTGTTCGATTTTCGGTTTTTTATTGTATTGGTTTGGATGTGAACACCCTTATATTTGATTGATTCATAATATAAAAAAATTTACACTCTTAGCCATTTGGTATAAGGATTTTTTTACTTGGGATCCTACATTCTCATGTTTGGTATGGTTTTTAAAAAAAACACATTTACAAGAAACTAGCATTCACATGAATTTTTTTTTTTTTTGAATGTAGGTTGGGATCGGTTAGGTAGAAAGCTATTATTAGTGATTAGAATTTCATTTGCTTCGTTAGTAAAAAATGATTATGGATTGGTTTCATGAAAACTTGTACCGAATTTTGAAGTATGTATTGTATGCATAACAGCAATGTAAACTTGAAGTTTTACATTATTCCTTTCTCTGCTTCATGTCGATGTATCTGGATTCCGTAATATGTTGGATAATTGCAAATTGCTTTTCCTAGTTCAATTACAGAATTGTTGAATGCTAATGGTCAAGAAGATTCTTTTGTCATGTGACGTGCTCCTGAAAAGATGTTCAGTTGGGCTGATCCTTGATTCTAATTCGTTTGGTTTAAAAGAGGTTTACTGGTGAGGCCTATGTTTTGCAACTTGCAAGTGGCTGTCTATATATCTTCAACCAAGCGAAAGGAACGATCTGCATATTTGGGGCTGTAATGACCATTTGCAGGGTTTTTCCTTCTGTAACAGATGGATTTAAATTTGAAATTTCTGGCTCTATAAATAACAGGTGCAATCGTTCTATTCCTATGAAGCCCGGATATGTAGTACGATATGGGTACGATACGATAAGGATACGGGGATACGGCAATTTTTTTGAAACTCAGGATACGATACGGTCGGGATACATTAACAAAAATTTATAGAAAAACTTATATAGATGCAGAATACTTGTAAAGAAAAAGACATTGAGACCGGAGATGAACCAGAACCCAGAGTGAAGAATCGTACCAGAGAGAAACAGAGCCCAGAGGTGAACCAGAATCGGAGAACCTGGACGGAAATACTGGAACTAGAACCGTTGGAGATGCTGGACAGCATTGGACAAGAACCGCCAGAAAACGTGAACACAGAAAGGCTGGAAAGAGTTTTGAGAGAAACTCATTTAGTCTTTTGGTTGTGGAGTTGTTTACTCATTTAGAAATGAAAATGTTAGAAAGAGTGTATTTGGCGGTAGCATAAGCTGAAAGGGTTTAGAAAATGTTTAAAATGTTTTAATATTGTTATTTTTTTAAATAAAAATGTTTTAAAATTTGTAAAAAGCATAAAATGCTTTAGCCTATACCAAAAAAATAAAAATAAAAATGTTTTAGCCGTATCCAAGCCATCTCAAGCTGTATCCAAGTCGTATCCAAGTCATCCCAAGCCGTGTCCAGCCGTGTCCGAAAAATAAAAAGTAACAAATAATTTTAAAAAAATCAGATACTCCTAGGATACGTATCGGGAAGTATCCGGGGAGTATCGGTGTCCGATACGGGTACGACACCGATACTTTTTCGTTTTTGGAGTATCCGGGCTTCATAGTTCTATTCTAAGTGCTCATTCCATCTCTTTTTGATTTATATTGTGATTTTGATGTGATGTAGTTTGTTCTGTTACTCTGTTGTGTTCTCCTTTTTGTAGTCAGAAAAAAGTTGGTTTATTGAACTAATTTGTGAATGAAAAACTGGAGCGACATAGAACAAGCAAAGTAAGAGAAAAAGAAAATATGAAAGAAATATAAAAGTTAAAACATCATGTTTTGATCTTTGGATTTATGAATTTTCGCAAGATTATTATTATTATTATTATTGTTGAGTGACTTACAAGTTCATGTGTATATGAATCTAATGTGAAAAGATTGGCTATTGGCTTTGCCCAAGCGTGGCTTGTGAAGCTGCATGTTGGTTGCAGAACAATAAACATGTGTATAAGCTCTTTATTGGTTTGGTTCCAGACTTTGGAATGAGGAAATAAAAGATGCTTTTGTTTTGTAGCAAGAGGAGAATGTTTATCATGCTCCTTAAGTGACAGTGATTTTGGAAACTTCTGGTGTGTGATTCTTGTTCCAATTCATTAATAATTTTAATTTGCCTTACGTATTTCAAGTGGCATAAATGCCATTATCTCTCAGTATTACTTTCTATATTTGTTTGTTGTATCAATTTGTTTTAACCATGGAGGAAGCTACTAACGCTTTAAGTTTATTAACAGCAGAAGTTTAGGCATATATGCACTTTATATCTATCTACAAAATGTGATCGGAGATCTCTATATTTGAGGTAAAAAATGATAATATATTTTAGTTAAATATGGGCACTGGTGTTTTATGTGTTGCCTTGCCAGCCTTTCCTCAATGAATGGGCTGTCTCCACTCTAAAGCAGGTGGACAATTTCCCGGGTAGGAAGACCCAATAATTTTTGCATCACAGACAGCTGAAAGCAACTTAAGGCTATAAGGACAAAAACAATGGCCTCGAAGACAAAGTGATTTTGGAGACTATCTTATTGAGAAAATTCACAATATGTCTAAAATGTGGGAGTTGTAAGTGAAAAGTTTGTAAGTGAAAAGTCAGCTGAACATGCATTTCAATGCATATGTATGAAGAGGAATTACAATCCTCCTATATCAAAGGCAAGTATGATGGGCAAAGGAGATGATATAATTGTTGCAGTCATCTCTCATACTTATCTTGTGGCAAATGTGATATATATGGATGGTAGACTTTGGGGCTACCAAGCATAGTTGTGTAAACAAAGATGTTTTGCCTCTTACACTTTTGTAGAGGATGAATTGTGATATCCAATTGTGAATTTTCCATTGTATTGTAAAGAGACAATGATGATAACCGGAACTCGGGTTATGTGTTCACCTTTGTGGTGGTTTCATTACTTGAAGATCAGCTAAACAAAATTTATTGTTAAATATACAATGGGTCAAAGTTTATTACTCTGAAATTGGGTGATAATGAAGCTGAGTGGTTGAAAAACATTTTAACAAGTTTTTTTTTTTTGTGAGTTAAACTAACTCCTTATGTATTTATTGTGATTGCCAAGTGGCAAAATGAATATATTTCAGAGACATACGTATGTGTTACAATTATGGAAAGTAGCTAAAAAATGATGAGGCCGAATTTTTGAGAGGTCAAAAATGAATTTGACCGATTTTCTCACAAAGCAAAAAGCTAGTGAGTAAAACATCGAGGGGAATATGGGACTTATAGCCACTGTGAAATTAACAGTGATGATAACCCCACCTTTGTGATTGAAGATCCCATGAAGAAGGTTTATATGGGTAAAAACAAGTCATTTGTTAGTTCTGCTAGCACAAATAATTTTGTCCCTCCCTATGGTGTAAGAAGTGCTAGACTACATTTATTGTGAGGATAAGCTAAAAGCTTTTAATTAATTTCATATCCCTTATAGGTGGTGTATAAAGTGCAGTATACACTTGATGAAATCACCTATATGAGTGTCAAGTGGGGCCACTTGTATGAGATTGTGGCATAATCTCTAGAGTACTCATGAATTACCAGGCGCGCGCATGGCTTATTAGCGCAAAACAGCGTAATAGCAAGAATTGTGGGGGTGTAATGTGATTGGTAGAAGTGTTTTGGTTCATAGAAGTTTACTTCACCGACTCATTTGCATGGTATGTCTATCAGTCTAGGTCTGGTTCATAGTCCAAAAGACACCAGATTCGAAGCATTAATATCCATGTAATCAACTCTAAACTTTTATTAATTCTTTTATAAA
Organism: Ammopiptanthus mongolicus; assembly: GCA_039655645.1. Classification (NCBI taxonomy): domain Eukaryota; kingdom Viridiplantae; phylum Streptophyta; class Magnoliopsida; order Fabales; family Fabaceae; genus Ammopiptanthus; species Ammopiptanthus mongolicus. The sequence continues at coordinate 85,598,111 of CM077348.1, forward strand.
TTATTTTGAAATATGTGGGGGATTGTTGAAAAATATATTCCAAAATAATTTGTTTTGAAAGGTTTTAAATTTCTCTAATATTATCATTTATTACAATTAATTTTCTTAACATTTTCATTAATGATTTGATTTAGTTTTATTACCCTTTAATGCTTTAATTGCTTTGTGTTTTATACATTGGAATGTTTCCGACGTACAAATATATATATACACATCAATGCAATTGAATTGGCAAATAATGTTCCAAACATTTCTAACGTTTTTTTTTGTGGACTATAAAAAGCTATTGAGTTTGGGGAGGACATTCAACATTTTGGTGCTGGTCTCTATATGTGTGTTTTACTGAAATGATACTCAAAATCAAGTAGTATGTGAATTTGGGTGTCGAAAGAGAATCCAATATTTTTGAAAACTCATTTATTTTGGTTTCTTTCAAAGCAAAAGAAAAACCCTTTCTTCTCTTCTATTTCTCCTTTTAATTAAGTGTATTGGAGTTGATAATATTCTTGCTGTTTTGAGTACCCAAAATAATATTGTTATTTTGGAAGAGTCTGTTAAATCCTGGGAGATATTCGCATTATTATTTCTATTGTGGCGAAATAATCCTTAAGGACAATGTGATTCCATACATCTCAGACTATAAACATTTTATTGGGCATCTTCATCTTTTTCTCTAATGTTGTATTTATCTATTTTATTTATTATTTTTCTAACATATGGATCAGGGTAAAATTTTCTCAACTGAGATGTATGAAAGACATCATGAAGATTGGATAGATTTGGAGGTAAAGCAACATGATAGGCTACGGGACCAATTCGACGAAGAATTTGAAATGATCCAATAAATCTAGGAGTAAGCTTTCTAAATCTGATTCCTCTGCCAATTCCAGTCCTTGGACTACACTGATTGCTCTGTTTCTAGATCTGATTGCTCTGTCAATTCCACCCTATTCATACTATAAAAAATCAAAGTATGAATTGGTCTGCACTGTATTTTTAAGTTATTTTAATTTTAACATTTTTTATAATATTTTTTTCATTTTCAATTAATTTATACTCAAATATATTTTTAAAAATAATGCTAACATTCTCAAGAAAAATACATTTAAATCAAACATGAAAATCAAAGTTTCTCAATTAATATTCTCAGAAATGTTTAAGGTCTATCAAATACATTTTTAACATTTTGAAGAAATAACATTCATGGGCAACAACAAAAGAATCAACCTACCAAACTCTCCCTTTGAGTGTTAACAATGTTCCGTAACTTCTCAGTTCATTAGCGCTTTTAGACCACCTCCAACGGGGGTGCTTATGTTGCTTTTTCCTGTTAAGCATGACTGCATAGTAGGAACTTCAACTTGCCATTGGAGTTCATTGGAGTTGGGTGCTTGTGAAGCACCATGTGCTTATATAAGCACTAGTTCTTAAATAGAAATGTGGGCCCAATTTAGTAAAATTGTTGATAAAATGTATAATGATGTGTGATTAATTGTGGGATCCATTTAGTAAATTTTTTGAAGGTATACGATTGCAAAAATGAGATGCTTAAATTGTAAAAAGTAAAAATAAGTTATGTATAAACGCGAGATACACATAAGAATCTCAAAAAGTAAAAATATGGGATGTTGGATTGTAGATACTCTTAATATGTAAAGACGTGTCCAATATTCATTTAATTTTATTCAACCGATTAATATTATATAATACTTTCATTTTTTGTTTGATCAAGATATAATACTTTCATTTGTTTTTGAATTTGTAGTTTTACAAATAGTAACTCTAATATCTCACACGTTTATCTTACATTAGTAATTTATTATTATTATTTTAGGTATTAAAATGAAATGTTTTTATTTTTTCTTTTATTTTTTCTTTTAAATACGTTGGCTTTTAATTAACAAAATGTTAGCTTCAAGATTTTTAATCGAAAACGAAATCAATCCGATCGAAACCGATTGGTTTGATTTTTAAAACATAATCCATACAATTAGGGGTGTAAATGAGCTGAACTATTCGTGAACTATTCGAGCTTCGCTTGTTAAATGCTCGATCAAGCTCGTTCGTTTAATAAAATAAATAAACACAAGCTTGAAGTTGTGCTCGATTATTTAAATGAGTCAAACCCAAGCCTTATAGGCTCGACGTTAAAGGCTCGTGAATAGCTCGTGTATATATATATATATATATATATATATATATATATATATATATATCCTAAATTCCTAATCCTAGTTTTTGTAATTATCCTAGAGAGTACAAACTTGTAACTAAAAGAAAAGGAGGTGGCAAACCAATAATTATATGGGGGAAAAGTTTGTAACCTTCAGAATCTACTAGTTCTAATTCTCGTTTACCACAAAGATTATCATCCTCAACTGTTTGGCCTAAGTTGATAAATTATGTCAAGCAAAAGGAATCTACTCCAACTCCCAAATCTGAGATTGAACTCTATCTAGATGAGAGTCCAATCATATATGAAATGGATCGGGAGTCTTCTCATCCAGTAAAGCTACTGCATACTTAGTTTTGATTTTAACCTCTATAATTGGTTTTGTAGATCTAATAGGTTCCTTTAATCTTTCTTTTTTTTATCTCTTGCATATGAGTTAGAGTATCCTTATATAGTTGTTCTCTTATCAATGTACCTTTTACTTATAAAAATATATATAATATTTTATTAAAAATTGATAAAATTAAGAAATAATTTAAGGAAAATTTTAAAAAATGCAAAAAATAATTAAGTTATAAATGAACTAAGTAGGATGTAAATGAACTGAGCTATTCGTGAACTATTCGGGCTCGGCTCGTTAGTTAACAAGCTAAGCTCAAACTTTTGGCTAGACTCGTTTAAATAAATGAGCCAAGCTCAAGCTTCCCATTTTTTTCATAAGCCAAGCTCAAGCTTCAAGTGCTCGGTTCGGATCGGCTCGACTCGTTTACACCCCTACATGCAACTCAATCCAAATTAATATAAATAACATTGTTAGATCAAATGAATTTTTAACTCTAAAATGATCCCAACCAAACCGGGAATACCTATACCAATAAGCATGGCTGGCCTAACAATTATTGAGACCTAAAGAAAATTTTGTGTCGATGCCTTTTTAAAAAAAATAACAAATTAATCCAATAATTTTCTCGTATAAAATTAATTATTTTGTACACAATAAGGAGTTGATCATTGGACCTTGCAACTAATGGTAACCTTTTATACCAAGTGGACTAGCTCATGTTTGTTGATATATCAAACATATGAAAAACATAATAACACAAAAAGATACCGATGGATTAAGCGCTTACCACTAGGCTAAAAGCTATAGCCATTAGTCAGGGCGCAACTTTATTTCCTTAAGGCTAGTAGCAGCTAGCGCCATTTTTCAATCTGACTACGACCCCACCTGGCCTCGCTACACCCGACTGCTGCCCCACCTGGGCCTCGCCAAGGCAAGATGCTGGCCCACCACCAACAATCCCCCTCCCAGCACCTGCGGCGCCTTACCGGGAATCGACCTCGATCTGACTCCGATCGCATTTGGGCCTTGCCAAGGGAGGATATTGGCCTGCTACCAATAATCCCCCTCCTAGCACCAGCAGTGCATTACATGGGAATCGAACCCATGACCTGCTTTGATACCAAGTGAAGGATCAAACGCTTACCACTAGGCTAAAAGCTATAGCTGTTCGTCAGGGCACAACTTTATTTCCTTAAGCCTAGTAGAAGCTAGCGCCATGTTTCGATCTAGCTACGGCCCCACTTGGCCTCGCCACACCCGACTGCGGCCCCACTTGGGCCTCGCCAAGGCAGGATGCTGGCCCACCCCCAACAGATACAGTATGTGCATTTTTTTAAAAGAAAAAAATTGTTTTTTGAGAGGCCTAAAACTAGGGTCTCACTAGCTTGGGCCTCTGGCCGACCCTGCCAGTAAGGTTGTCAAAGTTGAGAATTCAGGTAAACGGTTGGAGTTAGGAATGGCAATGGATAGGGTATAGGTAGGGTACTATAGTAACCGTCCTCATATCCACATTTAAAAAAGTACCCGCAGTCGAACCCATACCCGCGTGGGTAACAACTTTAATACTCGTACTCTTTAACCGCACCCACTACCCGCACTTTAATATAAGAAATTTGTGGATGTTTAAAAACACGATAAGAAATTTGTAGTGACAGATAAGGATACCATAAATATGTAATACAAATTAGGTTATTCTAGTATGTTCTCACATTACAGATATACATCAAGATATATCTAAGACTGAAATCCAAAGGTCTTTGACATAAAACATCCAATATTCTTCAAAACATTTAATGTCGAAGACTCGAAGGGAGACTGGGAGTGGCAGAAAGGAGAGTCCACGAGGATGAACACTCAAACAAAGATGAATGAAGAGGAGAGTCCTGGATGATGAACACTCGAACGAAAATTAACACTCTAAGTCCAGATCCGGAGTTACAACATAGCGACAGAAAGGAATAAGGAAACTAGTTAACTAGATTTTGTGTGTGTTTGAGATATATAATTGTCGCGACCGTCCCGTCCGGGCGCCGCGAAAAAAAAAGGAGGGAGTTAAAAAACAACAGAGGAGTCGCCACCAAAATTTTTATTTGGGAAAACTTTGGAAAAACCAATTATTTAAGGAAAACTGGTCCTAAAAAAAAAACAAGACAGAGATTTGAGTTCGGGAGTCGGTTATGAGTAGGGAAGGTGTTAGCACCCTACGTCACCCGTTCTGAGAGCGGTACCCCAAATTAATTGTGCAAAATTTTTAATAACCTTTAAAAATATTATTTTACCCCATTTTAAAACAAAAAAAGGAAATAAACACAAAAGGAAGAAAAATAAAGTTTTTGGCTTGACAGAATGATTATTCTGCTCCTACGTATTCCCCGGTGCGATGGAAAACTCAAAGCCACGTAGTTCTTAATAGAAAAAATTTGATTGGTTGGTTGATTTTAGTTTTTTGGGAAAGGATTCGATTTCGAAAAAGGATTTTATTTCAAAACTGGCTCGCTTTTGCACAAGGTTAAAGATAGCAGTGCTATACGATAAACCTTTACAATTCTTATGACACTTGAGGATGGGAGACCATACATCAACGTCATAAATTGTCGCGCGAATTTTTAAAATATTTTACTTAAAGAAGAATTCACTTTTACACGGGATTAAAGATAGCAAAACTATACGATAAACCCTTACAATTCATGCGACACTTGAGGATGAAAAAAAAAAATTCATACACCAACGTCGTAGATTGTTGCGTGAATTTCTTTGAAAGCCATTATTATTTTTCCATTTTTCACTTTTGAACAATTTTTTCTATCACAACAAATTTCATGAGCCAAGCCCAATCATAAACAAACACAGCCCAGATAGAACAAAAGGAAAAAATAGAGAAAAGAAAATAAAAGGGGAAAGAGAAAAGGGGGTTAAGCTGAGAGAAAGGGGAAGGCTTCTGCCTTCCCCCCAAGCCATCACGAGAGAGAGAAAGAGACCAGGGGAGAGGGGCTCGTGCGGTGCGGCTGGCTGGGCGGTGGTGTCGCGCGGACGACTTGCGGTGGCCGGCTGGATGGAGGTCGACGGTGTCTGCGTCGCGGGTGGTGGAACTGGGCCCGCGCAGTGGAGAGGTGAACGGCTGAAGAAGGGAGAAGGCGGCTCGCTGGTCCCGGTCGACGGCGGCGGGCCTTCGCGGTGGCTGTTGCGGTGCCTCTGCGGGGCGGGTCTGCTGCGGGCGCGAGCCGCGGCGGTGAGCAGGGATGGAGCCTCAGATCGCGGTGGCTGCGCGACGGTGCTCCGGTGGCGAGGCTGGGCAGCGTTAGGTGGTGGCTTGAGGTTCTGCAAGATGGTAACAGAGCAGAGAAGAAGAAAAGCAAAAATGGAGGTTGAGTGGAGAAGGAAGAAGGAGAGGAAAATAGAAACGAATGTATGTCCTTTTTCCTCTATTCCTTACTCAATTTTTGCCCAGATTTCCCCCTCCCTTCTGCTCGAAAAAAATTTTTTTTTTGCTCTCTGTGATATGCTGAATTTATAGATAAAATTATGAGGGAGTAATGCCAAAAATTGCTATTAACTTGCTGAGGGAAAAATTGTACAAATGCAGGAAAATGGGTGCCTCAGGAGGGAGCATATCAGCTTTGTCCCTCTGTGTTTTTGTGGTGCAGCAACAGGGAAGCAGGGTCCTTGCCATTGCTGTGGTTGCTTAATAAAAAGGGGAAATAAAGTGAAAGAAGACAAAAGAAAGGAAAAAAAGAAGATGGAGAAGACCTCCAAAAATACCAAAACAAAACCAACGTATCATCCATTTTTTGAATTGAGTCTGCTGTTATTATTTTTTTTATTTTCGTTTTCTTTTTTTTTTTTTTTTTGAACAAGAAAAGGGCTTTTAAGTGGGTTAAACAAAAATGGGATTATGGGCCAAAGCCCACTCAATTTTTCTTTCCTTTTTTTTGATTACTTAGCGAACGAATTAATTAACCCGGACAAAATTGGGTGTTCACAGCTGCCCCTCTTTACTAGGTCCTTATTAGATAATAGGTGTAACCGTAGTTTACCTTTTATTGTTATAAGAAACGAGTAAAGACTTGAACTTCGATTTTGTCCGGGAGAATAAGATTCCCAAAGGTCAGATTGCCTACCGAGACTCAAACTAAAAAACTTGTGGGATGGACCGCTCGTTAGAAGCTCGAACAGAAACAAAAGGAGCCTACGGGGTGGATAGCCCATTTAGAAGCTCGAACGGAAACACAAAAAGCCTATGGGGTGGATTGCCCGTTAGAAGCTTGAACAGAAACAAAAAGAGCCTACGGGGTGGATTGCCCGTTAGAAGCTTGAACAAAAGATAAGGAGCATATGGGGTGGATAGCCCATTAGAAGCTCGAACAGAAACAAAAGGAGCCTACGGGGTGGATAGCCCATTAGAAGCTCGAACGGAAACAAAAAAGCCTACGGGGTGGATTGCCCGTTAGAAGCTTGAACAGAAACAAAAAGAGCCTACGGGGTGGATTGCCTGTTAGAAGTTCGAACAAAAGATAAGGAGCTTATGGGATGGATTGCCCCTTAGAAGCTCGACAAGAAAGGTACCAAAACTTCCGGAGTCGGATATCCGCTGAAGCTAACAAATGCAATGCAATGATTGGCCTAAGAAATGATGTTATGATGCATGATGTAAAAGCTGCTTTTGCAATTTATGAAAAAGATGGTATGATATGCAAGAGATGCTTTTGATGAACCCATGATGATTAATTTTTTTTTTTATATTTTGTATTTTATTTTGGTGTTTTGTTTCTTCAAATCATCGCTTGATCCTCGACCCTTAAGATTTGATCACAGCGAGCTTGAGGACGAACTAGAACAAAGCCCATTACTCTTGGTATGTTTGTTAAAGCATGCTTCATCCGTGATGATTGTCCCGATGGATGGAGAAATTGTTGCTTCCTTTCCGCAACATCCCTGGTCGAGAGACCACCACGCTCTTCCCGAGCTTTAAAACCTTCCAAGAAATCTAAATGCTTTTATGATTACGTGTTTCTAGTTCAGTATACGCTTATCCTAATGAATGCACACAGTTGATAATGAAAGGTGAGAGGTATACAACAGGAATGGAAGGAAATGTCATTTATTAAAAATGGAAAGGTGTACAAGGTAAATATCACAAAGAAACTCAAAATCAAGCAAGATTGTAGGGTGGAATCACATCTCTTTAATGACATTTTCTACAATGACCAGAGCTAGTATCCCGCATTTAACCTCGAATACCCATTAATCAGCTTCAAAGAACATGATTTGCCCCAGTCAAGACTGAACATTGCCCCAGCTTACTAGCTTGATGACACTTCCTTCGTTTGCATTTTTAACCCTAACTTTTGCCTAGACTGCCTTCTCAGGTTTTCAGTCTAGCGGGTCGCTCTAACTTTTGCCTAGACCGCCTTTTCAGGTTTTCAGCCTAGCGAGCCATCTTTTTCTTTTTCTTTCTTCTTTTCTTTTGCTATTTTGGAAGTGCACTCAAGCATAGTACCTTTTGACCGCATCTGAGTTTATAGGGAGTGGCAGATCCTCACCATCTATCCTTGTCAGGATTAAAGCTCCTCCGGAGAAGGCCTTTTTCACAACGTAAGGTCCCTCATAGTTTGGAGTCCACTTCCCTCGGTGATCCTTTTGGATGGGTAGGATCTTTTTAAGCACTAAGTCTCCTTCCCGAAACTGTCTTGGGCGCACCTTTTTCTCATAAGCTTTCATCAACCTCTTCTGGTAAAGTTGGCCGTGACACAACGCGGTTAATCTCTTTCCTTCAATGAGGTTCAATTGGTCGAGTCGAGCTTGTACCCATTCAGCTTCCTCTAACTCGGCTTCCATCAGCACCCTTAGTGAAGGGATCTCTACCTCGATTGGGAGTACTGCTTCCATCCCATAAACCAGGGAATATGGAGTTGCCCCAGTTGAAGTACGAATAGAAGTGCGGTAGCCGTGCAAGGCAAAAGGCAGCATCTCGTGCCAATCCTTATACGTCACCACCATCTTTTGAACGATCTTCTTGATATTCTTATTAGCGGCCTCGACTGCCCCATTCATCTTCGGACGATATGGGGAAGAATTATGATGCTTTATTTTGAAATTTTCACATACCTCTGTCATCATCTTGTTGTTGAAGTTGGTCGCGTTATCAGTGATGATTTCACTCGGCAACCCATAACGACAAATCAACTCTCTTTTGACAAATCTAATCACCACATTCCTAGTCACACTAGCATAAGATGCAGCTTCAACCCATTTTGTGAAGTAATCAATCGCGACCAGAATGAAGCGATGCCCGTTCGAGGCCTTTGGTTCTATCGGTCCAATGACATCCATTCCCCACATCGAAAATGGCCAAGGTGATGTTATGACGTTTAAGGATGTTGGCGGCGCGTGAACCCGATCGGCGTATGTCTGACACTTGTGGCACTTCCTTGCATAAGAGAAACAATCTCCCTCCATTGTTAACCAATAATAACCAGCCCTCAAGATTTTTCTTGCCATGGCATGTCCACTCGCGTGAGTCCCAAAAGATCCTTCGTGCACATCCTTGATTAACCATTTCGCTTCTTCTGCGTCGACACATCTTAAAAGCACCATATCATGATTTCTCTTGTAGAGGACATCCCCGTCTAAATAGAAACTCATTGCAAGTCTTCTTAGAGTCCTTTTGTCATTCTCTGAAGCACCTGAGGGGTATTCTCTTTTTTGGATAAAACTTTTGATATCGTGGTACCAAGGTTTCCCATCAGGTTCTTCTTCTACCACTTGGCAATACGCAGGATGATCACGACTTTCCATCTTGATGAGTGGCAAGTCTCTCTCGTCGCTTACTTTGAACATTGAGGACAAGGTAGACAGCGCATCGGCTAACTGGTTATCCTCCCGGGGAATATGGTGAAATGTAACTTCATCAAACTTCTCAATCAAACCCTTGATGTAATCATGATACGGAATTAACTTGGCATCCCGAGTCTCCCAATCCCCTCTTAGTTGGTGAATGACCAAAGCAGAGTCCCCATATACCTCTAGCACCTTTGCTTTTGATTCTATTGCTGCATGGATCCCTAGCGCGCAAGCCTCGTACTCGGCGATGTTGTTTGTACAACTGAAGCAAAGTCTTGCGGTGATTGGGAAAAAATTACCTTCCGGTGAAATCAAGATAGCTCCGATCCCATGCCCCAGTGCATTAGAAGCTCCATCAAACAACAGGGTCCACTTTTCTTCTTCTGACGGCTGCCCCTGCTCAAGCAAAGCCATTATGTCTTCATCTGGGAAGTCACATTGCATCGACCCGTAATCCTCTACGGGCTGGTTGGCTAAATAATCTGCGAGAGCGCTTCCTTTTACTGCTTTCTGCGTGACATAGACGATGTCGTACTCGGATAGCAGGACTTGCCAGCGGGCAATCCTTCTAGTCAGAGCAGGCTTATTAAAGATGTACTTGATCGGGTCCATTTTGGACACCAACCAGGTAGTATAACTCAACATATAATGCCTTAAACGACGAGCTGCCCATGCCAAAGCACAACATGTGCGTTCCAGCAATGAATAGTTGGCCTCACAACTCGTGAATTTCTTACTCAGATAATAGATGGCATGCTCTTTTCTTCCTGATTCATCATGCTGCCCCAGCACACAACCCATAGATTCATCGAGCACTGTTAAATACATGATGAGCGGTCTTCCAGGGACTGGGGGTACCAATATCGGAGGTTCTTGCAAGTACTGCTTGATCTTTTCAAACGCCTTTTGGCAATCCTCATTCCATTTTACCACCTGATTTTTACGCAGCAACTTAAAGATCGGCTCACATGTCGCGGTTAACTGAGAGATGAACCTGGCAATGTAGTTCAATCTCCCTAAAAACCCACGAACTTCTTTCTCAGTGCGAGGTGCTGGCATATCGATGATCGCTCGCACCTTATCAGGATCAACCTCTATCCCTTTCTGGCTAACTATGAACCCCAAAAGCTTGCCCGATTTCACTCCAAAAGTGCATTTGGCCGGATTCAACCGAAGCTGGAACTTTCTCAACCGTTCAAAAAGCTTTTTCAAATCGTTAACATGGTCATCTTCAGACTTGGACTTTGCAATCATATCATCCACATAAACTTCTATCTCCTTATGCATCATGTCATGGAATAGAGTCACCATGGCCCGCTGGTATGTCGCCCCCGCATTTTTCAAACCAAAAGACATAACTTTGTAGCAAAAGGTGCCCCACAGAGTGACAAACGTGGTCTTTTCCATATCTTCCGGAGCCATTTTGATCTGATTGTATCCCGAGAATCCATCCATGAAAGAGAAGAAAGCATGATGAGCGGTATTATCCACCAGAACGTCGATGTGAGGGAGAGGGAAGTCGTATTTCGGGCTAGCTCTGTTCAGATCCCGGTAATCGACACACATCCGAACCTTTCCATCCTTCTTTGGAACAGGGACAACGTTTGCAACCCATTGAGGGTACTTCGCAACTGCTAGGAAGCCTGCATCTAATTGCTTTTTGACCTCTTCCTTGATCTTCAACGACATCTCTGCTTTCATCCTTCGTAACTTTTGCTTCACCGGAGGACATTCGGGCTTTAAAGGTAACTTGTGTTCTACTATGCTAGGGTCTAACCCCGGCATGTCTTGGTACGACCATGCAAAAATGTCTTTAAAATCAAGTAGCAACCTGACCAGTCTGTGTCGCTCACTTTCTTTCAGGGAAATACCAATCTTGACCTCTTTTTTATCGTCTTCTGTTCCCAAGTTGATCACCTCAGTCGACTCTTCATGGGGTCGAATTTCCTTGGTTTCCTGTTCTACTAATCTCATTAGCTCAGGGGGAATTTCTTCGCTGTCATCAATATCCTCGTCAGCATGATTAATGGGATAATCGAAATTGTATGCGGGAACACTAACACTGACATTTTCAAGAGAGTCATTTTTAGATCTGCATTTTGATGATTATCAGGGAAAGGTGAATAAATAAAGGGGAAAAGGTGAAAACTGTATTATTGACAATTATTAGGGAAACAAAAAAAACAAAGGGCAGAAGAATAAAAGGGACCGAATGCATGCATTTATTGATAAGTTAATACTGAAATAGGAACAAGTAAGCCCAGTACAAAAGACATCCTAAAGCCTTGGGCAGAGCTAAAGGATAAGCATTACAGAATTACTTTGCCAAAGATTCTAGGGTCCTCGGGAATTCAATGGTCTCCCAATTGCTGAGCTCTGTACCAGGAGAGCATGGATAAACAAGATTAACACTGAGATTGGTGGAATCATCATCTCCAAGGGCTGCTACTTGGTCAAGGAACACGAACCCCGCACTGCGGAAGCTTGGTCGTATGTCACAGATAGGAACCCTTTCAGCCTCGTACTCACGATTTTCCAAACGAGCAAGCCTCTTCTCTTTCCTCTGTTCTAGAACTCTCCTCTTATCCACCTTGGTGGGTTTGTATCCTAACCCAAACCTATCCTTGTTTTCAGTAAGCATTATGATGTCGGGAACCCCTTGGTTGCTTTTTCCCAATCCGTTCCCAGGCCGATATCCTCCTTTAAGCATAACCCTCACCATCATGACAGATGCTTTTGACGGCCACGGTTTTGAAAGCAAAGCCCCCTCTCTTACGTAAGTAGTATTGGCAATCTCCAGTGATTGGAAAGCGGTCTCAAGGGCTTCTTCTGCTGCCTCAATGTATGGGGTCGTTGTTGGTTTGCTCACCAGCATGTCTTCTTCTCCAGAAATAATTACCAATTTATTATCAATGATGAACTTCACCTTTTGGTGCAGCGTGGAGGGTACAGCTCCAGAAGAATGGATCCAAGGTCTCCCAAGGAGGCAGCTGTAGGTTGGTGTGATATCCATTACTTGAAAAAGGACCTCAAAGGTACAAGGACCAACCTGAATAGGTAATTCGATCTCACCAATGACCTCTCTTCGCGTGCCGTCAAATGCTCTTACTATCATTGAGCTCGGCTTCATGTGGGTCCCATCGAAAGGCAGCTTAGACAAGGTCGACCTTGGCATCACATTCAAAGAAGATCCATTGTCAATGAGCACTCTAGCCATAATATGATCCTGACACTTCACGGAGATATGCAACGCCTTGTTATGCCCCATTCCCTCAACAGGTATTTCATCATCGGTGAAGGTTACATAATTATCGGCGATGATGTTGCCCACAATGTTATCAAACTTGTCAACAGTGATGTCATGAGAAACATGAGCTTGATTCAAAACCTTCATCAACACCTTTCTATGTGGTTCAGAGTTCATGAGCAGAGACAAAAGAGATATCTTGGCCGGAGTTCGATTCAACTGGTCCACCACCCTATACTCACTTTGTTTGATGAACTTCAGAAATTCGGAGACTTCTTCATCGGATACTTCTTTTTCGTATCCATTCCCTCTTGCGCCCTCCTCAACAAGAGTTTCTTTTCCTTTTCCCTTGCAACTTCCTCCTTCCTTGTCTATATCTTCTTTCCGCAATGCCTCCAGGGTATAAACACGACCGCTCCGAGTCATCCCGCCGACTCCCGAGACATTGGTGACTACAGTGGTATCTTCAGAATGTTGTGGTTGAACCTGCACGTCATATTTCCATGGTACTGCTTTGGTGTCCTTGTAAGGAAAAGGACGCGGAACTTGGATGACGAGTGGCCTCGGCCCACTTGAAGTCGGTGATGGTACCTCTTTGGTATAGTATATCACCAGCGGTTTTGGGACGATTGTTTCAACAGCTGGCCGAGGATCGACCCGGATGGTCAAAGGAGTTACATTGACCCGCATCGGGGAGACTGTAGACTCAGAAACCACATTTATGCCTCCCTCATCCAACTGGCAACCAATCAGGATCATCTTCATATCTAATAACCGTTGTACAACCTGTTTGAATGCTGCACAATCTTCAATTGCATGACCTTTCTCCCCATGAAAGTCACATCTTACGCCTTTGTCAAGGTCACTTTCCTCCTCAATCGGGGCTTGCATCATCCCATGCCTACACATCTCCCTGAAAATAACTCTCATAGGGGTCTTGACCTTGGAGACTTGGCTGATGAGCGTATACTCCATGAAGTCCTCTATGGCGTTGATGCCAGGACCCCCATGATTTGATAGAGGATCTTGCCCCACATTAGGCTGCTCGAAGCTCAACCACTTGGCGTTAATCAACTGTTGTACCTTAAGCTTCAAAGCTCTACAATTTTCGGTGGAATGACCTGATGCCCCTGAGTGATAGTCACACTTGGTATTCGGGTCAAACCACTTTGGATACGGGGGTTCCATTGGTTTTGTTGGGATAGGAGCTAGCATAGAGCTTTTCACGAGTTGGCGTAGCAGCTCGGTGTAGGTCATGGGTATCGGGTCAAAATGTACAGGTTTTCTTTCCAGGTCATGAGGTGGCCTTCTCTGGTTTGTGTTTGGGTTGTGGTGTGGTGGTTGAACTATTTGGGATGGTATGGCGGGAAGTGTTTGGTGATGGGTAGGGTATGATGGCCGGTAAGGTGTCATTGGATGCTGAGGTTGGGGGTGTGGAAATTGTGAGGCGGCGGCAATATATGGATTGTTAGTTTGGTGGTACGGAGTTTGTGGGTAATACTGGGTTTGGAAATATTGCTGAGGGTGGACAGGCATCAAGTTTGGTCTCCACTGGCCAGACTTATTCTGGTCAAAAGTCACAGCATGGGCTTCTCCTTCCTTCTTCTTTACAAACGGGGGCTTCTTCGGGCCAGGTGCCCCAACTGAAGTCTCGACAATCTTGCCATTCCTCATTCCACCTTCAATCCTCTCACCGATAACGACCATATCTGAGAAATTTGACGATACACTACCGATCATCCTATCATAAAAGGGCGACTGAAGTGTGTCAATAAACATCGCAACAATCTCTTTTTCTGCCAACGGGGGCTCTACCTGGGCTGCCACTTCCCTCCAACGCTGCGCATATTCCTTGAAAGTTTCTGTGTCCCTTTTAGACATATTTTGCAGCTGCATCCGATCAGGCGCCATGTCAACATTGTACTTGTATTGCTTCAAGAAGGCGTCGGCCAAATCCCTGAAAGATCGGATATGTGCCCTCTCCAGGTGCGTGTACCAACTCGAAGCTGCCCCAGACAAACTGTCCTGAAAGAAATGAATCAGCAACTTATCATCGTGCGCGTATGATGCCATCTTTCGGACATACATGGTTAAGTGGTTCTTGGGACAAGTGGTTCCCCTATATTTGTCGAAATCTGGGACCTTGAACTTCGGTGGGATTACGACATTGGGCACAAGGCAAAGCTCCGAGGCATCTCTGAGGCCATAACTACTTGCTCCTTCGATAACCCTTAATCTTTCCTCTAGTGTCTCCAACTTTTCCCTAGATCGGGGGTTCTAGCCGGACCGATCCACATGAGCTTCACCGTACATGTTCTGTGGAAGGTACTGTGGCATGTAGGCGGATGTGAAGTTTGGTGCCGCTTGAGCCCCGTTGGGTCCAAAGTGCGGGGTGTACGGTGGGAGCTTTGGATTAGGAGAAGGTGTCACTGCCGGGGCACTACCTTCCGGAGGGTTTTGTGGCGGAGGGACCCCCTGTGTTGGGAATGTGAGGACAGAATTTTGAGGGACCTGGGCAATGTCTTGGTGGTTAGGGTTATTGTCCTGTGGGCCAGCAGCAGTTGGCGGCACATAACCTGGGGGAAGACCGTATGGAGGATGGTTCATTACAGTAGACTCATGATGATTGGCAGCTGAGGAATGAGTCTGGTGGTTTGGATAAATAGCGAAAGGCACCATGACTCCTTGTTGGTTGAATCCTTGCATTTGCACAGGAACCTGAGTGAAACCAGGTGGGAGAAGAGGCGTAGCCGGATGCTCTTCATTCGAGGCCGAAGGGTTCTCATCTGTGCTTTTCTCCTTTTGCATCGCTTGCAACAACTCCAACATCTTTGCCATCTGTTCCTTGAGTTGGTCTACCTCTTCTCTCATCTCTTGGGTTTGTTCTAGGTCAGCCATAACTTTAGCTTGTGAACGAGTGCGGTAAGGGTGTCGCGGAGCAATGGTTCAAAAGATCACTGTTTAATTACAACAACGAAAAAGAAAATGAATAAAACAAAAAGGGATAAGAAAACACAGAAAACGTATTAACCCTTTCGAGATGCTTGAAATTATTAAATTTTATTTTTCAGAGAGTTAACGCCCCAACGATTGACAAGAGATGGTCCCTCCACTCCATTCAGAGGGCATTTTGCCCATAAGACGGCGTGGGGTTGACAACGAATCTAGGGGAGAGGATCCTTTCCACAATAGATGTCGTCTTTAGGCACACTAGCATTGCTGATTCCGAGTCGAGGAAGTAACAACTACGCTTTACACAGAAGGATAACTCCTATAAGGCAAGGACGTAGTTAGCAACATACTAAAGGGAGATTACGCTCCACGATAGGCGTTGTCACGAATCAAGTATAAGAGATGGAGAGCGAGAGAAAGTAAAGGCGAGAGAATGCATTTCATTTCATTGAAACCTCCAAGGGTAGTACATAGATCGAAATAACATCAAAACATAAATTCTCAACAACACTTTTATCCTAAAGTCAACAACTTTGATCTTTTCCTTTTTAGGCCCCGGGTGAGCCCATCACACATCTGCATGAAATCTTCTAACTCCGGAGGGAGACGTAGCATAGGGTTCACGCGAATCCGCTTGTTAGCCTTCTCAAAGCGTTGAACAAAGGTCGGGATGCAATGACTTAGCTCATTAGCCATACTTATATACCTCTTCCTCCAGATGTCGACATCCAATCCTCGCTCTTCGGCTTCTCCCCTCCACCATTTCATGGCATTCACCGCTCGCGTCACCTGGTCATGATAATGTTTGGCTGACGTCCACCCTAGGTCGCAACTTTGTTTGATTTCGAACAGTAAGGCATTCAGGTCCTCGACCTTCTGTACCAATCCAGCCTCCACCTTGTTGTGTGTACAGATCTGGTTTTTTAAATCGTCATTGGCCTCCCTTTGCCGATTAATTTCCGCCTCTAATGCCTTTCCTCTCTCATCTCGCCGATTAACTTCGTCTTTTAACTGGCGTGCCTCTTCCTTTAGTTGAAGCTTATCCTTTGTCAAAGTCAACATTTTCCCTTCAAGTTTCTGGATTCTGGCCATGAGGCTCGCTGGAACCTTATCTGTCGTTCTTTTGACACCTGAGGTTGTGGTGATGTCGGCGCACATGTTTTTTAAGTGCTCATTTTCTCTTGCCAACTTCTCGTACCGCCTTTGATTGGTGACTGCCTTCAGCTCAGCATCTTGTTGTTCTTGCTCCACCGCTTTCATTTGTGCCTCCATGATCTTTAATTTTTCTGCCATCTGAGTCACCAAAAGAGAATGATCTTCGTCTTTCTGATCCTTTTTCGGAGTGCTGATAGGAAACTTCCTTGCTCTTCTCCATGTTTCATACTCTGAGACAATGATTAGGATCGGCCTGCCTAATTCGGCTCTCCCTGCCATCTTCACATTTTTCCATGCATCTCTGACCCTTTTTGCTGACAGCTTGGTATCTTCACCGTCTTCATATCGGAAACAACATCCACCGAGTTGTTCTTCTCGCGGTACAGTTTGTGTCCAGCAAAGCTGTCGTAGGGCTATGGTTGGCGTGTACGATATGCATCCTCTCGGGCCCATTAAAGGCACATTTGGGAACTCGCCACAACTGTAAATGATATCTTGCCCTTGTTGACCTTCGTACCATGGGCATACCCACTTGAAAGAGCTGCCATCCACTTTGTCAAACTCGTTCTTCCACTCTTGTTCACTTTGCTGTTTCACTGGGATATTGTGGAAACCTCTCAGTGGATCTGAATGTCGGCTGACATGGCCTTTCGCATACATGTGAGTGATGACCCATACATACAACAGTTGTGCACAACATCGAAGCTTCCCTTTTTGATGGCGCTGGCAAAAATCTAAAGTCAGAAACGTCTCAGCTAATATCGCGGGCACTGGATTCCTTTTCCTTTCCACTGTGAAGAATACGTCCAGTGCAGCTTGGTCGATCATATCCAGTGCTGATGGAAACAAAACCAACCCATAGATGACAAGTGCCAATACCCTTTCAAAAGTCCCCCAATCTCGTTGATCTTTCAACCTTTTCAAGAGATTTTCAAGGAATGTTCGAGTCAATCCCCACAAGTTTGAGTGTCCGGTCAAGTGGACGTCTTTTTCAGGAAGCCCCAGCAACCCTGCTATGTTGGTGACAGTCAGGTATTGCCCCATATGGAAATAAATGACAGGCTCGGTCTGCATCGGTAACTTTAACAGACAAGCATATTCTTCAATGGTAGGGGTAATGTCCATGTGAGGCAACTCAAAACATCTGAGCTGCGGGTTCCAATACTGACTCAGAGTGCTCAAAACGGCAGTTTCAACTGGTATAAAGATAAGGTCCAGAATCCCTCCATACTTCTTGACAAAGCTTCTTCGATTCTCTTGAGGTAATGCCCGACTTAGCTCCCTCAGGTTCTCCAGCGAGTTCATTATCACCTTGGAGCTCTTGCTAGTGTGCCTGGCTTTTTCCATCTCTTGTTTATCAAAGAAAGGGTTAACTCTCACCAAATTAATCTGTGAAAGGGAAATTTTTATTAGCAAAAATTGAAAAATGAATGCACTTTATGAATGAATGAGGGTGCTGGTACACATAAAAGGGTCGTGAAACCCCCTTAGGGTGCGCTATGTATTACTAGCGCATGACTGTCCTTGCAATTGACTGCGTTCCGAAGTGCAATGGAAACGTAGCATAATGCTCAAGTCAAGGACGACACTGGTCATCCAAGCCTAACCTTAGGCGCAACGATGCATGAAAAAGGAAATGAGTAATATGCTTGAAATCATGATGGATGTGAATACGTATGCAGCAAAAAGGAAGGCGGAATGTGCTCTTCTTTGTCCTACACAGGTTGCATCCTATGGTTGGGATTTCTGAAGTTAAAACCCTAATTCGGGCGGCTTCTATTGGCAACTTATGTGCAGAACTCTTGGCATAGATCTAGACTCCTAAAAGGCCCCCAGATTACCCTCATCTAAAAAGATAAGGACCCGGATCTATGAACCTCACCACAGGGACAAATAAGTCACAATATGGCAGTCCATGTACCGGTAGCAATCTGAGCGGGAGAATCAGTGACTGCCAGGGATGCAAAAGCATCACAATAACACCACTGAAACCCCTTCTAATCCTATGGCATTCCAGGACTCGGGTATAGAGCCCAACAGTGTGTGAAGCAAGTGATAGTGCGGTGTGTGCTGAGAGCATACAAACCTGTACAAAATCCTATACAAATAAAAAAAAACTCCCCAAACCTGCAAGAAGAAACAACCCACAGCACAATGGTTTTCTATCCTAAGGTTGCAAGAATATATACAAAAAGTATTAGAGAAAAAAAATAATAATAATAATAATAATAATAAAAAATAAATAAATAAATAAATAAATAAATAAATAAAATAAAAACAAAACAGTGTACCAGGTAACAAAAAAAGAGGAAAAAAAAAAGGGTAAAATAAATAAATAAAAGTTATTAAAGATTTGCACAATTAACTATGATGGGCCTGACTCTCCAAAGTCCCCAGTGGAGTCGCCAGCTGTCGCGACCGTCCCGTCCGGGCGCCGCGAAAAAAAAAAGGAGGGAGTTAAAAAACAACAGAGGAGTCGCCACCAAAATTTTTATTTGGGAAAACTTTGGAAAAACCAATTATTTAAGGAAAACTGGTCCTAAAAAAAAAACAAGACAGAGATTTGAGTTCGGGAGTCGGTTATGAGTAGGGAAGGTGTTAGCACCCTACGTCACCCGTTCTGAGAGCGGTACCCCAAATTAATTGTGCAAAATTTTTAATAACCTTTAAAAATATTATTTTACCCCATTTTAAAACAAAAAAAGGAAATAAACACAAAAGGAAGAAAAATAAAGTTTTTGGCTTGACAGAATGATTATTCTGCTCCTACGTATTCTCCGGTGCGATGGAAAACTCAAAGCCACGTAGTTCTTAATAGAAAAAATTTGATTGGTTGGTTGATTTTAGTTTTTTGGGAAAGGATTCGATTTCGAAAAAGGATTTTATTTCAAAACTGGCTCGCTTTTGCACAAGGTTAAAGATAGCAGTGCTATACGATAAACCTTTACAATTCTTATGACACTTAAGGATGGGAGACCATACATCAACGTCATAAATTGTCGCGCGAATTTTTAAAATATTTTACTTAAAGAAGAATTCACTTTTACACGGGATTAAAGATAGCAAAACTATACGATAAACCCTTACAATTCATGCGACACTTGAGGATGAAAAAAAAAAATTCATACACCAACATCGTAGATTGTTGCGTGAATTTCTTTGAAAGCCATTATTATTTTTCCATTTTTCACTTTTGAACAATTTTTTCTATCACAACAAATTTCATGAGCCAAGCCCAATCATAAACAAACACAGCCCAGATAGAACAAAAGGAAAAAATAGAGAAAAGAAAATAAAAGGGGAAAGAGAAAAGGGGGTTAAGCTGAGAGAAAGGGGAAGGCTTCTGCCTTCCCCCCAAGCCATCACGAGAGAGAGAAAGAGACCAGGGGAGAGGGGCTCGTGCGGTGCGGCTGGCTGGGCGGTGGTGTCGCGCGGACGACTTGCGGTGGCTGGCTGGATGGAGGTCGACGGTGTCTGCGTCGCGGGTGGTGGAACTGGGCCCGCGCAGTGGAGAGGTGAACGGCTGAAGAAGGGAGAAGGCGACTCGCTGGTCCCGGTCGACGGCGGCGGGCCTTCGCGGTGGCTGTTGCGGTGCCTCTGCGGGGCGGATGTGCTGCGGGTCTGCTGCGGGCGCGAGCCGCGGCGGTGAGCAGGGATGGAGCCTCAGATCGCGGTGGCTGCGCGACGGTGCTCCGGTGGCGAGGCTGGGCAGCGTTGGGTGGTGGCTTGAGGTTCTGCAAGATGGTAACAGAGCAGAGAAGAAGAAAAGCAAAAATGGAGGTTGAGTGGAGAAGGAAGAAGGAGAGGAAAATAGAAAAGAATGTATGTCCTTTTTCCTCTATTCCTTACTCAATTTTTGCCCAGATTTCCCCCTCCCTTCTGCTCGAAAAAATTTTTTTTTTTTTGCTCTCTGTGATATGCTGAATTTATAGATAAAATTATGAGGGAGTAATGCCAAAAATTGCTATTAACTTGCTGAGGGAAAAATTGTACAAATGCAGGAAAATGGGTGCCTCAGGAGGGAGCATATCAGCTTTGTCCCTCTGTGTTTTTGTGGTGCAGCAACAGGGAAGCAGGGTCCTTGCCATTGCTGTGGTTGCTTAATAAAAAGGGGAAATAAAGTGAAAGAAGACAAAAGAAAGGAAAAAAGAAGATGGAGAAGACCTCCAAAAATACCAAAACAAAACCAACGTATCATCCATTTTTTGAATTGAGTCTGCTGTTATTATTTTTTTTTATTTTCGTTTTCTTTTTTTTTTTTTTTGAACAAGAAAAGAGCTTTTAAGTGGGTTAAACAAAAATGGGATTATGGGCCAAAGCCCACTCAATTTTTCTTTCCTTTTTTTTGATTACTTAGCGAACGAATTAATTAACCCGGACAAAATTGGGTGTTCACAATAATTAAATAATCGATTATATGTATAATTTATTATTGTTATGATCGATTATAATAGAATTAGTTTTACGTTTGAATGTGTTTGCTGAAAAGCGATTATATGATAATCTGTTTTGTTTGGATGAAATAAAAAAAAAAGCATTTTTACATAGCAAATTACAAAAAATGGTATGTAGCTATTTATTTAGATTAATAGTATTTGATGCCCTTTTAATATTTTTCTAAATGTAATTTTTTCATCTATATCATAAATTATTTTTATATTATAAAAATTTGCATAAAATTCGTCGTATTTTTTTCATGCCTATGAAAACATGTTAAGTTGAATATATTATCATTAGTCTTTAGTCATAGACAATATAAATATCAATACCAAAAGTAAAAACGAGATTAAATTATTATTTTTATAAGCAAGTCTACTGATCAGAAGAAACACCTATTCCAAAATAAACTGTTGCAAACCACCTCACAAATACATGAATGACAAGCTACAAGGCAGAACACCCCTGTTACGGCGAACACCTTAAGAAGGTTTTTATGTGTATAAGAACAAGCTTTTCTGCAACAATAAAAAACAACAGGCTTTTCTAATGGTTACCATAACACCCAATCTCATTCAAAAAGGACGAAACATAAAGGTATGGTAGCCTATTCAATCGCACCAAAAAAAACCATTAGCCTAATGCAGTTACATGAAAGCAAACTTGAGCCTGTAACAAATAAAAGCTGAAGCAAACCACCCCGAAGCTTATAACCAGTGTAATCTTCTGTGCATTTAATGTAAACTCCTTATGTGCGGGAAATGAGCGGGTGAGTACTTGAGTATGAGTATCAGTAACCGCATTTATTTCCATTTAATTTTGCGGATAATTAAATGCAGGCCATTCCAATATCTATTGAGATCTACAACGAATTTTGAGGTGAGACCTTTTTAAAACAAATAATAATATTTTCACAATTACTTTTTTTTGTTTGTTTTGAAAAATTTATCTATAACCCCTTTTTGTTTTGTGATTCAATTAAAACTTGAACCCTTTTAGTTTTGTTGGTTTTGAATAACTTGATTCAATTTTTCTGGTTGAAATTTATATATTTTAAAATAAAAGCAATGAACAATTCACAAAAATAAATTAAACAGTTATAAATCAAGACCAAAAAGAAAAAATTATAACAATAACACTTCATTGCAAGAGATTATTTCACATAAAAATTCTAGATGCATTGTTGGGCCAAATACAACACGAAAAGGCAACAAATTTCTGCAACAGGAAGAGAAAATAAATTGGCATTTGTTATTATTTTATATATAAATATAAATAACTAAAGATACAACCGACACAATAACCACACAAAACTAACAAAAACCTACAACACTTACACTAACAGAGTAACAGTAACTACTGAGTAGCAGGCTAGCAGCGTCGTTTTTCTTCTTCCAGCAGTCGCCGCCTCGCCGGCGCCGGAAACCACTCAAACCAGTGACTGTGGGAGACGCAGAGATAAGACTGTGACTGGCCGTCCACCGGACCGCCGTGAGGGTCTGAGACTGAAGTCGTCTGAGACTCTAATGGAGATGAAGAATTGAAAAGTAGAGTGTGTGACTCTGTGGAGACTTGAGAGAGAGCTTGATGAGGGTGGGATTCAGAGAGTGAAGGAGACAGAGAGACGTGAGGGAGGGATAGTATTTTGAGTTTTGACTTTCTTTTTTTAAAAAAAATTGTTAAATGTATCTGAGGGAAGGAGGGAAGGAGGGATTGACTGGTAGAGTGGGATACGGGACGTGTGTTTGGATCGGCCGACGAAATTCGATTAATAATCGGTTACCTATTGTAATAGAATTAATTTTATATTTAGATATGTTTATTAAAAAGTTATTATAAGATAATTTATTTTGTTTGAATTATGTAAAAAATCATTTATATATAGTTAATTATTAAAAAGGTATGAAGTTATTTGTATAATTTAATAATATTTGTTTGATAATTAGTTTTGTATGGTGAAATGAAAAGGATGTTATTGGTTTCAAAATAATCTAACGACTTTTTAAATAAACTTCAAACTTATGGCTTCTCTAAAAATAACTTTTTTCTCATGAAAATAGCTGTTTTAAAATTTAATCGATTTACCCAAACATATCAGCTTTTATTGAAAAATAGTTTTTTTCCCATAAAAAATAGCTATTTGGATAAGAATTAATCTTACCCAAACACCCTCGCATACGTGAGTGAAAGAGAATCTCTTGAAATATTAAAGTAACGTTTGGGACTGTGGGGTTCGGGACCGTGGGGTTCTTTTGATTTAAGCTATTTTCAGATCAAAAAGTTGTTTATAAAATAATCTTGCATGTTTGCCATTTTGATTAAATGTATGAATTTTTTTTTGAGAAAATATTCATTTTTCCCATCACTAGAGTATAACTATTAGATTAATTTGGATTAGGTTATTTTCTAATCTTAAAAATGTTTTCCACTTTTATCCCTCCCCCAAAGAAATGTTATAGAAAACATCAAATATTATTAATATAAACAAATAATTTCGTACCATTTTTCGTAAATTACTATGTAAAAATGATTTTTTTGTACCACTCAAACGAAATAGATTATCTTAAAATCGATTTTCAACAAACATACCCAAACAAAAACATATTCTGATTATAATCGATTATCAGCATAATCTATTTTTTTCAGCTTTCCCAACCACACTCTAAGGATAGATGAAAATTCTATGGGAAAGCTGAAAAAAATAGATTATGCTGATAATCGATTATACATATAATCGATTATTGTGATAATCGATTATAATCAGAATCTATTTTTGTTTAAGTATGTTTGTTGAAAAGCGATTTTAAAATAATTTATCTCGTTTGGGTGGTACAAAAAAATCACTTTTACATAATAAATTACGAAAAAGGGTATGAAGTTATTAGTATAATTTAATTTATTTGGAAGTTAGTTTTGTAGGGGTAAATAGAGAAAAAAAATTTGAGAATGAAAAATAATCAAATCACAATAATCTTAAGCTAAAACAAATTAGATTGCATAAAACAGTTTTTTTCCCCAAAAAAAGTTTTTTATAAATTTAAGTAAAGTGCCAAACAAAAAAGATTATTTCAGAAACAACTTTTTTCATCCAAAATAGCTGAAATCCAATTAATCCAGCTTTCTCAAATATACTCTAAATGTGTGTTTGGGAATGACAGATTACTTATGTTTCAGCTGTTTTTTGTCCGCAAGGCCATTTTATAAATAATCTATTTTGTTTAGGTTACTAGCTTAATTTTTCAAAAAGCTTTTTTTTTATGAAACAAAGCTGTTTTTATAGCATCTCTTTTCAAGGATCGTTGGATTATTAAAAAAACGCTGTTTTTTGCCATATACCCCTTCTTTACCTTACTACCCCATACGTGAAATAATGTGGTATGTCTAAATGCATTGTTTCCAATTCGCGTACAACAACTAAAATTAATCACCACTAAAAGAATATTAAAATTGCATTCAATTTTATAATAAAAAAAATGAAGACAAAATATATATAAGAAAATTCATTACAACAACTTTATTAAATAAAACATCAAATATATTAATACAAACAAATAATTTCATACCCTTTTTAGTAATTTACTATATAAAAGTAATTTTTTTCCATCATCCAAACGAAATAAATTATCTTAAAATCGCTTTTCAATAAACATACCCAAACAAAAATAGATTCTGATAATAATCAATTATTAAAATAATCGATTATACATATAATCGATTATCAGCATAATCTATTTTTTCCAGCTTTTCCAAACACACTCTAAGTAGTAAAATTTTTTGGAGGCCTAAAGCCCTTCCTTCATTGGCTTTCCCCCTTGGGCCGGGCCTAATTAACCGTACTCATATCCATTAAGCGGGTAATTATCCTATCCATCATGAATACTTTTGCGGGTATTCATAAGATCTATTACCCATTGTCATCACTAATTGAAGTCCTTGTAAACTAAAGTTGTTAACTCATAACTGTTAATACTTAATATATCTCAAAAATATTATTTAAAAACATATTCTAATACTAAAGATAGTTTAAATACATATTCAAAATTAAACTGTGTTTGTCAAAAAAACATCAAAATTAATATTCAACATTCTAACTTCACAAATGTTTTATGATTTTTAGTAACACGTATTTTATTATGTAGCTTAATAAAACAAAACAAAACAAAAATAATACTTCAAAAATAATTAGCTTTGTAAATGCAATATATATTGCAACACATAAATAATGCATTATAGAATCGCTGTTGGAATTTTTATTACAGATTACTTAAACAGTAAACTTGTACAAGTTTTCGTTAACTCAATTTTGTTAATGAAAATTGTAATCTCATGAAGAGAACTTTACAATTTTACAACCATGCTTACTGGTAAGCACCGTGAAAACATCACTGATTTTCATAGTCTTACCCCTATAATAAAATTAAAAAAAATTACAGACCCTCCCTGTAAACATAGAAAATGAAGCGGGAAATAAATGAAATAAATAAGAAGATAACAATAAAATAACAAATAAAGAAGGTATAGTAGAAGGCGAAGAAAGGATCGATACGAATTATTAAGGTGGAAATATTAACAAAGAAAAATAAATAGATAAGCAAAAGGTAGGACACTGTACAAGTGCTATGCCTATTCCTCTTGTGCTTGTGGGTTTGTGGTTGGATGAACTTGTAGGACCATATGCTGGAGTGGACTACTGAACTTTGGTATTATATTGATAAGGAGCGAGTCTAGTGCGGGGAGCTTGCTATGACTTATGAGGAAACATGGAGTTGTAAGGGGCTGAAGAAAAAATGAACCTTTCCTTTCGAGACTACTATGGAGACAAGAGAGGATGAAATCCAGGGAGACAGAGAACAAATATGTGGTAACAAGGGAGCAAAAATTACATTAGAACCATAATGTTAGAATTTTAAACGGAAGCTTCCTACAGAAGGGACAGATTGTAACAAACATGCATAATGACTTACTTCAATTCCTCCACTACTAGTCTAATTGCTTCAAGTCCTGCTTCAGTGGCTGTAAATAATGACTTTCTATTATAAAAAGAAAATTAAAATAATGAATTCTTACTGAACCCTAAATAAGAAATTGACCGGAGATTTTACTCTAATAGAATATTATATAACTTACACCTAAGTATTTAAGTTTTTCTATTTGAACCACTGGTTCAAATAGTCTAGCTCTAAAATTAACAATGGAAGATGTACCCAAGTGTGGGAAGCACAAATGTCAAATACTGAGCAAAACATATACTACTATAATTTTAGCAAGCAGTAGCCAGGGAATGAGATCAATGATAAATTAAGGAAGAATGCTGAGAGCCTAAGTCTAACACAACAACAATTTAAACAAAATAACCAACACAGAATTAAAAACGGCTAGTCTGTAGCATAAGAAGTCCTAGATAATGGAAAAGGGACTAGCCAATCTTGCTTTTAATGGGTTCAAAGATGCTCTCAAGCTCCTTCAGATAATCCTCAAACACATCCATTTCTTCCTGCTGGTTATTTCCAACAAGCAATTTTGCGGCTTTAGTAATTGCAGAACTGATATTCTCCTTGTCTCGTGAGCAGAGCACAGAATCAAATTTCTTTAAAGTTGTCCTCATCTCGTAAGCATAAAGATCCAAAGCATTCATTGCCTTGGCCTTCTTAAGGAACTTCTTATCTTCATCCTGGAAATTCAAAGCTTCTTGAGTCAATCTTTCAATTTCTTCCGTTGACAGTCTATCGCTATTATTGGTTATAGTAATCTCATTTTTATTTCCAGTGGTTTTTTCCTCGGCAGATACGGTTAGGATACCGTTGTCATCTATAGCAAAGCATACAGTAAGAGGATGGCCTCGAGGAGCAGGTGGAAAGCCATCTAGCTCAAATGAACCCAGCAAATTGTTATCACTGGCTCTTGTCCTCTCACCCTCATAAACATCAATTCGGACGGTTGATTGATTATCTCGACTTGTCTCGTATCCTTGGGTCTTCTTTGCAGGAATAGGTGTATTTCTAGGAATCACTACACTCATTTCATCAAAACTAACATCCGTACCAAGAGACAACGGTGTCACATCCAACAACGTCAACTTTGGAACATTCATAACGCCTTCAGTCAACAAAGCAGCCTGAACAGCTGCACCATAAGCAACAGCTTCATCAGGGTTGATGCTCTTGAACAGATCCTTCCCATTGAAGAAGTTCTGCAACAGCTGCCGCACTTTGGGAATCCTAGAAGAGCCACCAACAAGGACGACGTCATGTACACTACTCTTGTCCATCTTAGCATCAGTAAGACATCTCTCAACTGTCTCCATACACTCATCAAAAAGGTCCATGTTAATTTCCTCAAACTTGGCACGAGTGATTGACGAACAAAAGTCAATGCTCTGAAATAAAGCATCTACCTCAATAGTGGTAACAACAGCATACGAGAGTATCCTTTTTGCCCTCTCGCACGCACTTCTCAACCTCCTTAGGGCTCTTGGATTCGCACTAATGTCCACTTTGTTCTTCCTTTTGAACTCCTGGACAAAGTGGTTCACCATTCTGTTATCAAAATCCTCTCCCCCAAGGTGAGTGTTCCCAGCAATTGCCTTAACTTCGAAGACTTTATCCTTAATTGTAAGGAAAGACACATCAAAAGTACCACCACCAAGGTCAAAGATGAAAATATTTCGCTCTCCAAGACAATCAGATCTCTTGTCAAGGCCATATGCAATAGCTGCAGCGGTAGGTTCATTGATTATCCGCATAACATTGAGGCCAGCAATGGCACCAGCATCTTTGGTGGCTTTACGCTGAGAGTCATTGAAATAAGCCGGGACAGTAATAACTGCATTTTTTACAGGTGATTCCAAATATGCCTCTGCAATCTCACGCATATTTGTGAGGATCATAGATGAGATTTCCTCAGCCATAAGTCGCTTCTCTTGACCCTTATAACCAACCACAATTATAGGTTTGTCATGAACTCCAGCAATGACATCGAATGGCCAAAGCTTGATGTCATTCTGAATAATGGGGTCACTAAATTTCCTACCAATTAACCTCTTAGCATCTGCAAAAATAACAACGATCCTTAGCAATCATTTGTCCATCTAAAACAAAACAAAGAAAGACATTTAAAGAAGCTACTAGCAAAAGAATATCAATTACCAAAGATAGTGCTCGTAGGGTTGATGGCAGCCTGGTTGTTAGCAGCATCGCCAATCAACCTTTGGGTGTCAGTGAAAGCAACACAAGAAGGTGTTGTTCTGTTGCCTTGGTCATTGTGGATGATCTCTGCTCGATTGTTTTGCTCCTGCCATACTGCAACACACGAATACGTAGTGCCAAGGTCTATTCCTATTGCAATTCCCTCGCATTTTTTGGCCATTTTCTTTTGAGGTGAACGAAGAGGTTTGGTTGGTTTTTTATCTGTAAAGGATGAATATGAGCTGAACGTGTACATCTAAATTCTTTAAACGGTATAAATTTATGTGTAAACATACCACTATACTCTGCACATATAAAATTCCAGCTTAACAGCTAAAGTGTAAACATAAAGTAATGAATACCCTTGTTGTGTGTGATCGAAATTCGGAAGTTACATAAATCATCTCAAAAATGGGAAATACAAAACAGCGTATTTTTCATGGTGAACAGGTATTTGGTTGTTTTTCAGAGTGGTTTATGTGATCACCAGTTTGTGTTTGGCTTAGACACTTGACTCTGAGTACTTGGTGAGTGAGATGGCAGCATAGAAAGTTAAAGGTTTGAACAAAAAATACATATCAAACAAAACTACGCCGTGTTGAAGTAACATTGAAAGAATAGAAATAGAAATATACCTTGAAGGCCTTTTCTTCTTGCTTTGCTCAGAACCCTTCGCACTCTGGCAAGCCTGTGGAGAGTAATATGTATACCTTGAGGGGCTTTTTTTTCTGTACTTGGAAGTTGGAAGGGAGCAACGTGACAGCTGTTGTAGCAAGTAATACTTTTTTGATGAAAATGAAAAAGGAATACGCAAACTTAAGACTTAAGGGAGTTAAAGTTAGGAAACTTGGTGTGGGAGAGAAAATTTCAAGGTGCGTGAACTTTTCGAAACCATTAATTACAAAATCACATTTTATCTATATATATATATATATATATATATATAAACATGCCTAAGCCCAACTCTTCAAAGGCCCAATTCCAAATCAATTACCAATTAATTTCTGATTAGAAACTAAGAAGAAAATGTATGTCAGTATGTATTTAATTTGATTATAAATATGTTTTAGTAATTTATATTATATTAAGTTGTTTCTTTCAAAACAAAAGTTTTTAATTATATGGATTTAATTTGTATGAACTGTCAGTGTAAAGATTTTTTATATTATCTACCAATCATAAATTATCACATAAGAAAAAATGTTTGACTCATATCCTAACTAACTTAAAAGTCACTCATATAATAATTTTTAATTGGTTGATACTGTAAAAAACTTTACACTAACAGTGACAGTGCATAACAATTAAACTCTAATTATATATAAAATTTGTTTCATATAATTTCCTTTTATATGTTAATTAAATTTTTTTATTGTTATTTCAATGTTATGTATATTTGGTCGTGGCCCTTCTGACATGAAATTCCTGGCTCTGTCCCTGCCAATAGACACGGTGTCCATGCAAGATCTACTTGTGAGCCATGTGGCTTTAGGTACATCAAGTATATCTTTTTTATATTTTATTTTTAGGTTTAATGAACTTTTTAGTCCGGCAAATAAGATAAGTTTTGGTTTTAATCCCTAAAAAAATTTCTTAGGATTTTTTGTATGCAAGTTCAAAAAGTTTGGATTTAATCCTTACCATTAGATTTCTCCCGTTAAATGCTGATGTGTTAATGGGATGTCACATTAGCACTGCCACGTGAACAAACGTAATATTTTTAATACATTAAATTTACTAATATTTATTATACTTTTTAAGAACTTAAATAGAGCTATCATTATTTATTATATAAATACTAAAATTTTTAACTTTTTTATAAATTAATATTATTTTATAAAACAGATTTTATTCAAAAAATCACACTTTGATAATTTTTATTCAAAAATAGTTTTATTCAAAACCTATTTTTATAAAATAATAATAATAATAACAATAATAATAATAATAATAATAATAATAATAATTGTTCAAAAATTATCACATCATTAAAAATGTTTGAACGTTATCGTAACTTCTTTAAAAGACATAAACAGAATGATTTGTGATTGATTGATAGTATAATTGGTGTACGACATTTTGGTGTCTTGTTTATAGGAATGAGTGTATTCCTATGAATCACAAAACTCATTTCATCAAATATTCCACCCACACCAAGACACAACGGTGTCACATCCAGCCGCGTCAACTTTGGAAATTCATTATGCCTTCACTCAATAAAGCAGCATGGATAGCTGCACCATAAGCAACAACTTCATCAGGATTGATGCTCTTACACAGATCCTTCAAAGGTCCAATTCCAAACCAATCACCAATTAATTTCTGATTAGAAACTAAGAAGAAAATGTACGTCAATATGTATTTAAGTTGACTATAAATATTTTCTTCAAAAAAACAAAGTTGACTATAAATATGCTTTAGTAACTTATATTATGTTAGGTTATTTCTTTCAAAACAAAAGTTGTTAATTATATGGATTTAATTAGTATGCACTGTCAGTATAACGATTCTTTATATTGTAAACCAATCATAAATTATCACATAAGTAAAAATATTTGACTTATATCCTAACTACCTTAAAAGTCATTCATATAATGATTTTTGATTAGTTGATATTGTAAAAAAACTTTACACAAACAGTGACAGTGCGTAACAATTAAACTCTAATTATATATAAAATTCGCTTCATAATATTTGCTTTTATATGTTAATTAAACTTTTTATTGTTATTTCAATGTTATTTATATTGGGTCATGACCCTTCTCATATAAAATTTTTGGCTCCGTACTTGTGAGCCATGTAGGTACATCAAGTATGTCTTTTTTATATTTTACTTTTAGGTTTAATGAACTTTTTAATTCGACAATAAGACGAGTTTTGGTTATAATCCCTAAAAAATATGAATTTTTGTATGCAAGTTCAAAAAGTTTGGATTTAGTCCCTACCATTAGATTTCTTCCGTTAAGTGCTGATGTGCTAATGGGATATCATATTAGCACTGCCACGTGAACAAATATAATATTTTTTAATACATTACACTTACTAATATTTATTATACTTTTTAAGATTTTAGTTATAGCTATCATTATTTATTATATAAATACTAAAAAAATTAATTTTTTTTATAATATTAATATTATTTTATACAAGAGATTTTATTCAAAAAATCACACTTTGATTTTTTTATTCAAAAATAGTTTTATTCAAAATAATTTTTTTATAAAATAATAATAATAATAATAATAATTGTTCAAAAATTGTCACATTATTAACAATGTTTGACTGTTATTCACTAGTGCAAAATATGGATTCTACAACAGGTTTCTAGATCGGTTGAAAAGAAACCGATTTAAAAAAAGAGGCGGTGGCAATTTTGAAAATAAGTGGAAAATTATTTACATCGGTTCAGAAAGAACCCGATGTATAAAAATTTAAGATCGGTTACAGAGTTCAACCGATGAAAACAATTTAAATAAAAAACTATTTATTTATTCCCGCCACGTATTTACATCGGTTATTACACAACCGATCTCATTAGTAAACTTTCAAAATCGGTTATTTGACAACTGATCTCATTATTAAACTTTCAAAATCGGTTCTATTAACCAACCGATTTCAAATTTTCATTAAACCCATTTCACGTTCCAGCGTTCTTTCATATCTTTCCCTCCTCACTGTTTGCCCTCTCTCTCGTTTGCTCCTTCTCCTTCATCCTTCACCACCGTAACCTAGCACCACCGTCACAAATCGTTGCTGCTCCTTCATCGCTGATACACTGCCCAATCGCGCACGGCTTCATCCTCTCCTCTGAACCTCTGTACCAAACTTTGCCCGCGGCTTCACCCTCTCCTCTCGCAGGTTCTCTTTCTTTCTCTCTACATTGTTGTTGTTGTCTGTTACTTTGGTTTTGCAATGTACTTGATTAGTTTTACAGTATGGCATGTAACTTGAGTCAAGCTGGATTTCTTTCTTCTGCCTCCCCTCCCATGCCCTTCAATGGGGCAAAAATGGAACCTTCTTTTTGCTCACTAGTAAATATAGACCGCACAATGGGGATGGCCCTCTTATAATTCCAACTCCAATAAATCCTTTATTATTTCCAGTTGAGGTTCTATATGGAATCATGCTTCACTCACCATAATCTACAAACAGAAACACCTAATTAGCTGGCTGTTGGATGATGTACATTAAACTTTTGTAACATATATTATAGATCCAAAGGCCTGTAGATCGTGACATTCTAATGAAGAAAAACACTTCTCCTTCTGATTAGATTTGCTTATGAATTTAAAGGGAGAAAGGAAGAGAAAAAGTATTAATGTATTAGAATTTACTATTTAGTTTGAAAATGTGGTTGATTCAACTTGAGTAAATATGCAAGGAAACATAAAACTCTTATGCTCTCATTCTTCAATCATTGAACTGGAAGGCTCAGATTAGCAAATATCTTTAGTTGATTTACTCTCCACTGAACTAAGGGTATATTTGGATGAAGAATTTCAAGGAGGTAATATACTTGGTGAGAGGAATTTAAATATTTTAGTGTGAAATAACTTGTTAGGATATTAAACTGAAGAGTTTTAAAAATAATAGGTACATGACTTTGTTTAAGCTAAGTCTGAAATCAGAATCTTGATACCTCTTAGCTCATTACTGCTTCTTCTCCTTCATCGCGTTCATATTTTCTGTTTCTGTTCTATCAGTGTAGATATGCATTGCCTCATATAACTACTTCATTCCTAGTTCTATTCTTTTGGCCAAATGTTTTGTATTGCTTGGTTTATAAACACTTGGTGCATATTAGTTTGGCGTATTAGTTAAGGATATTAGTTTAACATGAATGGTTTTTAAATGTTAGGTTAAAAAACCTCTCATAGTTCTCTCAAACCCTCTCTTTGCTTTATGTTTCTGATTTAGGGTGAAGGCAAGCCTCAACCCATCTCGAGCTCCCTCTCATTCATCACTCTCTATCTCCTCACTCTGAGCACAAGTAAGATATTTTATTCTAATGTTTTGTTTGCTGCTTTAACTTAGGGATTGGACTGTTTGATTATCTTTTAGTGTTAATAAATTAGCAAAACCTTAGTTTCCCGTTTGAGATTCAATATTAATGAGCATATGTGTACTTTATTAAGGTACTACTCATTGTATTGAATCTTGAATTGTCCAAGTTAGACAGTTTAGGGAAAAACTTATTCTTCATTTGGTTGATACTTATTCCTTAATTCTCATATGTTATACTTGAAGAAATTTCGGTCTGCTGCATTTCCTTTTGTTCTCCGGGTGCACACTTTGTCGCGGTGGATGTCACTGCGTTCAAGTCGTGTACGTCGGAGACCGATGGGAAATGCTGCCGAAATTTCGTTAAGTATGGGCATGAAAGTTAAGGACTAACTGTTAACTGAGTGTTGAATAAGTTTCTTCTCGAATGGGATAGGGCCATACCCTGTGATAAAAAGGAGTTGAAGATCTTGGACTAAGTGAAGTTGTTGTTGTAGTTATGGATCGTAATTGGATCGATGCTAGACGCACAAGTCATGAGTATGAGAATGGAGTGGAAGAGTTTTTAGAATTTGCTAAAAGAAATGTTCCCGATAATAATGGAAGGTTTTATTGTCCTTGTGTTAATTGTTTGAATGATAGACGACTGGAAGCTGAGAAAATACGAGAGCATCTTATTTGTGAAGGGATATGTAAGAGTTATACAAGATGGATATGGCATGGTGAATTGTTAGACAAACCAAGTGTGTCCCAAAGAGAGGAGGTTGGTGACGTAGATATGGACGATCAACTAGAGGACATGATCTGCGATATTGGACAAAAGTCATTTCAACGAGCAAATGTGTATGATACTTTGTGCAGTGATGCAGATAAGCCTTTGTATCCTGGGTGCTCTAATTTCACACGGTTGTCAGTGGTGTTAAGATTGGTAGTTGTGAAGGCGAGAAATGGGTGGAGTGATAAAAGCTTCACCGAATTGCTTGAGTTGTTGAAAGACATGCTTCCAGAAGGTAACACATTGCCAAACCGTAACTATGAGGCGAAGAAGATATTGTGTCCGATGGGTATGGAGTAT
Source organism: Ammopiptanthus mongolicus (assembly GCA_039655645.1). Taxonomy (NCBI): domain Eukaryota; kingdom Viridiplantae; phylum Streptophyta; class Magnoliopsida; order Fabales; family Fabaceae; genus Ammopiptanthus; species Ammopiptanthus mongolicus. The sequence goes on from CM077348.1 coordinate 85,632,518, forward strand.
AAGAAAATACATGCATGTCCTAATGATTGCATATTGTACAGGAATGACTTTGAAAAGATGCACGAGTGTCCAAGGTGTGGGGTATCACGCTACAAAGTGAACGATGGTGATTCAAATTGTGATGTGATCACAAAAGGTCTTCCTGCAAAGGTGTTATGGTATCTTCCAATAATTCCAAGGTTCAAGCGATTGTTCGCTAATGTAAATGATGCAAAAAACATTATGTGGCATGCAGATGAGAGAAAATGTGATGGACAGCTTCGCCATCCGGCTGATTCTTTGCAATGGAAGAGAATTGATAGTTTATTTCCGGATTTCGCCGATAAGAAAAGAAACCTTAGGCTTGGACTTGCTGCCGATGGAATGAATCCGTATGGCACCTTAAGTAGTATTCATATTTCATGGCCTGTTCTCCTGGTAATTTATAACCTACCTCCTTGGTTGTGCATGAAGCGCAAATACATTATGTTATCTATGATGATTCCAGGCCCAAAACAACCAGGAAATGACTTAGATGTTTATCTAAGTCCCTTGATTGAAGACTTGAGAAAGCTGTGGGTGGAAGGCGTTGATCTGTTTGACGGGTATTGCAATGAGACTTTCAAGATGTGTGCCATGTTATTTTGCACCATCAATGACTTTCCAGCATACGGGAACTTGTCCGGATATAATGTTAAGGGGCATAAAGCATGCCCTGTATGTGAAGAAGGCACATGCTACCATCAACTACAACATGGAAGGAAGACAGTTTACCTTGGGCATCGAAGATTTCTCGCACCTGATCACCCGTATCATAGATTGAGAAAAGCTTTTAATGGATGCCAGGAGAATGAAATTGCTCCGACGGCCTTAACCGGAGATCAAGTTTATCAACGGGTTAAGGACATGGATATTATCTTTGGAAAGACCCATAAGAAGGCTACTGAGAAAAACATATGGAAGAAGAGGTCGATCTTCTTTGATCTTCCATACTGGTGCAAACTTGATGTAAGACATTGTATTGATGTGATGCATGTGGAGAAAAATGTGTGTGATAGTGTAGTCGGGACGCTTCTTAACATTCAAGGCAAGACAAAGGATGGTGTCAATGCTCGTTTAGATCAAGTTGCGATGGGCATACGAGAGCAGTTAGCTCCACAATCAGTAGGGGTTAAGCGGACTTATTTGCCCCCAGCATGTCATACTTTATCGAAAAAAGAGAAAAAAAGTTTTTGTGAGTGTCTGCGGGGCGTCAAAGTGCCGCAGGGTTACTCTTCAAATGTTAAGAGGCTTGTCTCAATGAAAGATCTCAAATTAGTTGGTTTAAAGTCTCATGATTGCCATGTCTTGATGCAACAACTACTACCAGTGGCTATTCGTGACATCTTGCCTGAAAAAGTGAGACATGCCATAACAAGGTTGTGGTTATTCTTCAATGCTATATGTAGCAAAGTCATTGACCTTCAAAAACTGGATGAGTTGGAAACTGAGGCTACTATTATCTTGTGTCAATTGGAGATGTATTTTCCTCCTTCATTTTTCGATATCATGGTTCATTTAATTGTTCATCTAGTGAGGGAGATTAGATTGTGTGGCCCCGTTCATTTAAGGTGGATGTACCCAGTTGAGCGATACATGAAGATATTAAAAGGGTATGTGAAATGTGAAGAATCCACACCGTCCTGAAGCATCTATTGTTGAAAGGTATGTTGCAGAAGAAGCTATTGAGTTTTGTACAGACTACATGTCAGAAGCGGAACCTATAGGGCTTCCTAAGTCTCGTCATGAGGGAAGATGTGATGGTAAGGGTCACGAGGTATTACTGTTAAGAGCATGGGTCGAGAGGAAGTGCTTCAAGCACATTTGTATATATTGAATAACACCGATGAGGTTAATCCTTACTTATGTGATCACAAAACCATTGTCATGCAAAATTACCCTCGAATGAACGAAAAATGGTTGTTGAACAAGCATAATAAGACTTTCTTAAACTGGTTTAAAGATCAAATTGCGGAGGATAATACTGCTTCTGATACATTAAAATGGTTAGCACACGGGCCTAACTTTGATGTCATATGTTGGAGTGGATACGATATCAATAAGTTTTCCTTCTATACAAAGTCCCAGGATGACAAGAGTACCGTGCAAAACAGTGGGGTTATGGTTGTAGCTGAGTCCATGCACTTCTCTAGTTCAAAAGATACAAACCCCGTTATGGCATCCATATCTTACTTTGGAGTCATTGAAGAGATTTGGGAGGTCGATTACACTAAATTTAGAGTACTTGTTTTAAATGAAAGTGGGTTGACAGTAAGAGTGGTGTACAAACCGATGAGTTAGGATTTACATTGGTAGACCTTGGCAAGGTAGGTCATACAGAAGAGCCTTTCATCATGGCTTTCCAAGCAAGACAAGTGTTTTATATCCATGATCCTTCTAACAAAAGGTGGTCGGTGGTTCTCCAAAGAAAAAACATGCATAATGGTAGTGAGGAAAATCAAGATTCAAATCTTGATATTTTCGATACTCCTTCTTTCTCAACACGGATGCCTACTTTCAATGAGGAAAATGAAGCGGATGATGTACATACCATTCGTGATGATCATCATGAAGGGATATGGGAGAACATTACTACTTGACCATGGTGTAAGTTATGTTTAAAGTTATATTTATTAGTTAAGTTATGTTTATCTTGATAATTATAAGTTAAGTTTTTTTTGTTATTTAATTTGATATTTATATGTTAAGTTATAGTGTAAGTTATGTTTAAAGTGATATTTGTTATTTATCCATCTTTACTGACATAGTTTATTATTATTTTGTATAAACAGGCATACATGGCAGATCCCTCGGACATCCCTCCTACACGCAGCGGGTCGGATACCCCATTGACAAGTAAAAAAGGTAGACGCGCCACACGATTAAAAAAATTGGCCGTCAACCGTAGTGGTAATCAAAGGATGAGGGTTGAGTTTGATGGAGATTGCTTACCTATAGGGCCAATGGAAGATCAGTTTAAGAGTTTTGTGGCCATCCTTGCCAAAGCAAGGCTAGTATACTTATTGAGGATTAGGACCATGTACCGACGAACGTGAAGGATCAGATATGGGATAGTATCATGGTATTTTACTTTTACCCTCTTTGGTTGTATCTATTTTATTTCACCATATTATTTTCATATACACTAATTTCTCCATTTTGTTGTGTAATATAGCTCACCTTTGAAGTGCCGGATACCGAGCGTATGAAGAAAAAATGGATTTCGTATGCGGGTGAGCGTTGGAGAGCATTTAAAACACAATTAAGCGGGAAATACATACATCGGCGTGCAGACAAATCTCCACTTGAGATGTACCCGTTCCTTGATCAAGAGACATGGGATAGATTTGTTCAGATCCGATTGGACCCCGCCTTTCAGGTTAACTTGAGTTATATTGTTTAACTTGACTAACCAAATTGATTTTATTAATATACTGAATTCAGTTGATGTTATTTATAATAGGAGAAAAGGAAAAAGGCGCAGGAGATCCAGAGTAAGAATCTCTACCCCCACCGTTTGTCTCGTGGGGGATATAAAAAGCTGAGGAGGAAGATGATTGAAGAGAAGAAGAAACAACTTTTGGAACAAGCATCCCAAGCTGATCCTACGGCTGATCCACCTCCAGAAGTTGTTGATCCACCTCCACCCCTACGCCTCCATACATGGAAGAGAGCCCGACAAGGACCATCGGGACAATATACATCCGAGGAGGCACGTCTTGTTGCTGAAAAGATTGTAAGTATATATTCAATTCTAATTGTAATTGTAACATGCTTATCCATCATCTTACACAAATTAATGTGAGAATTGTATGTTGTAGGATTCCTTGGACGAACAAAGCACACAAGGAACCTTTGTGTCTACTGGACGCAAAGATGTCTTAGCTGTTGCGATTGGGAAAGAGGACCACCCAGGCCGTGTCCTTGGTGTTGGATGGGGTGTTGGCATTAGCCAATACCACGGACCATCTACACATCATCGGAAGAAGGATGATATTGAGTCCATCAACGCATAGCTTCGAGAAGAAATAAAACGAGATCTTCTCTCAGAGTTGGCATCTATGGGTTTTTCCCAGCAAAACACAAGTGCCCAACCGTCTGTACCTGTGAGCACTAAGGGTTCATGTGATCATTCACATCAGCCTGATAAGGAGGATGATCAATGTGAGTTGTATGTTGATGATCATCATGATCGCCGGTTAGTGGCATTTGGGAGGGTACACAACTTGGGAAATACCTTACACCACCAGACATTAGAGGATGATCATGTGAGGGTGGTGGTTGAAGATGTTCTAGATGTTGATGCTCTAGTCCCTGTGCCCACTGAGGAGGTTATTACAGTTGGCCAGGCCCCCGGTAATTTCATCCCTTGGCCGAGAAGACTTGTGAGGTTTTTTGTTTCAGCCAAGGTATTCATGTAATTGTTCAATTACTTATGTTTTTCTATATTTACAATTGAAATAACTTAATTGTGTTTACTTGTGTTTACTAATGCTTTACCTCTGTTGTTTAGGATGATGGAAAAGATCATCGACCCAAAAGGCCTAGGTCGGATCCGAGAAAACTTGTGGCGTCTGGTTCATCGAAGTTATTCATATAATCATTCAATAAGTTAAGTTTTTTTTATTTACAATTGAAATAACCTAACCGTGTTTACTAATGTTTTATATTTGCTGTTTAGGGTATTGACAAGGATGTTGAACTTGATGCTCTGGAACATCTCGCATTAGCGGCTGTGAAACTTGGGAAGGAGTCCGCTTTTATAAATTTGGAACACGATGGCAAGCCCAACACTTTCTATATCCCCCAGAGGGACATTATGGAGATATGCATTGATAGTGAAATGCTTTGCATGACAGTTGTCTCATTATGGTGCACGTACGTTATTTTATTTCAACTAATTAATTTATAAGTTAACCAATTAAGTTTTTAACTATTATAATTAATATTTATTTCAATATCTTAGGTATCTGTATCGCTTGTGTATTGATAGGGGTAACCTCCATCTTTATGGATTCCTTGACCCTCAACTAATTCAGGGTGAGACACTTAGGTCAGATGAGATTACCGCATACATGCGACGTGTGCTTGATGAAGGCAAAAAACAGTTCTACCTAGCACCTTACCTCCATCTGTAAGTACAAGTTTTACTAGTGATTTATAATTATCTGTGACTTGTCTCTAACTGTTTCCAAATGCAGTAAACATTGGCAATTATTGATCATCTGTCGTGGTATGAGTGTTGTAGTCTTCTTTTGTTCGTTGGGAAGGAAGCCGACGAAAGAAATCAAGCTTATTGTTGAAACGTAAGCTTTTAATTAATTTAATTTGTACTACATTTGCTTTATTAATTACTCTGAAATCTATAACATACTTTAAATTCATATTTTCTTAATTATGATAGATCTATGAACGCAAGTCGTGTTTTGGATGGTGGTAGGCCCAGGCCTATTAGGTGGATTTACCCTAATGTAAGTAGTTTATTAATTAGTACCCGAGATTCAATTGCAGTGTAAAATAGTTACTATTATGTTTTTACTCATTATATATTCAAATTGTGTATTCATTTGTAGTGTCATAGGCAACGTGGCGGCTGGGAGTGCGAATATTATGTCATGAAGTGGATGTTCAACATTGTCTCCGCGAGTATTACAGATCGATGGAAGGAGGTAATTAACTAATAACATTTGTAAATAGTTATAGATTAATTATGTATAGTTATAGTTGATTAGTTATAATGTGCAGATTTTCGACAATCCGGAAGCATTCTCTGAAGAGGACATTAAGGACATCAAGGAGCGTTGGGCAAACTTCTTTCTTGAGATGACTTCTGAATATTAATTTATGGATGACATTTTATTTCTTTAATTAGTTTAATTTCTTATATATCTTTGTTGTTTCTTTGTTATGTATTTAATTAATTAGTTTGAATTTATTACATTATATAATTAGTTGAGTATGTTGAATCAAAAGCTGACTTTTGCATAATCAATAAAGTATAGTTTGGCTTACATAGTATATAGTGATTTGGATTATGTTATTGTTGGGATTCTATTTTGCCTGGGATTGTTCTGGTTGTACATATATGAAACAGGGATAAGGATTGCCACTGGTTTAAAACAGAGTATTTAAAAAAAATTGGACTATCAACATCGGTTACAATAGAGAACCGATGTTGAACTATCAATTTTAATTGGTTCTGAGTTATAACCGATGTGAAAAGTAACTTTCAAAATCGGTTACAAGACCAAACCGATGTTGAATTATACATTTCAACATCGGTTCTATATTATAACCGATATGAAAAGTTCTTTTTCAATAATTATTAATCTGTTGAATGAGCACTTTCAAAACCGGTTTGGTTTATAACTGATGTTGAAAGTTAACTTTCAACATCGGTTAAAAACCGATGTTAAAAGGTCTTACATTCTACATCATCTGTTTCTACATCGGTTCCATAACCGATTTAGAATGATATTTTTAACCGATTTAAAACATGTTTATTGCACTAGTGATTATAACTTCTTTAAAAGTCATACATAGGATGATTTGTAATGGATTGACAGTTTAATTGGTGTACAACATTTTGGTATCTTGTTTATAGGAATGGATGTATTCCTATGAATCACAAAACTCATTTCATCAAATATTCCACCCACACCAAGACACAACGGTGTCACATCCAGCGGCGTCAACTTTGGAAAATTCATTATGCCTTCACTCAACAAAGTAGCATGGACAGCTGCACCATAAGCAACAACTTCATCAGGATTGATTCTCTTACACAGATCCTTCCCATTGAAAAAGTCCTGCAGTAGCTGCTATGCTATATAGTACATCGATGTACTAAATAAAATTTAGTCAATGTACATGCAAATACCTGTACATTGACTTAAATCCGACAAAAAATGGGTTGTGCATCAATTTAAACCTGACAAAAAAAGGTGGTACTTCGATGGCTTTTTTATGGCTACCCCTTATTTACTATAAATAGGGTTAAATACTACCTAGGACTTATCTCTGACACCATTTGGGTATCTTTACACTATTTTGAGCTCTATTTTACCGTTAGAAGTATTCGAGAGTGAAGGAAGACGTGTGAAGACTCCATTGTTGTAGCTTGAGGTTTAAAATTCGGAATGAGATGAAACTTGTTGCATTTCAAAACTAAAATGTATACTTTTATTGTTTTAAAATTTCGTGTTTTAATGATACCTGAGGAGGTCCCAGTTTAATTTGGAAAATTGAGTGCTGTCTGTCTCGGATGTACTTGGATAGTTCTTCGTCCAAAATTTATATCTAAAATTTTAGACATGTGAAACTAGTGTCATTGGAAAATAGACATATAAGTCTTATTGTGGCTAAAATTTCAGAATTGATGGATTTCTGTACTATTCCCAATGTTTGTTTGAGTTTGGTATAGACTTGCTGAAAATCTCCTCTGGCAGTTAGTTTTGGTAAGGTTGCATCTCAAGCCACAACATTCGAACTTAGGTACTACTAGTTGAATTACAAATTATGTTGTTAAAAAGTATATAGAACTATTTAAATGTTAGGAAGTATACTCATAAAGTGTATTCATAGAGTTGATTAAAATTCAGCAAAGTGTGACAGCAAGATATAAATCTTAACTGGAACATGTGTTGTCCATAATTAACAATTATGAATAATGAGGTGAATTTAAGTTGTGTGGCCAAGGAGTGTTGGAAATTAATACCTTAATTCCTTTTGTCATGCTTTAATCATAATTAGAAACTTTAGCGGAAGTATACATAATTAAAGCATATAAGATCAAGAACAAAACCATAATTTTGATTTCCCTTAGGACCTACGACATATTGGATTACTAAGGACATATAAATACTTGGATCCATTGCCATCAATCACAAAGCGGAAATCTGAAGGATGAAGATGATCAAGCACGAACGGCAACTGGTGGCGTTATGGATCTTTCTCAACCATATCTCTGGAGTTCCACTACGAGACCTTAGCCGCCTCTTCAGATGGGGAGAAGAGAGTGAATGATGCGATACGATGTATTGAGGATCATAGCCTTCTTTTATTTGTTAAACCTAATAGGGTAACCTTTATTCCCTATTCCCTATTGGGCTAACACTAAAATCTACCCATATGAGGCCCATATCATTTAAACCATAGAAGTCTAATGAGCATACTTTATATTCAATCAATTGATCACTTAAATATTGCTCCTTTATGATAAATAGCTAATATAATTATTTAATGATATTAGCCCAATTAATCATTGGAATAAAAATTCCAACAATCTCCCACTTGGGCCATATCATGATAATTATATCAGAAAATTTTAGTTTACACATCCGAATGCTACTTATCTTTGGACTTCCTCCTTACAATTTGGTCCATATCATGCATTAACAATGGAACTACCGCGGCTTTTGTCACTGCCGTATAATGTGACTAAACCCCGGCAATCACCACATCAATACTCTCAATGACATAGATTGATATCGATGAGTAGTATAGAAATTTCATGCAATGTGATCTCTAAATCATGCCTATTTCCAACTGGTCCAACTTAAAACTTTAATGAGATCAATTTTGCAAACCAAAGTCCTTAATGTGTAAATAAATTTTACACACAACAAGATACAAATAAGTTTATAATGAACTCATAAACATAACTTTATTTCTGCAGAAAATCCGAAATATCACAATTCACAAGGTCTGTATCTCAAACGTAAAACACATATAGAGACTCCCACTAAACTAAAGCATCCTTAGCCACAACACCCATATGAGCAACATGCAGGTGAAAAACCTTAGGTGCTAAGTCTTTAGTTAGTGGATCTGCTAGCATAGAATTTATCCCTATGTGCTATATAGAAATTTGTTTTTCCTAAACTCTTTCCTTAACAACAAGATATTTGATGTCGATGAACTTCGACTTTTGTAGAGCTCTTATTGTTGTTGGAATAGAGCACTGCTGAATTATTGTCACAATATCTTCAGTGGCCTGTCTAAGTTGTCAATAAATTTCAGGCATGTGATAAAATTCCGCAACCATAAACTGTGATTAGATGCCTCATAGCAAGCTACAAACTTCGCTGCCATGGTCGAAGAAGCTACAAGAGTCTGTTTGGCAGACTTCCAGGAGATAGTTCCCCCAACCAACAAGAAGATATAACCAGATGTTGAGCATCTGCTGTCCGGGCATCCCGCAAAATCGCAGTCAGAGTACCCAACGATTTCTAAGCTATCAGACTTCCGATAGGTAAGCATGTAGTATATTGTTCTCTTCAGATAGCGCATCACACGCTTAACTGCCTTCCAGTTCTGCATACCTGGATTACTCAAATATCTACCAAGGAATCCCACTATAAATACTATGTCGGGACGAGTGCAAACTTGAGCGTACATAAGACTCCCTACAGCTAAAGCATAAGGAATCTTTTGCATCTCTACCTTTTCAAGATTTTTAACGGGGAATGTTTGAGACTGAACTTGTCTCCCTTAGCCACAGGTGTATCTCCCGATTTATTATCTTTCATGCCAAATCTATCTAAAACTGTATCGATATAGCTCTTTTGTGATAATCCCAGAAATCCTCGAGAACGATCTCTCAGAATTTGGATTCCTAATACAAAAGAGGCGTCCCCAAGATCTTTTATCTCGTAATTCTTCGTGATAAATTTCTTGGTTTCATATAGTAAGCCCATATCGTTGCTTGCTAATAGGATATCATCAACATATAATACCTGAAAAATGAATTTACTCCCATTGATCCTTTTGTATACGCAATCATCAACCAAATTTGCCTCAAAATCATAGGAGGAAATAACTTGATGAAATTTGTAATACCATTGACGGGAGGCCTGTTTAAGGCCATATATGGATTTCTTTAGTTTGCATATAGACTTCGAATCGCCTGAAATGAAATTTTTCGGTTGCACCATATAAATCGCTTCATTAATGTTGCCATTTAGAAACGCAGTCTTTACATCCATCTGATGCAGCTCTAAGTCATAATGAGCGATCAATGCCATAATTATCCTAATGGAGTCTTTCGAAGAAACTGGAGAGAAAGTCTCCTTATAATCAATGCCTTCCTTTTGAGTGAAGCCTTTGGTGACAAGACGAGCTTTATATCTTTCAATGTTGCCCTTTGAGTCCCTTTTGGTTTTAAATATCCATTTGCAACCAATGGGTCTCGCACCTTCAGGCAACTTGACGAGATCCCAAACGTCATTATCAGCCATAGATTTCATCTCTTCATTCATGGCATCAATCCTCTTTTGAGAGTTAGAACTTTGCATAGCTTGACTAAAGTTGATTGAATCTTCCTCAGTCAAACCAACGCCATCCTCATGCTCTTGAAGAAATACTACGAAGTCATCCGAAATTGTACTTATTCTCTCTCTAGTGGATCTCCTTAATGGCACTTCTTGAGGTGGTTGAGTTTTTACTATAGGTGGTGCTTGAGAAGGAACTTCAATGTTGTCATGAATTTGAATGATGTCAGGAATGACATCAACCGGATCTGTTTCTTGAACAACGACAGGTACAAAGACTTGCTCATTGTCAGTAACAGTTTCTTCATTAAAGGCAACGCTCCTTATGTTTCCTTCCCCTCCAAACTCAATATCCTCAAGGAATCTTGCATTCCCTGTCTCAAAAAATGTTCTTGTTGTGGGATTGTAAAACTTATACCTGCGAGAGTGTTAAGCGTACCCAACAAACTAGCAACTTACTGTTTTTGAGTCCAGCTTACCTTCATGCGGCCTATAAGGTCTCGCTTCAGCAGGACATCCCCAAACGTGCATGTGCCTTACGTTGGGCTTTTTCCCAGTCCACAGCTAATAAGGGGTTTTGGCTACTACTTTACTAGGTACTCTATTGAGGATATAAACTACAGTCTTTAAAGCCTCTCCCCAAAGTGACTCTGGTAATGAAGAATGACTAATCATACTCCTTACCATATCCTTAAGAGTCCGGTTTCATCGTTTTGCAACTCCGTTCATACTGGTCTTGCCCGACATGGTGTATTGCGGAAAAATTCCACACTCATTGCGGAAAAAGGCGAAGGGCCCTGGACGTTGCTCTCCTGATCCGTCATATCTACCGTAGTATTCACCACCACGGTCTGATTTGACTGCTTTAATTTTCTTTCCCAGTTGAAGTTCAACTTCGGCTTTGAAAGACTTGAAAACATCCAGAGATTGAGACTTCTCATGAATTAAATAAAGGTATCCGTATCTTGAGTAATCGTCTATGAACGTAATAAATTACCTTTGCCCATTCCATGATTCGGAAGGGAAAGGACCACAAATATCTGTATGTATTAGTTCTAAGACGTCCTTAGCTCTTTCGGCACCTAAATTCCTTTTTTTTGTTTGTTTACCCTTAATGCACTCTACGCAGACTTGAAAGTCTGACAAATCTAAGGGTCCAAGAATTTCCTCCAACACAAGCCTCTGAATTCTCTCTTTAGCGATGTGGCCTAAACGCTTATGCCATAAAGTGGCGGAATTCTCATTTAATTTACGTTTCATACCGTGTGAATGTATTTGCAATATTTTGTTATAGGAACGCTCAACATCAAGCATATAAAGATTATCGACTAAAGACCCGTAACCAACAGCATTTGAACCATAAGAGAGATTAACTTTATTATTTCCAAATGAATAAGAATAACCAGATTTGTCCAAAGTAGAAATAGAAACCAAATTCAGTCTAATAAGCGGAGCAACATATGTCTCAATTAAATCCAAATGAAAACCAGTCTTTAAAAATAATCTAAAGGTTCCTATAGCCTTTACTGTAAATTTAGTGTCGTCACCCACATAGATGAATCTTTCAGCATCAAATGGCAGTCGGCTCCACAAGCAACCCTGCATAGACATACTAATGTGAGTAGTAGCACCAGAATCTACCCACCAAGTATCCTTAGGTACTGAAACTAAATTAACTTCAGAATAAAAAAAGTGAGAAGTTTACAATTCTTCGCAAGTCATGCGGCGTACTTAGGATAATCATTCTTCATGTGTCCTGTCTTCTTGCAGAAAAGACAAGCTGAGTCCTTATCCTGGTTTTTCTGCTTCTTCTCGTGAGAAGAACCTTCTGCAATATCCTTATTTATCTTCCTCTTCTTGTTCTGAGAGGTCGAAGCCAAATGAGCACTTCCAATCCTATCCCTTTGCAGCCTTTCTTCTTCTTGCACACAGTGAGATATAAGCTCATTGAGGGACCATTTGTCCTTCTGAGTGTTATATGTCACCAAGAATTGCCCAAAGTGTGCAGGGAGAGAGATCAAGACCAAGTGCACGAGCAAATCCTCAGGGATCTGCATTTTAAGTGTCTTGAGTTTTGACTCAAGATTGGACATCTTCATAATGCACTCCCTTATGTTCCCTTTACCTTTATACTTCATAGAGATGAGTTTAGCCAAATGACTACTCGTCTCAGCCTTATCTCTTTTAGCAAAAAATTGCTCTGTGGATTCCAGGAACTTCTTGGCATTCTTGTTCTCAACAATTGAGCCCCTAAACACTTCAGGTATGGATCTCTTGATAATCATAAGGAACGTTCGGTTGGACCGATCCCATTTCTCAATTTTGAGCTCCTAAGAGTTTTTCGGAGTGGGAATGTGTCGTTCCTCCCTTAGTGTCAGGTCCAAGTCCATGCATCCGAGAACGATTTCAACGGAATCCTCACATGACTTGAAGTTCATCCCAGTCAGCATAAGGATTTGGTTAATTTGATTGGTGAATTTGAAGCGGCAGCAGCAACAACTGGAATAAGAGAACAATAAACATACAAGCTCATCAGTCTACACGTCAAATTATTAAATAACAATGAGACATGCACAAACAACTTTAATTGTAAATTAAAAGACCCAAACAAGATACCAAGCGCACCATTAATCCCCAATCTTTGGATTGTAAGGACTAACTGCAAGCGCTACTCTCAACGCAATGATCAAACATTGGTGATAAGTCCTATCAAACAATGGTTGCCTTTGGACTTCCCAATTGTTCATATGGATAATAACCTTTATAATCACCACACATTTACCATCGCGGCCACAAAACTATTCGATCAAACTATGTCTTCCTTTGGGCCGAGCACAATTTACATTAATAATTTTATGCTAACATCTTAGTAAATTATTGAAATTAATCTATGCAATAGAGGTTACTTTGGAAACATGTTGTTTCAATCAATTCAACTAAAATTACCAGACAATTTTAATTAAAAAATGGGAGGAGATCTAAATTTACATAAGTTCCACACATAAATATGGGAACAACCTTAACTGTAAGTTCATAACGCTGCCTAGTAGTCCCTAAAAAACCATCGAACAACCTTCGAAAAACGGCTCCACCGCCCAACGGTAAAAGTGGCCACCCAGCGATATGGAAACAGAGGCGACTGTGAATTTTCTCCACCCATCGGCCAAGGTAGCCGCCCAGCGGTCTGAACACAGAGACCATGCTGGGCTCCCAGCGACCAAAGTGGCCGCTCAACGGTCCTAACACAGAGACCATGCTGGTCTCCCACCGCCCAGCGATATGGGACGATCCAGTTTCGCGAAAACGAGATAAAACCCAGAAAAAACACCGAAAAACATGATTTAAACACTATGAAACTAAAGATTCACATGCTTAATCTGCCATACACATGTTATAAACCATAAACATATATCAATTTCATGTTATAACATCAAAACATGCAAAACCCCCAAATTAAAAAAAAAAGAAAAAGAAAAAGGATCTATAGCAAAATAGGGAAGAACCCAAAAAACCCAATCATTCATAAAACCCCAGGCATAAACATGTTATCTGAATCCTAATAAGCCAACAATGAAGATGCTCTGATACCACTTGTTGGAAATTAATATCTTAATTCCTTTTGACATGTTTTAATCATAATTAGAAACTTTAGTGGAAGCATACATAATTAAAGCATATAAGATCAAGAACAAAACCATAATCTTGATTTCCCTTAGGACCTACAACATGTTGGATTACTAAGGACATATAAATACCTGGATCCATTGCCATCAATCACAAAGCGGAAATCTGAAGGATGAAGACGATCAAGCACGAATGGTAACCGGTGGCTTTATGGATCTTCCTCAACCGTATCTCCGGAGTTCCACTACGAGACCTTAGCCGCTTCTTCAGATGGGGAGAAGAGAGTGAATGATGCGATACGGTGTATTGGGGACCATAGCTTTCTTTTATTTGTTAAACCTAATAGGGTTCCTATTATTTCTTATTGGCTAACACTAACATCTACCCATAAGAGGCCCATATCATTTAAACCATAGGAGTCTAATGAGCATACTTTATAATCAATCAATTGATCACTTAAATAATACTCCTTTATGATAAATAGCTAATATTATTATTTAATGATATTATCCCATATTAATTATTGGAATAAAAATTCCAACAAGGAGACCCTATATGATTGGACTAATAATATGAATGTTTTAATAGTGGCTAAATGTTCTACATTTTGAATTACTATGTGTACAATGTGTTATAAAGATAATGAATGATCAAGAACTGTTTGTTTATAATGTATTATTAGGAGTTTTGTTGATTTAACTACAACGTAGGTTATGAGAATGGAAGTATAAAAAAATGGCATTATTGATATTTACGATTGTGGATGGTACCGTGTACTTGTGCCATGGTGGTTGAAAATTGATAAATTTGTGCAAGTTGAGGTTATCCATTATGGAAGGGTAGTATATATATACACACTAGTGACTAGTTTGCTATGATGCTTATGTACATGTTTGACGTTGATGAAATATTGAATGAGTACTCCAATACATGAGTGGTGAAGTGTGATAAGTCTTTAGCTCTGTGAAATGACTAAGAGTAAATGGTTGATTTGCCACTATGGTTATGAGATCATGAGCCCAATGTGGCACCATTGTCGCTCTCTACTTCGCGCCACCGTCGCCTTCATGCTCCATCCGCATCGTCGTGTTGTTCTAGTCCACGTCGTCATCGTGCTTTAGTGTGCGCCATTGTCACTGGTAATATTAATAAAACATGGGAAAAACATTTTATACTTTTTAAAAGATTGTTTGTGTTTTGCAATTTCCCTTTGAATAGCATTACTATACATACATTGCAATCCTGGTTATTTTTTATTTTAAATCAAGGAGATGACATTAGAATGTTCCCCTAAACAAAAGGAATTAGGAATTAGTGAGTGTGGTCTTTTAGCGGCAGCTAGTATTATGGAGCCTAGTGTCCCACACATTGTGACTCAAACAGCGACGACGGAACACAAGAATCCTGGTTTGGAGGATAACAGAGGCACAAACTGGAGGATGACGGCGACATGAACTAGAGGACGATGGTGGCACGACCTGGAGGGCGGCGACGGCAAGTGGAGGACAACATTTTTGGCTCTTTGTTCGCACCTTGTTTGTGGCTAGAGGAGAATAAGAATGTGTTTTGATTTGAGAAGAAAACAAGGAGGAAGGAGAAACTTGGAAGGTGATTCTGCTTTTTTGTGTCATGTGACTTTTTAAGTCATAAATTCTCAGCCTTTGGATGTAAGTATAAATCAACGGTCCAGATGAAGAGTAATATTTTAAAGTTATTCTTGGAGTAACTTGATCACCTCCCACCTTAAAATATTATTTTAAAACATATTCTAGTACCTAAAGATAGTTCAAATACATATTCAAAATTAATATTCAATGTTCTAATTTCACAAAAAAACAAATAAAAATAATAAAGTATAACTCAATACTTTGTTCTATGATTTTTAGTTAGACACTTACTTTATTTTGTAGCTTAATAAAACCAAACAAAAATAATACTCAAGAAAGTAAAATTATCTTTGTCAAGTCAATATATATTGCAACACAGATCATACAATCCAAGTATTAAGATCAACCAAAGATTTACATTCTGCTGCCAAATTTGAATAATATAGGCTCATAAATTAGCTAATAGAATCAAAAAAATTACCAATTTTATCACAGTTCACTTAAAATGGAAAAAACATTATTGGGAGAGGTCCCCGCTTAGACATCGAATTCAAAATAAAAATTTGAATTTGGTCCCTACATGTAACAATCATTTTCAATTTGGTCCATATACTTTAACTTCAACAAATGGCATTATGACATCAATAAACGGTGATGACCAAATTAAAAATAAATGTACATATAGGGACCGATTTCTAAAAATTTCACGTATAGGGATCAAATTCAAAATTGACATCACGTATATGGACCAAATGATTAGTTTAACCTATTAACAAAGATGTTAGATTTTTAAACGGAACCATCATATAGAAGAGGCAAATTGTAACAAACATGCATGACTTTTGCGACTCCTCTACTAGTCTA
Organism: Ammopiptanthus mongolicus; assembly: GCA_039655645.1. NCBI lineage: Eukaryota > Viridiplantae > Streptophyta > Magnoliopsida > Fabales > Fabaceae > Ammopiptanthus > Ammopiptanthus mongolicus. Next base: position 85,648,902 of record CM077348.1, read on the forward strand.
CTTTCTTCAAGTCCTGCTTTACGACCATAAGTAGTCCCTGCATATCAAAACTTTCTATTGTAAATAGAAAAAGAAATTAAAAATAATGAATTCCTATTCAACCAAAAATAAGAAATTGACTGTAGATTTTACTCTATTTGACTATCTATTTTAAAAAAGTCTAGCTCTAAAACCAACAATGGAAGATGTACCAAGTGTAGCCAGCACAAATACTGTGCAAAACAATAAAACTATAATTTTAGCAAGCCGTAGCTAGGAAACGAGTTCAAGGATCAATTAAGGAAGTATGCAGAGTGCCGAAGTCTAACACAATAACAATTTAAACAAAATATCTAACACAAAATTATTCAATATATAAACTGTTTTTAGATAATATCGATAATAAAGATTTGCCGATCTCGCGTATAATGGGTTGAAAGATGCTGCCAAGCTCCTTCAGATAATCCTCAAACACATCTACTTCTTCTTGCTGGTTATTACCATCAAGCAAATTTGTGGACTTGGTAAATGCAGAATGGATCTTCTTCATGTCTCGTGAGGTGTGCATAGAATCAAATTTCTTTAAAGCATTCTTCATCCTGTAAACGTAATCATCCAAACCATTCATTGCCTTGACCTTCTCAAAGAACTTCTTATCTTCAACTTGGTAATTCTTAGCTTCTTGAACCAACATTGAGGCCAGCAATGGCACCAGCATCTTTAGTGGCTTTGCGCTGAGAGTCATTGAAATAAGCCGGGACAATAATAACTACATTTTGTACAGGTGATTCCAAATATTCCTCTGCAATCTCATGCATCATTGTGAGGACCATAGATGCGATTTCCTCAGCGCAAAGGCGCTTTGCGCTTCTCTTGACTGTTGTAATTAGCAACAATTATAGGTTTGTCATGAATTCCAGCAATGACCTTGAATGGCCAAAGCAAAATGTCATTCTGAATAAGGGGGTCACATGAATGAAGAAGGTACCACAGAAGAATTGAAGTCAGGAAGATATATAGGCAGTATGGCATTGTAGAAGATTTAAGATTGATTTTTATATCTGTAAAAGATGAAAATTAGCTGAGCGGATATTCTTAACAAAAGTCGCGACTTAATTATCCTCATAAACTGAATCCCCCTAATTGTGGAAAACTATAATAGCCTCCGGGGACACTGTGATACCACATTCATTACATTTCCTTCTTTTCTAGGTGAGCTGCCTTTTTGTATGTAAAGACTTATCCAGTATTCATAGTATGCGCGCTTTTCAAGGTGAGGTTATTTACATACTAGTATTTTTTTTCGACAAGAGGTTATTTATAATTTTAAAGTCTATTTCACACGTTCCTTCTTCGAGTTTATAATAGATAGTTTATAGCAGATGAGAAAATAGCCCCATTTGACAAGCGCTTCTGTCACGAGCTTATAACATTTTTTTCAGACCCTACTTGAAGTAGCGTTTGAGCTTATAGCTTATAACGTTTCATTTTTTTTTCAATTTTATCCTTATTATCCTAATTTATTCTCTCTTATGTAAAATCATTAATAAAGATGTTTTTTTTGTCATTTTATATTTTTCAACTAGTTCAACTACTAGTTTTACCAAACACTTTCACAAAAAATAAGCTAGTTTATCCGCTATCCGCTATCAGCTACTTCATCCGCTACCCGCTATAAACTATCCGCTATCATCTAGTTTATCCGCTGACAGCTAATTTTACCAAATAGGCTATTAATCACCTACTTTCATTGTTTCATTCTTACTAACCAATTAAAGTTTTAATTTTTTTTTAACAATAATCACTAACTAATGAAAAGGACGAATTAAAAATTAAAAATATACCGATAACAACTCTTACTTTCGTAACTTTTCATTTCACAAAATAGTTACTATAATTTAAAATTTTAATTGTATTACACTTGGAGTGTAAAGGTTTTTTCTATATATTATTATCCATCAATCGTATTTTTACACATCATTAAAATGTTAGGTTCCTATTTTAACTATCTTAAAAGTAATTTATATGGTGATATTTGATTAGGAGTGTTCGCGGATCGCTTTCGATCAGTTTTGAACCAAAAGTCATACCATCCAAAAATGAAAACAAATTGTGATTCGATTTGTATTGAATTTGTTGAGAATGACTCAAAATCAGTAAATCTGCCTTGTGATCAATTCTCCAGAATTCGCTGAGCGAATGTGATCTCGCTAAGCGAGCGAGAGGAATTTTCAAGTAATGCATCTCTGTATTAATTTCGCTAAGCGACTGTAAACTCGCTAAGCGAAACTGAAGTTTTTTCTAAAGCACAGACGGGTCGCGAAGCACAGACGGGTTAAACACTCAATATAGACAGATGAACAGTATTTAGACGGGGCTAGCATCACTGTGTCAATTTCGCTAAGTGGACGGTATTGCGCTAAGCGAAATGTAGATTTAGAAACAGAACAAGGGATTGAAGCATCTATAAATAAGAGGACTTGGAGAGGACTTTAAAAAAAAAAGATAAAGGATGATTTCGAATATAGTGAAAGGGAATACATGCTTAGACTTGAGTAACTTCCAGAAGTGAGATTGAAAGGAGATTTTGAGAGGATTTGTGAGTAAGAGAGTTTTTGGATAGCAATTCTATCTTGAGAGAATCATAGAGTGATCTGTAAGAGATTGAGAAAGTGCATAGGAGTAGAAATAGCTATCTTGGGGTATTTCTTGGAGGCATGATGGGAATCACATGGAAGTACAAGAATAGGCAAGATAGGCTTAGATTTCTATTGTAAAGCTTTGTATCTCTTTGTTCATGATAGTGAAGATTGACTGCTCTCTCCCGTGGATGTAGGTCACATTGACCGAACCATGTAGATCCGGTATTTATCTCTTTTATCGTTCTATTTTTACTGCGTTTATATCTTGTTTGTATTGTGCATTATTTGATTTTGCATAGTTGCTGTCTTGGTTTGTTTCTTTGTTAACAGAGAGAAATTTCGTGACCCCAAATTTCATAACAAGTGGCGCCGTCTGTGGGAATAGCGAAACAAGATCTCTGTGGAGAAGTGAAACGCAAGAACGCAATTGAAACAAGAAGGAAGAAAGAAGACGATTTGGAATCAGCTTTTGTGAAGAAAATATTGAAAACAAAGGTTGCTGGTTGATCAGAAAAGGCATTTCGGTTCAACATAAATAGCTTTCACTGTGGTTTTTTTCTGCATAGTTGAAGTTGCAGCCCAGCGGTTGGGATTGGTAGAAGCTTGCTTCTGGTCGCGTGATCGAGTCCTGTTCTTGTACTTTGAGCGATTTTATTTTTCAATAAAAGAGGTTTTCAAGATCAAGAAAAGGCAGCGGCGAGGTTCGAACCGAGTACACCAAGGGGGCGCACGGCTTCAGGGCAAAGGAGGAGACCACCAGGCTGTTGTTCTGATTGTGTATTGATTGTCTTTCTTTAATACTTAAACGAGCAAAATTTCTGGAAAGTCAGAAAAGAAAGGTGTATTCTATTCTCATTGCTTGTGTATTCTGTCCTCTGTTTTGTTTTAGAGAATTGCTACTGCTTTTAAATTTTGTTTTTTGATAGGGAGCTTGGTAGTGGGAAGAAAAGATCAAGAAAGGCTTAATCATGAGTACCACTAGATATGACATTGAGAAGTTCTCTGGAAACAACGATTTTGGGCTGTGGAAAGTCAAGATGGAAGCTATCTTGGTGCAGCTAGGATGTGCAGAAGCATTGAAGGGAGAATCAAAGATGTCTCCCACTCTATCTCAAAAAAGAGAAGGATGACAAGATAAACAAGGCAAGGAGTGCTATCATCTTATGCCTTGGTGATAAGGCTTTGAGGGAGGTTGCAAGAGAGAAACAGCTGCTTCCATGTGGGTCAAATTGGAGTCCCTCTACATGACAAAATCTTTGGCGAATAGGTTATGTATGAAGCAACAACTCTATTCCTTCAAGATGATGGAATCAAAGTCAATAGTGGAACAACTTGCGGAATTCAACAAAGTTCTAGATGACTTGGAGAACATTGAGGTGAAAATTGATGATGAGGATAAGGCTTTGCTCCTTCTTAACTCTTTACCGAAGTCCTATGAGCATTTCAAGGATGCAATTTTGTATGGCAAGGATCAAACCATTACTTTAGATGAGGTTCAAACTTCCATTCGAACCAAGGAGCTCCAAAAGAATCAAGAGCTGAATCTGAGGCGTATGGTGAAGGCTTGAATGTCTCAAGAGGGAGAGAAGAGAAGAAAGGATCAAAGGGGAAGAAGTCCAAGGGTTACAAGTGTTTCACATGTCACAAAACGGGTCATTATAGGAAGGATTGTCCAGAAAAGGAGATCAAAAGAGTTGAAGATTCTGCAGATGTTGTGGCTGCTTTGGATGACTATGAAGGTGCAGAGGCTTTGGTAGTCTTTGAGACCTTAGACCTGGAAGAAGGTGGAGAGATGTTTGATGTGGTTGAGAAGAAGGAGGTTTTGGTGAAGACACTACCTCGGGACAAGTTCAAGCATGACTTGGGCTTGGGTTGGTTTCTCTGAAGCATAAACATAAGTGGGAGAGCAGCACTTTGATGGAAGAGATTCCATGATTTAGAGTCAAGGTGGAGAATTGTTGAGAATGACTCAAAATCAGTAAATCTGCCTTGTGATCAATTCTGCAGAATTCGCTGAGCGAATGTGATCTCGCTAAGCGAGCGAGAGGAATTTTCAAGTAATGCATCTCTGTATTAATTTCGCTAAGCGACTGTGAACTCGCTAAGCGAAACTGAAGTTTTTTCTTAAGCACAGACAGGTTAAACACTCAATATAGACAGATGAATAGTGTTTAGACGGGGCTAGCATCACTGTGTCAATTTCGCTAAGCGGACGGTATTGCGCTAAGCGAAATGTAGATTCAGAAACAGAACAAGGGATTGAAGCACCTATAAATAAGAGGATTTGGAGAGGACTTTAAAAAAAAAAAAGATAAAGGATGATTTCGAATATAGTGAAAGGGAATACAAGCTTAGACTTGAGTAACTTCCAGAAGTGAGATTGAAAGGAGATTTTGAGAGGATTTGTGAGTAAGAGAGTTCTTGGATAGCAATTCTATCTTGAGAGAATCATAGAGTGATCTGTAAGAGATTGAGAAAGTGCATAGGAGTAGAAATAGCTATCTTGGGGTATTTCTTGGAAGCATGATGGGAATCACATGGAAGTACAAGAATAGGCAAGATAGGCTTAGATTTCTATTGTAAAGCTTCGTATCTCTTTGTTCATGATAGTGAAGATTGGCTGCTCTCTCCCGTGGATGTAGGTCGCATTGACCGAACCACGTAAATCCGGTGTTTATATCTTTTATCGTTTTATTTTTGCTGCGTTTATATCTTGTTTGTATTGTGCATTATTTGGTTTTGCATAGTTGTTGTCTTGGTTTGTTTCTTTGTTAACAGAGAGAAATTTCGTGACCCCAAATTTCACGACAGAATTGATTCTTATATCAACTCCGAACCAATTCAATCCGATTAAAAGCGATTTGGATTGGATTGGATTGGATTGGATGATCGGGTTTTACAAAATAATAACAAAACATAAGTGTAAATATCATCAACGGATATCACATGTAACATACTAAAAATTAAAACCTTACGATCTAACAAGTATGAATTTTTCGTTTGGAATATTAAAAACAATAGAAAATTAAGCTCTAAAAACCAACAAATAATAGTCTTATACGACACCACATGATAATAATAGAATAAATAAGTATTAAGCTTTATAGATGTTGTTCGGTTCGGTTCGATTTAAAAAAAAAAAAAAGAAACCAATATTATCGATCCGAACGGTTTTCACCAAATATGGTCCAAAAAATCCAATAAAAACGGTTTTGTTTGATTTTCGGTTTTTTATTAGATTGGTTTGGATGTGAACACCCTTAAGGCATGAGATACGGATGACAAAGTGGGTTGTGACCCGCGGGTCAATCCGTTTAACCCGTCAATTTTGGCGGATTGGGTTGGAGTTCTCAACCCACCAACCCGTTTGTCCCACCTCGCTTAACCCACCACGAAAGCGGGTTGGCTTGGGTAATGTTTAACATTATTGTTTATACAAATTACAAAGAGAAATGATTAATCAGCTTGAAATGCAGTTGTTGCTTTGAAAGCATATATATAATATTAAATATTGAGAGAAGTACAATGCCAAGTAGTTAAGAGAAGAAATTGGTACTGCTAAATTATAATTTTGATTTTATAAAAAAAGAATCCACTATAAAATTGAAATTGGGAGAAATGACAAATATTAAAAATAATATGATAGATAAATATATTTTCTACAAAATGGTTATCTAGCATGAAGAAAACAAGAGAAATAAATCAAATGAAGTTTCAAGAGAGAAAAAACTCATATGATTACTAAGATCATTGGGAAGTGTCACTATAAAAACATTTGACAACTATGAACAACAAAATGTCAAAAGTAATATGATCAATAAATATATTTTCTAAAAGTGAAATGTTTTGCCAATTGACAAAAGAATTTAAATTTAACTGTGACTTTGAAAATGACATGTGCCAGCATTTTCCGGCTATGGTTTTTGCTTATTCATACAACGACAAATTGTTATTTATTATAGCTACCTTTATTTTTTTACGATTGTACAATTTGCTTGCAAATTTTGTCAAGGAGACTTTGTTATGAAAGCAAACAAACTGCATCATTCAAGATAATTATGGACGCAGATTTTATTGTAAATTTGGTTGAGTAACAAAAAAAAAAGCATTTGAAGGTGACATAATCACCGAGTGGTTAAACTTTTGTAGAGATAACAACTTTAGCGACCGACTTAGCGACGTTGGGTAAGCGATCGTATATTCAAATCACTAAATCGGTCGCATAGCAGTCCATAATTATTAAACTTTTAAATTCAATGATTAGCAAACGAAGTATCAACCTGTTGCTTTGCCATATATGTCATTAACAATTGAAATGCAAACTTTGTTAAAAATAAGCTATTTGAACTCAAGGTTGGTTGCTATTAGCGACAAGCACAAGTGCACAACTTCGATTGTTATTTCTTGTTGCTAAACAACACTTTTCTTGTACTAATATAAGTGTAAATAATACCTTTCAAAGTAGAAGTTCCAAAGCATTTATAAGGTCATACAAACTATTCATAAGGTCATTCAAATAATTGTTATTTTTATTTTACTTTCAATGCTATTCAACTATTGCTATTTATTTCAACAAATAAAACCTTTAAGGAGACGTTTGTTTCAAGGATTGAAATTATATTATCGGAAATCTCATACCCGAAAATGCTATTTCTAGGTGTTTTATTCCTACTAATGTGCTTGGTAAGTAATTTAAATTTCTATGAATATTTTTATAATTTATTTAATTTAAAAAATTAAAAAATTAATAATACAAATAAATATGATAAAATGAAGTGAGAGTGGAAAGTTATAGGTAAGTTGAGTTTTATTCTTATGGGAATATTAGATTCCCACCCTTTAAGATGGGAACAAGAAGTGAACAAATCATGTACAAATAACATTTATACGAATAAAAACTATTAGAAAATAAATTTTTAAAACTTTAAACAAACATGGAATGTTGCATTCCCTCCCTCAGTTTCCAAGAAATAATATTACAATACTTGAAACAAACGTACTCTAGTTTTTTCATTTTGATCTTTTAAACAAAGAAGCTAGAACAATATATATGATGGATTGTTCTATTTTAGAGATATTCCATCCAAATTAAAGGAATACAAAATCTCCAATCAAGAATAATATATAACAAAATCCACAACTTAAACTATATGTAATATATGTATCATTTTAGAGTATAATGAATATATAAATATAACATGTACTTTTGTTTATTTGATTTGGTTTTAGAAAATGAATCCGCAAAATGAAACCAAACCGATCAACTCACTACAAAACCAATCCCAAACCATAATCGGTTTTGATCAATTTATGAATTTTTTTAGAATATTTAATTAATAAATAACAACTGAACATTAAAAAGGTCATACTAACCAATCCCCTATGGGTATTGGTTAAGGAATCAATATATAGAAAGCTTTTATAGAAAATCACAGCTTTTCAACTTGTAATATATTGAATACAATGATTTGCAATACAAATTTTCTATATTTGATTCCTTAACGTTAAGGCACCGGTAAGCGTTTCCCTTATTATTATTATTATTGTTATCTTTAAGTTTAGTCCATCATTAAGTACCAGATGGAAAGGACTAGTTTTCACCTCTTACCATGCCAGGGATGCAAGAGTCTTTTTAAGGATAAGGCCAGAAGTCCAGGCAAAAGAATTGTTAGATTGCTGCCATGCTATTTCCTCATATAGTTCAAATGTGGAGCCAGGCTGAGGCAGAAGGCGTTTCTAGATGATAAAGTATTTGCCAAGTTGTGGGAACCATGGAAAGATGCCTTAATGTGAAGTTATATGAGCGAGGAGTTGGCTTCCAAATAATGCATGATCGATTGAAAGCTCTATGAAAGCTAGTGGGATTTTTTTTCTTTCTCTAAGAGCAATTTAAATAGAATATACAATTCTCTTTTCAAGGATTCAATATATAATATGTGTTGCGTATATAAGGGAAATTTTTGTATGTGCGTGAGCGTAAATTTTAGCACAATGAAAAGTAATAAAAAAGGTAAAAACTTAACCCAAAACAACAAGCTTACTACGTTAAAAATCATGATCAAATCCACGAAGTTACTAGCATAAAAGAAGATATCACATAAAAATCTCAATTTTGAATCGACAATCACACAATACAAAATTATTAATATCGCAATACTTTTGATGATAGCAGTCATAGAGATTTGCATTTGTTACATGAGCACTCTAAAAACTTAGAAACACAAAAATATACTTAAAAAAACAAGAGAAAGCACCAATGATAGGGTATTCATGCTTGCAAAACAAGTTCCTACAATTTAACAATAATCATCCAAATCACTTTCCTCATGAGTCCAACCAATGTTGATCTTAGCCATAATGGGCTCAAAGATTATCTCTAGGAACTTAAGACAGTTCTCAAACACACACGCTTCAACCTGCTGGTTGCCATCAAGTAAATTCCTGGCCTTCCCGATAGCAGTACTAATCTTCTTCTTGTCTTTTGGACAAATCTCAGAAGTGATACAAGTATCCTTCATAGCATTCTCCATCTTGTAAACATATCCATCCAAAGAATTCATTGCTTTAACCTTCTTCTTGTACTTCCTATCCTCATCCTTGAACATCTCAGCTTCTTGAATCATTCTCTCAATTTCTTCAGTTGACAGTCTTCTTTTGTCATTGGTTATAATAATTTCCTTCCTATTCCCAGTTGATTCTTCCTCACAAGACACGGTCAGGATACCATCGTGATCTATTTCAAAGCAGTGAGTTGTAAGATGACCTCTAGGAGCAGGTGTAAGCCTAAGACGAAACAAACCCAGCAAGTTGTTTTCACTAGCTTTTGTCCTCTCACCCTCATACACCATAGTTTCGACTACAGTTTGTTTATCTTCACATGTCTTGTGTACTTTTGTCTTCTTTACAGGAATGGTAGTGTTCCTAGGTATCACAACACTCATGAGATCTCCTTTTACCTCTACACCAAGTGACAGCGGAGTAACATCCAATAGCACCAAGTCACGAACAATCTTAATGCCATCACTTAACAAAGCAGCCTGGACAGCTGCACCATAAGCAACAGCCTCATCAGGGTTGATGATCTTGCATAGATCCTTCCCCTTGAAAAAGTCCTGCAACAACTGCTGTACTTTGGGAATCCTAGATGAGCCACCAATAAGGACCACATCTTGCACACTACTCTTATCCATTTGAGCATCAGCAAGACACCTCTCAACAGTTTCCATACACTTTCTAAATAGATCGTTGTTAATATCCTCAAACTTGGCACGAGTGATGGATGAATAGAAGTCATTTACCCCAAATAATGCATCTAACTCAATGTTGGTCTCAGTATCATATGAAAGTATCCTTTTTGCCCTCTCACATGCAGTTCTCAACCTCCTTAGAGCTCTTGGATTCCCACTTATGTCCACTTTGTTCTTCTTCTTAAACTCCTGTACAAAGTGGTTCACCATTCTGTTATCGAAGTCCTCTCCTCCGAGGTGAGTGTCTCCAGCAGTGGCCTTAACTTCAAAGATCTTATCCTTAATTGTAAGGAGAGACACATCAAAAGTACCACCACCAAGGTCAAAGATGAAAATATTTCGCTCTCCAACACAATCAGCTCTTTTGTTAAGGCCATATGCAAGAGCTGCAGCAGTGGGTTCATTGATTATCCGCATGACATTTAGGCCAGCAATAGTACCAGCATCTTTGGTAGCTCGACGCTGAGAATCATTAAAATAAGCAGGCATGGTAATAACAACATTGTTTACCGTTGATTCCAAAAATGCCTTTGCAATCTCACGCATCTTTGTAAGGATCATAGATGATATTTCCTCTGCTGCAAAATGCTTTTCCTCACCCTTGTAATTAACAACAATCATTGGCTTGTCATCATTACCAGCTATGACTTTGAATGGCCACAGCTTCAAATCATTCTGAACAATGGGATCACTATATTTCCTTCCAATTAACCTCTTAGCGTCTGCAAAATAATTAATAATTGTCAAGTATCATTTGTGCTGCTAAAAACAAACAGAAAAACAATAAATATAAAGGAAACAAGAAACAAGAAAAGATCAATTACCAAAGACAGTGTTGGTAGTGTTGGATGCAGCCTGGTTCTTAGCAGCATCACCAATCAACCTTTGGGTGTCAGTAAAAGCAACACATGAAGGCGTTGTTCTGTTGCCCTGGTCATTATGGATGATCTCCACTCGACTGTTTTGCTCCTGCCATACTGCAACACAAGAATATGTAGTGCCAAGGTCTATTCCTATAGCAGTACCCTTATATTTTTTGGCCATCCTCACTAACGTGAATGAAGAGTTAAAGTCAGGAAGATGTATAGTCAAACCTAGAGGTTTGGTTGGTTTTATATCTGTAAAATATGAAAATTAGCTGAACGTGTACATCTAAATTCTTTAAACGGTATACATTTATTTATGTGTAAACATACCACTATACTCTGCACAAATAAAATTCCACCTTAATAGCTAAAGTTTAAACATAGAGTAACGAATACCCTTGTTGTGTGTGTGATCGAAATTCGAAAGTTACTTAAATCATCTCAAAACTGTGAAATACAAAACAGTGTATTTTTCATGGTGAACGGGTATTTGGTTGTTTTTCAGAGTGGTTTATGTGATCACCAGTTTGTGTTTGGCTTAGACACTTGAATCTGAGTACTTGGTGAGTGAGGTGGCAGCACAGAAAGTTAAAGGATTGAACAAAAAATACATATCAAACAAAACTACGCCGTGTTGAAGTAACATTGAAAGAATAGAAATAGAAATATACCTTGAAGGCCTTTTCTTCTTGCTTAGCCTTCCTACTCAGAATCCTTCGCACTCTGGCAATATACCTTGAGGGGCTTTTTTTTTTTTTTTTTGATGAAAAAGGAATACGCAAATGTAAAACCTAAGAGAGTGAAAGTTGGGAAAGTTGATGTGGGAGAGAAAATTTCGAGGTGCGCAAACTTTTCGAAACCATTAACTACGAAATCACATAATTGATCGTTTTTGGAGTTAATTATGTTTTTGGCCATCACATGTGAATATTGGTTTCGATCCTTATTTTTCTTTTGATTTTTATTTTTTTAAAATCTAAAATCATTATTTTTTATTTTTATTATCATGTGATATCCATTAATTATTTATATGTCTAATAGAAATTCATATGATCATTCTAAATGATACTCAATGATCTCTGTAATATCATGTTAGCATATGATTCCTCTAAAAAATTTCTTGACTTTTAAAATGAATTATATTTATCTATCCTAAAATAAATGGTAAGGACTAAAAATGATAATATTATATTTTACAGGGATGAAAATAAAAAAAAATTAATTTATAGGGATCAAATCCAAATTTACTCATTTTATTAAGACCAAAACTAATTATTTCATATTTGTACTCTATTTTATAAGATAATAAGAATTTAATTTCTTAATTAAATAATTTTTTTTGATGAAGGAATGAGTATGCAAACTTAAGACTTAGAGTGTGTTTGGGAAAGTTGAAAAAAATAGATTAAATCAATAATCGATTATTGTGATAATCGATTATAATCAGAATCTGTTTTTGTTTGGGTCTGTTTGCTGAAAAGCGATTTTAAGATAATCTATTTTATTTTGATGGTACAAAAAAAAATACTTTTATATAGTTAATTACGAAAAAGGTGTGAAGTTATTTTATTTATAGTAATAATATTTGATGTTTTTTAATATTAAAAATTGTTGAAATGTTTATTTTTCTATATTTGTCATCAATTTCTTCCTATTACAAAAAATTGAAGAAAACTTATAAAAAAATTTCATGATTATGAAAATATGCTTCACGACAACAGAGAAGCACAAGCACCATAACATGTTAAAAAAGTTCATGTTCAATTGTCAGCACCGTACCGTAACATGTTGGGGGTAAGTTGGGGAAAAAAATCTGGGATAAAAATTAATCAAATGAAAATCATCTACCAGTCATTTCTATAAGATAGCATAAAAACAGTGTTTTTCTAAAAAAAAAAAAAAAGGCTTTTCTTAAAATTTAATCTAAATGTCAAACAACACAAATTATTTTATAAACTGATTTTTTTTTCCTCAAAAACAGCTGAAACTCAAAAAATCAAGCTGCCCGAGACACACACTTAATAGAGTGAAAGTTGGGAAACTTGATGTGCGAGAGAAAATTTCGAAATGCAATAACTTTCCGAAACCATTAGCTACAAAATCACATAATTGATATTTTTATGGTTAAATATATTTTTGATCCTCATCATTGAATTTTGGATTTGATTCCTATACAAAAATCTTTGATTTTTGTCCCTCTAAAATCAAAAATCACTATTTTTTGTCCCTACTGTCATATAACATCCATTAATTACTTATACTTCTAACAGAAGGTCATATGATCATCTCAAATGACACTTAATGACCTCTATGATGTCATTTTAGCATATGATTCTCCTAAAATTTTTCTAAATCCCTAAAATGAATTATATTTATCTACCTTAAAATAAATGGTAGGGACTAAAAACGATGATATTAAATTTTACAACGATGAAAACTAAAGAAAAAATATTTACAAGGATCAAACCTAAAATTTACTTATTTTATAGAGATCAAAATTAATAATTTCATATTTGTGAAACCTAGCACTATTTTACAAGACAATATGAATTTAGCTTCTTTTACTCAGGCTAAATAAATTTTTTTTTTTTTTTTGATGAAAATGGAATAGGCAAACTTAAGACTTAGAGCCTGTTTGGCAAGGCACTCTTACGAGCTTATAGCGGATAGCTTATAGCGGATGAGAAAGTTGTCCCGTTTGGTAAGTGTCTCTGTCACGAGCTTATGACTTTTTTTCACGAGCTTATAGCGTTTTTGCCAGACACTACTTGAAGTAGCGTTTGAGCTTTTAGCTTATAGCGTTTCATTTTTCTTTCCACTTTTACCCTTATTATCTTCATTTAATTCTACTTTTATTTTCTTCTCTCTTTAATGTAAAATCATTAATGAAGATGTCATTTTATATTTTTCAGCTAGTTCAACCGCTAGTTTTACCAAATACTTCCATAGAAAATAACCTAGCCTATCCGTTATCCGCTATCAGCTACCTCATCTGCTATCCGCTATAAGCTATCCGCTATCAGCTAGCTTATCCGCTAACAGCTAATTTTACCAAACAGGCTCTTAAGAGAGTGAAAGTTACGAAACTTGATATGGGAGAGAAAAAGAAATTATATGTCAATATGTATTTAAGTTGACTATAAATATGTTTTAGTAACTTATATTATGTTAAGCTGTGTTGTTATATGAATTTAATTAGTATGCACTGTTAATATAAAGCTTTTTTCCATTATCAATCAATCATAAATTATCACATAACTAAAAATGTTTGACTCATATTTTAACAAGCTTAAAAGTCACTTATATAATGATTTTTGATTGGTTGATACTATAAAAAACTTTACACTAATAGTGACAGTGCATAACAATTAGATTATAATTATATATAAAATTGTTTTTCATATAATTTTCTTTTATATGTTAATTAAATTTTTTATTTTTATTTCCATGTTATGTATATTTGGTCGTGACCCTTCTCACATCACTACTAGAAATTTTATGATTACCTGCGAATTTTTCTATGGATTTTATACAAAAATTAGTAGAAAACAGGTTTCCTACAATTTTTTTTATGAATTTTGTCCATAGGTAATACCTTCATGGGTAAATTTTTCCTGCCAATTTTAAAATCCGCAGGAAATTACCTGAAAATTTTCTTGCAAAAAATTTAAATTCATAGGAAATGTCAAAATTTCCTACAAATTTTTCTACAAATTTGAATCTAAAAGTACAAACCTTATTTTTAAAAAAATTACAGAAAAATTAGCAAGAAATTCCTATAAAAAAAATCCGTAGAAAAATTCGCAAGTAATTCATGAATTTCTAGTAGTGTATGAAATTTCTGGCTCCACCCTTGTCAATAGGCGCTGTGTCCATGCAAGTAGGGGTATTCGCGGATTGGATTGGATCAGTTTTGAGCGAAAAAATCATCCGATACAAAGATGGAAACAACTTGCGATTTGGATTGGATCAGTTTGCTTCCTTAAAAAATCCGATCCAATCAAATGCGGTTTGGATTGGATTGGATAATTCAGTTTTTACCGTTAAATCGTTATATAGTTATATTAAGTCGAAAACCAAAATTAAACCTATATATACTAGAATTAATGTAGTTTTAATTCCTAAGTACAGGGATGAAATCTTCTAGTACATAAATAACTATTGAATCCTAGGTATATAAATAACTATACAAATTCCAATACATCTAGTATTTGACAATTCCAACAAAAATATTAAAGAGAATGAGAGTGTTCGTTCATAAAAGTATAAAAAATAATGCATAAGTATGAGTAGCACTATAATTTAAAAAATAATAGTATATGTATATAATAGGTCGGTTTGGATTGGATCGGATCGGTTTTCACTAAGGTATACGAAATCCGATCCAATCCAATGAAAAAAAGCGGTTTTTGCGGTTTTCGATTTTTTTGGTTTTTGATTTATTCGGTTTTCAGTTTGATTTTTGCGGTTTGAATTGATTTACATCGGTTGACGAATACCCCTACATGCAAAATCTACCCGTGAGCCATGTGACTTTAGCTACACCAAGTATATCTTTTATATATTTTCCTTTTAGATTTAATGAATTTTTTAGTCCGGCAAATAAGGTGAGTTTTGGTTTTATTTCTTAAAAAAAATTCTTAAGGCAAGTTCAAAAAATTTGGATTTAGTCCTTATCATTAGATTCCTCTCATTAAGTGCTAATGTGTTAATGGACGTCACATTAACACTGTCACGTGAATAAATATAATATTTTTTAATACATTATATTTACTAATATTTATTATACTTTTTAAGATTTTAGTTATAGCTATCATTATTTATTATATAAAATTTAAAAATTTTAATTATGGATGATCTCCGCTCGACTGTTTTGCTCCTGCCATACTGCAACACAAGAATATGTAGTGCCAAGGTCTATTCCTATTGCAGTACCCTTATATTTTTTGGCCATTCTCTTTCACGTGAATGAAGAACGTTCTACAGAAGAATTAGAGTCAGAATGATGTATATATAGGCAGTATAGCATTGTAGAAGATCTATGGTTGGTTTTTATCTGTGACAAATTGAAAATCAGCGGAATGATTGCATTTATGTATCTCGATGCTATATAGAATGAATTTATTATATGTTCCATCAAAAGTCACGAGTTAAGTCCCCCTAACTGTGGAAAACTAAAATACTTGTAGTCTTCAGTGATGGTGTGATATCACATTCATTACATTTCTTTCTTTTTCAAGGTGAGCTTTCAGTATGTAAAGAGGTATCCAGTATTCAAAGTTTGTGTGGGTTTCAAGGTGAGGCTATTGAGAATTTTAATTACCCGCTTTCTTTTCTTACTAACCAATGAAAGTTTTAATTTTTTTTTTTTAATGATTATGTAAAGAGGTGACCATTGTTTTCTTTTGTTTCCTTTCGCACCAAAAAAAAAAAGGTGACCATTTTTTATCTGAGACCTTCGATATCGAAAATCACATGGGACTTCCATTAATCTGTGTCGAGTCGTAAGAAAGCAAAGCACTTTCAACGCTTATTTTTTTTTCATTCACAAGATTTTATATAACCCGAGGCGATGCTTAAGGGGATCAAACTTCTTGCACTTCAACCAACATGTGAGGGGACCATTTAGTATGTAAAGAGGTATGCTTATAAATTTTCGTTGGTTAAGACTAGTTTATAAATAAATTTAAGGGAAATGCTAACAAGTGCATGACACTTATTAAGGAGCTGAAAAACAAGGTTTTACGGAAAAGTTGTGTAGTTAATATATATATTTTTTAAACAAGAATTGATATGCAAAAACATCACAATGATAATTGACATCCTAACTAAGTTGGCACCTCAACCATCATCTATCATTTGCAGCATATCAATAATTTATTAATAAAAGAATAATACAAATAAAAACATGGGGACATAGACCAAGGTCCCGTTTGGATAGCACAGCTTACAGCTTATTAGAGTTTCTCTGCTGATATAAGCGCTTTTATGTAAAAAAAAAAAGTGTTTGCGTAAGCTTAAACAAGTAACTTATTAACCCCCAGAAGCTGTTTTTAGCTTATTTTGAGAAGCCAATTTTTTTACCTTATTGAAAAACTTTGTATAAAAGTTTATACGAGAAACTGTTTTCATATTTTATATGACAATTATATCCCCATAATAATTTGAAATTACATTAAAACCAGTACTATATCTTCCTCTTTCAAGTTTATAGATTTTAAAAACGCTTCTTCGAGTATGTATCCAAACACAAAATAACTTAATTAAAAGGAGCTTAATGCATAAAAGCTTTTCACATAAGCCCTTATAATATAAGCGCTTAAATAAGCTGTTCACCCAAACAAGGCCCAAAACCCATGCCAAATAACTTATTTAAATCTGTAATTAGGAAGTCCTAATTTATTCCAGTAGAAATCTTCACTAATAAATCTAGGAATCAAATCCCACCAAATGAAACCTTGAATAGAAGTCCCATGAATAGCTAACTTATCTGCACAATTGTTGCCCTCACAAAAAAATATGAGAATAAACAAAATTCATCTTACTAGCTAAAATCAAACAATTTTGCCATCTATATCTATATCTCCAAGACTCCAAGGGATAACATTAATAGACTTAGACATCATTTGGGTAAACAGTTTATTTAAGCGTTTATATTAGAAGAGTTTATGTGAAAAGCTTTTATGCATGAAGCTCCTTTTAATTAAGTTATTTTGTGTTTAGATACAAACTCGAAGAAGAGCTTCTAAAATCTATAAACTTGAGAGAGGAAGATGAAAGTGTTGTTTTTGGTGTAATTTCAAATTACTATGGGGATATATTTGTCCTATAAAATATGAAAGCAGCTTTTTGTATAAGCCTCCACACAAGGTTTTTCAATAAGCCAAAAAAATTGGCTTATCAAAATAAGCTAAAAATAGCTTCTGTGGATTAATAAGTTACTTATTTACGCTTACTCAAACACTATTTTTTTTTTTTTTTTACATAAAAGCGCTCATATCAGCAAAGAAACTCTAATAAGCTGTAAGTTGTGCTATCTAAACGGAGCCTTAAAAGCATGAATAACAAACTCTGAATCACACTCAAGCCAAAAATTATGGCACCCTTTTTGAAAAGCTATCTCAATTGCTAAATTGCTCCAATCAATTTAGCCTGAAGTGAAGGGATTGTGAAACAATTCTATGAACCCAGATCAATAATAGAAACAAGATTATCGCATACTATTGAACTTTCACCATTACATATAAGAGATAGATCAAGAACACGGACTTGACACCAAATAAGAATTCATCTTTCTTATGAGTTGAGCACTGGAATGAGAGTATGCTCCCCTCAATCACAAATGGTCATCAGGCATAGCATTAACTGTCTAGTGGGATAACGATTAAGTAACCTATCGTATGAGGGCAGGGACCTCTCATTAGACATCAATTGAATAGCCTAACCCATCACGGGCTATTCAGAACATAAGCCCAATACAATTCATTATATTGATAAAATGTTATTAACCATAATCAACATATCACTACAAGAAAATCCGGTTATACCGACGGATTATTACCGACGGCCGTAACGGCATCGGTAATTGAAGACGTTCCTAGGGGCTAAGCCGTCGGAAAATGGGCAGTGACTGTAAATTTACCGAGCACTAGGCCGTCGGTAAATCCGTCGATATTTTTTGGCGCAAATGTTCCCGCTCAAGACCGTCGGTAATGGTATTTTCCCTTACCGACGGCTTTAGCCGTCGGTAATGTAACAGTCACATTTCAATTTACCGAAGGCCTAAACCGTCGGTAAGGGTATTGCCGTCGGTAATCGGTAATCCGCTCAATTTTCGACGGTCTTGGCCGTTGGTAACCTTACCGACGGTAGCATCCACTTATACCAGACCCGCGGCTTCTCCCCCTCATTTCTCTCGTTCTCCCGCGACCCCCTCCCCCTCCCATTCCGTGTCTCTCCTCCGCCACAGTCCCTTCCCCCAGCCACCGCGTCTGCTCTCCTCCGCCACCGCCCCCTCCCCTCCTATCCTCTCCTCTCCTCACTGCAGCTGCTGTTCGCGGCCACCACCATCTCGCCGCACCGTCTCTTCGCCGGCCACCACCACCAACCTCCAGTACCACCCCGCCTGCACAAGCTCGCCGGACCTCCTCTTCCCCAGCACCACCTCACCACTGTTTGCTACCTCCCTGTTAGACATCTCCCCTCCACGTCTAGTGAGTCATTTCAAAAGCCCTCATTAGATTGTATTGTTTTTCTTTGTATTACTATCTTGTTGTTGAACATGTATTATGTTGCTGAAATTGTAGTTGTTGAACATTTATTACGTTGTTAAATTGTATTGTCAAACTATGTATTGATGGTAAAATTGTATGTTTTGCTATGTAGGACTTAGGTTGAATTGATGTTTAGGTTGTTTTTTTATTTGTTTTAATTCCCTAATTTTATTTTAAATTATATTTATGATGTTTTAATTTGCATGTTTGTAGTGATAGTGCTTAATTTTACTCAAGAATTTTTTAGTATAAATTACATATTTGATTACATAAGGTGTAAAAAATTAAAGAGGTCACCGTATAATACTTTTTTTTAGTTTAAGTTAGAAACATCGACCCAAGGACCTAGTCAAGTAAAATCAAATAAATAAATAAAGTGAAATAAATAAATAAATATAATAAATAAGACAATAACATAAATAAAATAAATTAAGATAAATGTCGGGACGGTGATGGTGGGATCATGGCAAATTGCAAATGGTTCGATAGCGGATAGTGCGATGTGGCGAAACTAATTAGTGAATAAAATAAATAAGTCCGCAACAAGGAATACAGTACCAATTTTTCTTATCACTTAAAATAGGTGTTAAGGTTCATAAGACTTAGAATAGTTACTTGTTGGTTTATTTGCAACTTTGACCGGTCCCTATGCACTTTACCCCATGAACTTGACTTTCAAGTAAAATTATCTCATAGAGGTTAAAATTTTATTTTCTAGACGAGTTATTGATACTGAAGCAAAACCTTAGCTTCCCGTTTGAGGTTCAATATTATTGAGTAGAAGTGTAATCACATACAGGTGCCGCTCATTGTATTGAGCCTTGAATTGTCCAAAGAGGACAGTTTAGGAAAAAAAATTTCTTCATTTGTGTAATAGTAATATTGCTTATTTCTAATGTTTTATATTTGAGGAAATATCGGTCCAATACATTTTCTTTTGTTCTCTGGGTGCAAACTTGACCACAGTATTGCGGTCCACTATTGTACTTAGAGACCAATGGGAAATGCTGCCTAAATTTCGCCAAATATAAGGCATATGAATTAGGTAATAACTATTAATACTAAGATCAGGTGTTGAAAAAGTTTCTTCTCGAATGAGATAAGGCCATACCAAATAAAGAAAGTGAATGTGGATATATCTAAGTTGGTGTGTTGTCCAAATTTAATGGTTTTGCATTCTTTTAACATGCAGAAGATGGATTTTTATCCTTCGAATCTTAGTTGGATGTATGATAGGGTATATCTGGGAAGAAGGGGTCTGAAACGATCCTTTGTAGATGGGGTTGAAGAATTTGTTGCTCAAGCGAACCGACAACAATGTTTCATCGATGATGGGGGAATTAGATGTTCGTGCCTTAAATGTCAATGTCGACGGATTAAGAGCGATGATGAGGTGAAAACAGACTTGTATAAAGTTGGGTTTAAGGACAATTACTGGATTTGGACTGATCATGGTGAAGAAGTGCCAAATGTTGATTTAGGGGTTGATGAGAATTGCACGGGTGGCTCAAGCAGTTGCGTAGATATGGGATATGGGGAACAATTTGCGTCAATGCAGGACATGGTGGGTGATGCTCTTGGAGTGAATGAGGCGCATGATTACGATACCACCGAAGAACTGCCGAATGAGGAAGCACAAAGATTTTTTAATCTTTTGATTGAGATAAATAAACCGTTGTATCAAGGCGCCTCAGATTCTAAATTATCGATGTGCGTTAGACTGTTAGCTTGCAAGTCCAATTGGAATGTTGCCGACGAGTGTTTGGATTATTTTTCCCAAATGCTTTTGGAAGTGATGCCTGTAAAAAACGGTTTACCCAAAAATTATTATGAAGCGAAGAGGTTAGTATCCAAGTTGGGACTACAGGCTAAGAGGACTGACTGTTGTGTGAATGGGTGCATGCTTTTTTTACGATAACGAATTCGGAAAAAATGACGATGCGCTGCTTGAATGCAGATTTTGTCAGGCGTTGAGGTATTGTCCTCGCAAGACCGGGACAAGTAAGAACAAACCAGTTCCTATTAAGGCAATGTTCTATCTTCCGATAATTCTGAGGCTAGAGAAAATGTTCGCATCAATGCAAACTGTAGGAAAAATGACATGGCACTATGAGAACATAACAAATTCAGGCGTGTTACGCCATCCTTCTGATGGCGAAGCATGGAAGCACTTTGATCGCGTACATCCAAATTTTGCCGTGGATCCCCGTAATGTAAGACTTGATTTATGCTTTGATGGTTTTACCCCTTATATTCAAGCGTCGGCTACGCCGTATTCTTGTTGGCCAGTAATTGTTACCCCATATAATCTTCCTCCTGAAATGTGCATGTCGAAACCTTATATGTTTTTGACTTGTCTCATACCGGGTCCATCAAATCCGAAAGCTGGTATTGATGTTTATTTACAGCCATTGATCGATGATCTGAAGAAGTTGTGGACGCGTGGAAACGTATAATATTGCAAGGAAGCAAAATTTTACAATGAAGGCAGCTTTGATGTGGACCATTAATGACTTCCCTGCTTATGGTATGTTGTCTGGTTGGGGTACTCATGGCAAATTTGCATGTCCGCATTGCGTGGAGTATACAAAGGCTTTTACTTTAAAACATGGAGGGAAAAGTTCCTGGTTTGATTCGCATCGTAGGTTCTTACCAAGAGATCATCCATTTAGACGAAACAAGAACTCCTTCAAAAAGGGAGAAGTTGAAAGAGATGAGCCGCCGCCTAGGTTTACACCAGAACAGATTTGGACGAGAGTCATGGAGCTGCCTAAAGTCAATGACAATGGTCGTGTGTCTAGATTACCAGGATACGGGGAGGTGCATAATTGGACAAAAAGAAGTATTTTTTGGGATCTCCCGTACTGGAAAGATAATTTGTTGAGACACAATCTCGATGTCATGCACATAGAGAAGAATTTTTTTGACCACATATTCAACACAGTCATGAATGTGAGTGGCAAGACCAAAGATAATGAGAAGGCAAGAATGGACTTAGCTTTGTATAGTAGGCGACCAGACTTGGAGCTGAAGCAGCATGCTAATGGGAAAATATTAAAGCCCAAAGCTAATTATAGTTTATCTGCTAAGGAAGCAAAGTTAGTTTGTGAGTGGATAACAGAACTAAGGATGCCAAACGGTTATTCTTCGAATTTGGCAAGATGTGCCGATGTCAGCAAGGGAAGGATGCATGGGATGAAAAGCCATGATTGTCATGTATTCATGGAAACTTTACTTCCTATTGCTTTTAGTTCGTTGCCAGTCCATGTCTTGAATCCCCTTACTGAATTGAGTCAATTCTTTAAGTATTTGTGTTCTGCAACGTTAAGGGACGATGAATTGATAAGGATGGAGCAGAACATTCCAATCATTCTATGCAAGTTGGAGAGAATATTTCCCCCCGGCTTCTTTGATTCCATGGAACATCTCTCAGTTCATCTCGCATATGAAGCAAGGCTTGGTGGACCTAATCAATATAGGTGGATGTATCCATTTGAAAGGTATATATAACTATCATACAATTTTAAATATATTTGTTTCCATTTCAAATCAAATGTAATATATATAACTATCAATGTGTTATTTTATAGATTCATGGGTGATTCAAAACGAACAGTGAAAAATAAGGCAAGGGTTGAAGGATCAATTTGTGCGTCTTACTTACATCGCGAGACAACTCATTTTTGTTCTCATTATTTCAACAACTTCATGTTGTCACCAAGAAATAGTAGGAATGAAATGGAAAATGAAAGTAAAAGACATCCGTTAGCCTTGTCAGTCTTTTGTCAACCGGGTCATCATTCCGGGATGGAGTTGACCCATTGGTTAACAGATGTAGAGAGGAAGTCAGCTCATGTCCATGTGCTGATTAATTGCACCGAAGTTAAGCCATACCTTGAGTATGTATTGCATATTTTTTTTCTTTCAATTACATAAAATAATAAATATTACTATGCTAAAAATATGAATTGTCCAATTTGTACAGAGCATTCTTGTTATCTGAAAACGAAAGTGAGCAAGAACAGTCTGCACGTATACATGCAGATTTTCCAATGTGGTTTAGGCAACAAGTAAGTATATTCAAAATCTGCACGTAGGATTACATAAATTTTTTGCATCTAACATAAGGAATTTATCCATACGTAGGTTTCCCGTGAGGCACCAACTCCTCTCAACAGACACTTAAGGAACTTATCCGACGGTCCGTATTCATGTGTCAAAGAATGGCACACATTCTTCGCGAATGGGTACAAATTTCATACCCATTAATCGACGGAGGGTAAAAAAACAATTAACAGCGGGGTTTACGTGAAGGGCATCACAGAAGGGGGTGAAGATGATTTCTACGGAGTAATCCAACATAAATATGAATTACTGTATACTACTTTAGACTATACTAAAAGAATTGTTCTATTTTATTATAAATGGTTTGATCCATCCATCAGAGGCACAAAATTAAATCCCAAATATGATACGGTGGACATTCGCATGGGTAGCAGATATCAGAACTTTGATCCGTTTATCATAGCATAGAATGTGAGACAAGTGTATTATGTCCCGTACTCAGCAACCCGAAAGGACAAACGAGATTGGTGTGTCGTCATCAAGACGAAACCAAGGGGTCGCATTGAAGCTGATGATCAACAGGAAGATGTGCCTTATCAAGTGGATGAAATGTCTCGTGTAAATGAAGGCATTGAAGTTGAGCGTATTGTTGGTTTACGGGACTTGGAAGCTGCTGGTGAAGAAGTGGATACTGAAAACTTGTCATCCGTTCAGGAGCATTTAGATGAAGAAGACGAAGTCATTGATTCAGGAAAAGAAAATATTGAAATTAGATCTGAAGATGATGGAGACTTTTTGTCAAATTCTGAATAAAACTTAAAATCATGTAACCTTTATAATTAGATCATGTAAATTGTCAAAACTATGAATGAACTTAGATATTTATTGTTCTATCTTAGATGATTATTCATAATTATTTTATTATGTTATTATTTCATCTTAACATGGAATTGCTTTATAGACACATGGCATCTGGAGGACATGATCCACCGCCACCCATACCACCCACAGGTGGTAAGGGTAAGGGTGTCAACATTGCTTCTAGTTCGACTCGTCGTCGGACCAGGGCACCTCGCATTGTTACTCGTGACGTTGCAGACGGTTTTGTGTCTATCCCTTCGACATCTGTCCCTGCTGTGTCTGCACTCCCATCACGCTCGCCTGCACGTACACAGCGACCACATACATGGCGGGCAGCACCGCCTCCACCGGCTGCATCTACGCCATTAACAGCATCCGGGATCGATATGATTCCCACTCCAGAGTTTGTGACACACACACATCGGGGCGCTTCTAGTTCAGCTAGTGTGGGTGCATCGTCATCTGGTCATCAGGCTACAAAGCAGGAGCAGGAGTATAGTCCAGGGGAGGAGGAGGAGGTTGAGGTCATGGCCGATGGTCGACCTATCATCAGGCCATCTAGTAAAGGGTAAGAATTAATAAAATAAATTTATTCAACTTTAATTATATGTTTTTACTTGATATTGATTCACATGCTTTTATTGTTAAGGTTACTTCCTTCGAAGGTAGATTCGAAGAACATCACTGCTGTTATTGAGTCGATGTTCCATTATTCTAGGGTCACCTGGGGACAGCTCAATGACAATGAGAAGCTGAGTTTCTTTAACGCTTATAGAGTAAGTTGAAATTTTCAGTTTACTTAATATTTTTGGCTTATTATTTCATATAAATTATTAATATAATAAATTACTATTTATGTAGTTCTAATGCAGACAAAAGTTGCTAGGAGAGCTGAGCATGAAGGATTGGTCGAGAGGAACTTTCATATGAAGGCCTCCCGTCACCTATCCGATATGCTCAGGGCAGCTCGCTTGAGGGGCGAGCGACCCTCATGGATGGGAGATGCAGTCTGGGATGTCCTATGCCGCCACCGGGTTACTGCTGATTCCCAGAAAAAAATCAGCCCAAGCAAAGAAAAATAGGGCATCAGAGAAGGGTGGGAGCCTGCACACAGGAAGTTCCGTTAGCCAAGCGGAGCACTATGAGCGTCTGGTACATTTATTCATATTTAATACACATGTTATTCGTATTGTTTTTTAATTATTGTTTACTTATAATTTATGTTTGTGTACGTACAGGCTAGGGACAAAAAGGGACCAGTGCCGATTAACGAGCTCCACCGCCACACCCATACTAGGAACGGTACTGGCGAGTATGTAGATGAGCGTTCTAGGCGCACACAGGTAATACCTCATTTATTAATAGTTTTGAAATGTATGTTTTTAATATATAGTCTTCATTAATTTATTTGATTATGCATAACAGGAGGAGTTCGAGGAGAAGATGTCTCAGACAACAGCATCTTCCTCCACCCCACTTGAGCCCAAGGAGCAGTGGCAGCTTGCACTGCGTGTTTGGGCTGAGGTTGTTGTCGGCAAGAAGAAAGGTCATCTTTATGGTGCAGGAGACCTTTCCGGTAACTATCGGAAAGGATCTTCGAGCTTGGATATCAGCACCACAACATCCACCGGAGCCAATCGCCACGCTGATCAGGAGATTGCTGAGCTGAGGCGGAGACTGGCCGAGTCTGAGCAACGTGCCGATGAGCGTGATTGGCGTACCCAGGAGCGTGAGCGTGTAACACCCCGAAAATCCTATATCTGTGAATAGTTAATTTTATTTGCTTAAATTAGTTTATTTATTTTATTGGGTGCGTTATCATAGTTTATACACTTTTATAAGGCAAATATTATGCTATTGTTATTATTATTATTATTATTATTATTATTATGTGTTTAGAAAAATATTATTTAAGATTTGAAAGAAATTTTTTTCCAAATTTAATCTATTTGATTTTAGATTTGAAAATAAAATGGTTTGGATTTAATCAAAATTTTATTTTGGATTATTGATTCCCTAGGTTGATAAATTCAATCATCAATCTCTATCTTATTTCAAAATTTGAAAATTTTGATTTGTTTCTCTTCGCTTTTAGATTAAAGGGTCAAGATTTATTTCTTTTTTT
The DNA here is from genome assembly GCA_039655645.1 of Ammopiptanthus mongolicus. NCBI lineage: Eukaryota > Viridiplantae > Streptophyta > Magnoliopsida > Fabales > Fabaceae > Ammopiptanthus > Ammopiptanthus mongolicus. Next base: position 85,674,960 of record CM077348.1, read on the forward strand.
GACTTAATCTCAACTACTCAATTTTCATCTATAACTACAAAAAAAAAAAAAAAAAAAAAAGACCCAGCACCCCACCCCCACCGTTTCTCTCTCTCTCTCTCTCTCTCTCTCTCTCTCTCTCTTTCTCTTTTCTTCCTTTTCTTTTCTTTCTTCTTCTGGAACGACGTCTCTCTCTCTTTCTAAACTTGCTCTCCTTCTCTCTTCATTTCCGGCCACTCCGGCCACCTTTCATAAAACCGAAATCATAGAAATATTCCCTACCTTCTCCTCTACAATTCTAACCGAACATTTTTCCAAACGGAGAAAGTTGACGACGGGGCGACCGCCACTGTTTGGGCGTTTTCCGGCCACCGTCCGGCCACTTTTCACCAAGCCAACCTTGTACCTTTACTCTCCTCACCTTCATCTACATTTCTAGCTCAACATTTTTGCAAACGAACAACGTTGACGGCGGAGCCACCATAGAACCGCCACTGCTTTTGGGGTTTTCCGGCCACCGTTTGGCCTCCCTTTCCAGAAATGAACCAACCACGTGGAAGGCGGTATCTTCCTCCACGTTTTGGACCAAGCACCGCCACTGCCACCGTCGGAGCCGCCGTGTGTAACACCCCGTTTTCCGTATGAGTTTGTATATGTTGCTATAATTATATGTATTATTATTATTATCGTTATTATTAGTATAATATTTGATAATTTGCTTGTTTACATTGTCACTGCATTTTATAAGTATCTATATGAATGTATATTTATGTGTGTATATTTTAAGCGATAACATGCACGCTTATGTTTGTATGATTATAAGTATGTTTACATTTTAATATAAAAATGTTGTTGTTGTTGTTGTTGTTGTTATTCTTCTTATTATTATTATTATTATTTATTTATTTAATATGTAATTGATTCTTATTGATATGTAAATGATTTATATTAATTATACTTATATTAATATACGATTGATTGTGTTAATAGATTGTGACACCCTCAAACCCAGTGCCACTTTCGTAACTCAACACCCTTAATGAAACGATAAATAAAATTTCGCTGGTTTTACTTTCGGAAAATATATCTTTTATATAAGCAGATTCTGGAAATCGTGACAAAATTTTTTTTTCTTATTAATACGTATAAGCACCACTCCAGATAATACAGAACTACTCATATAAAATAATTAGAACAAGGTATATATGCATATATATATGATGGACAACAAGTCCCTTTACAAAAGAACGAATGATTACTAAACTTCTAAAAAAGCTATAAAACTAGGCAGTGACAGTCTGGAACCATATCTCTAAAACCTATGGCCATCAGTAGCCGTTAACAGACTACCCAAAAACCACTGCCTCAAAAAAAGGGGTCTACACCCTAAGCTGGTCCGACTAATGGAAGCCATTGGACAATCCCCCGGAGGGAGGTCCAATGCTGGAACCAGGGGAAGAACTCTGGGAACCTACATTCCCGTTCCCCTGTGGATGGGGATCGGAAGCATCCGAAAGATGATCCTCCGAGTCCTCCTGAGGATCCTCCTCAGGGTCTTCCTCCTCCTCCTCCTCCTCTTCCCCCACATCCTCCACGACATGCTCGCCCGCTACCAAGACAAAAGGCGGGGGAGGCGTCTGGGGTAGTTGTTGCTGCGGGGACTGTGCAGCGGGGGCGACCGACTCGATCACACCCTGCTCCATAAGGGCCTGCAACATCAACCCGATGGGAGGGAGAGGCACCTGGATGGTCTCCACTGTCTGAGTACTCTTCCGCGGTCCCGTCTCAGTCGTCCCGCTTACGGTGCAAACTGGTCCAGTGTACGCCGCACTTTCCACCCCTGGGTGGATAACCCACGCGGCTGGATCCGTCCTCCGATCAAATGCTAGGACGCGCATCCCGGAGTGCGCTAGGTGATCCGGCTCCGGCTCCATCTGTAAACACGATACAATATATATATCAAAGGACAACCCGTCCAAAAACATGCAAGGGTGAGAAACCAATATATGAATCCATAAACAACAACTATATGCCCAATCCACACAACAGACTCATATACTGTAACTCACTCAAGTCATCATGCATCATATATTATCAAGTACAAATAACGATAAATGCACAAGGGCTTCGTACCCCACAATCAACGTTCTCTCCTAAACGTATGCATGGCACTTCCATATATCTCAACTAATATTCAAACTAGATTTCTAGATTTCCGGAAATCCTATCACCATTCGCAATGAGCTGATCAGGCTCTAGAGATTTACACCCATATTTGGCCCAAAAACGAGTACTTTGAATCCCATGACACTACGCGATTCTCACATGGGGGCGCAATCAGAAGTACTCCACAAAATACGGTCATACCATATTGCCCAACTTAAGGCACAATACGTATGCCGCCATTGTCCATCAAGGCACAATGTCATGACAAATAACTCATCTCAGGTTCTCCCTGTTTATCAAGGTCCCCCGTTTCACGGCACGTCTGCCCCGCATTTAATGCATGAGAAACCTATCTAGTTTCCGATAATTGATCTTTGTCGCATCAATGTTTCCTCGTTGTAGCATCAACGCTAACAACCACCATAATGTCTTAGACTCTTTAAGCCTCAAAACACATTTTCTCAAAAGAGGACACTTAGTCCAAAACAACTCAAATCCCAACATCCCTAACCGATGCACCAGTCAAGGACGCCGGATTCAAGATCATAAAACATCCTCAAGCTTACAGGACCACAAAGATTGTCCCTAAGCCGACAGGACCACAACTAACACGGATCCTTGATCCACGTGTTCTGCAGAACCCTAGAACCCCGACGTCTCGGTTTCTAGTTTCTAAGCTTTAAGCTTTAAAACCACTTTCCTTGAAAACTCGAAAACCAAAACCCAAAATCTCCGATACTTACACAAAGCCATCGGGATCGGTTTTCCATAAAACAAAACTTGGTCCAGGGACCATTTCTTTTTCTTTCGTTGTTTTTCGGTCAAATACGAACTTAAAACAAAACTTGCACAAACTCATTTTTTTCTTGAATCAACTCAGTATGACTTTGGAAACCACATTTCTCAAAAGGGTTAACTTATCAAATTAAGACATATTGAAGGTTTCTAATGTCCTATTTGCTTTTAAACTTCACTTCTTCTTATCAAAACACATTTTCAGGCTTTTAAAGCTTTTTAGTTACACGATGTCGGATCCTAATCAAAATTAGGTCCTCTAATGCCTAAATCCCACAGCAGGGCACACTATACATCCATGTAACCATTCAGCAAGTATAACATGCATTCAACTATATCAGCAGTTACATCAATACATATTCCAATCAATAACAGTCAATCAAAAATACAACCAACATCAGATATAAACTATTTAACTACAATACAACCACCGATGCAGCACATAGCTGTCAGAAATGGAATTCCTCAGGTTTATCCCCTTACCTCTTGTAGCTTCCAGCTCAACTCTGAACACCCGATCAACTTGTTTATCGTCCCAACACGCTGCCGATCACTACATACACGTAAAACATATCGGCATTAACTTACAAAACGAAGATTTCTCCTAATGCACCACCCCTAGGGTTCGGCCCTATTACACTAAAAATAGCTAGGGAGCTCCAAAATTTCTCATTTTCTGGATAACACCCTAACTAAGTGTGACAGCCCTAGATATCAGATCAGATCATCAAAAACCAACCAAAACCCTACCCTACACACATAGGGGGGTTTCGGCCCCTACCTAGAAAACATAGCTAGAGGGATTTCTTGGCTCTAAGCTCTTGGATCATACAAGTATGTCATGAACCTAGGCCATAGAAATTGGTTTGGTACAGATACGATTTTCCTACAATTTTTCATGGATTTTCAAAGATTTTAGGGACAAAACCCTAACATCCTTGATCATGAAAATATGAGGAGAGAAAGGAGAGATTGAGAGAGATAGAGTTGAACTACTACCTCCTATGATGATCCACTCCAAGTTTGATGAAGGTTGCTCCACAAAAACTCAAGCTTTTGGCCTTCAAAAATGGAGATTTGGAGAAGAAAAGAGAAAGAAGAGAAAAGAAGAAGATGGAGTGTTGGAGGGAGAGGGGGCTGCCGAAATTGAGAGAAGGAAAGTGAGAGGATGAGAGTAAAAGTTGGTAGATATTTAGGGTTTATTAGTTTAATAATAGGAAAGGTAAATTGGTAATAAAATTAACCAAGGGCAATTTGGTCAATTCACATCCCGATATTTGGCATCGTCCCGACACTCGTATGAATTCCTCAAATAACTTGATACAATTTTGGTATGAAGAACATCTGATCGTGGGTCTCGAAAAACCCTAAGACAGCTCGAAACGTCTCCTCGATCGATTATCGGCCCGAATATAAAATATTATTTATATTTTGGACGTCAGGACACATTTTAGGAAAAAGGTAGAGGAATATATTCTAAGACTAATGGTTTCGTTCGTTAGTCCAGATTAGGTCGTGATAGTAGAAAACACTATCATCTGAAAAACGTAGATCGGTTTTCGTTTGAGTTTTCGGCCCAAAACTTAACCGAAAGATCCTACGATTTTATAAAACAAGACTATGATCTTAGTTTTCCCAAAATCATTTTCTAAAACACAGATAAAAATATAAACTCATTAATTGAGTTTATCATCCTTAGAAAGCACGAAAAATAGGGGTGTTACATAGATAATTGTGCATAAATATATTTATATTATTAATTAAGAATTATACTGCATGTATTAATACATGATCTTATCTATATGAATATAAAAATTGATTATGTTAGTATGTAAGTCTGTGATCTCATGTGCTTATATGTGGTCTTGTATGGACTAATATGATATGTGTAATTAATGTTTGATCGTATATTTATTTACATGTCATCAATTATATATATGTTTATATTAACACTGGATCACTTGTATTAATGCACAATAGAATTATATTAATATAAGATACCTATATTTATGATAATTGTAGTTGTGTTGGTATAAGATCAATTAGATGTCATAGAGATTCAATCATTGAATAGATAAGATTATCTTATCTTAATCTCCAACAAAATCCTATCTAGAAACAACTATCTTTTTTATGCTGAACTTATATCATATTTTTGACCCTGTTAGAGTCCGAATTAGGAATAGATCGTGAAACCATGATTTTGTACAAAATTCACTTAGCTTTCCAACGCCACCAAGAACACCTAAATCGGACACTCTTAGCTCAAGTTAGAGCCAAACCAGTGAGCATGCGTTTTGGGCTCTTCGGTTAGCCCGTTTCGCTCTAATCCTTTTTATACCTCTTTTGCTCGACCTAAAACTCATAGCCATCTTTCCTAGAGTTAGAAACAGCCATCTTTTATCTTTCTCTTAGGTTCTCTATTGAATCCTTGAGCGTCCTCAATCCTTGTTTGAGTGTTCTTCGTCAAGAACATATCCCTGTGGCGTTTGGGGTTAAGCTGCTAGCTTAGTGTTACTTTGAGGTAAGGTAACCAACACTTGTTCATCCTTTCTTGGAATCCCTTTAGTTAATGTTGAACCGTTTTGTCTCTGTCAAACCAGACTTCGTTGTTCATGCGCCAGTGTTGTGAACGGGTGCTAGCAGATTAGTTCCCCAAGAATCTAATCGAGGTATATGCATAACCATTGTGTCAATTCCCTTCCCTTTCTTTGTTTGGGAATTAACTACCTTTGTCCTTTCTTGTGGTTCTTGGTCAAAGCTTGCTGAACCTGTTGAACCCGTTTGGAGGAGTCACGCATGGACTTCACTCTTGTTGGCTCATAGGTTGGAATCGTCACGCCAGGTATGGGGAGAAGGGATTAATATAACATATAGGTTCTAGGGTAGCGTAAGATGAGGGTTAACCCATGACCCTATTTGTGTGCTATATGCCTTAATTGCCGTGTGAAATTATTATGGTTGTTTATACTTGTTGTTAATTGTTTAAATGGTTTGTATGATCTTGGCATAACGTTTATGATGTTGTTTATGACGTTGTTTATGATGATGATGATATTTCATGATTGTATGAGTTGGTATGTTGGAACTGCCGTTATATCTATGTTAATAAAAGACATAAAGATGTTAGCGCTAAGCCTAAAACTAGGATTAGTCCAATTGATGTTCATAAACATGAGGATATGAATTGTGGTTTAGATATTAAGATTAAGTTATAATCTTAATAACTATATGATTTGAGGTTTAAATATTAAGATTAAGTTATAATCTTATAACTATATGATTTTGAGGTTTAAATATTAAGATTAAGTTATAATCTTAATAAGATATGAATTGTGGTTTAGATATTAAGATTAAGTTATAATCTTAATAACTATATGATTTGAGGTTTAAATATTAAGATTAAGTTATAATCTTATAACTATATGATTTGAGGTTTAAATATTAAGATTAAATTATATTCTTAATAAGATATGAATTATGGTTTAGATATTAAGATTAAGTTATAATCTTAATAACTATATGATTTGAGGTTTAAATATTAAGATTAAGTTAAAATCTTATAACTATATGATTTGAGGATTAGATATTAAGATTAAGTTATAATCATAATAAGATATGAATTGAGATTTAAATATTAATATTAAGATATGAATTGTGGTTTCGATATTAAGAATAAGTTATAATTTTAATAACTATATGACTTGTGGTTTATATATTAAGATTAAGTTATAATCTTAATGAGATATGAATTGAGGTTTAGATATTAAGGTTAAGTTATAATCTTAATAAATATATGACTTGGGGTTTAAATATTAAGATTAAGTTATAATCTTAATAAGATATGAGTTGTGGTTTAGATATTAAGATTAAGTTATAATCTTAATAACTATATGATTTGAGGTTTAAATACTAAGATTAAGTTATAATCTTGTTTAAATACTAAGATTAAGTTATAATCTTATAACTATATGATTTGAGGTTTAGATATTAAGATTAAGTTATAATCTTAATAAGATATGAATTGAGGTTTAAATATTAAGATTAAGATATGATTGTGGTTTAGATATTAAGAATAAGTTATAATTTTAATAACTATTTGACTTGTGGTTTAGATATTAAGATTAAGTTATAATCTTAATAAGATATGAATTGAGGTTTAGATATTAGGATTAAGTTACAATCTTAATAAATATATGACTTGAGGTTTAAATATTAGGATTAAGTTATAATCTTAATAAATATATGACTTGAGGTTTATATATTAAGATTAAGTTATAATCTTAATGAGATATGAATTGAGGTTTAGATATTAAGGTTAAGTTATAATCTTAATAAATATATGACTTGGGGTTTAAATATTAAGATTAAGTTATAATCTTAATAAGATATGAGTTGTGGTTTAGATATTAAGATTAAGTTATAATCTTAATAACTATATGATTTGAGGTTTAAATACTAAGATTAAGTTATAATCTTGTTTAAATACTAAGATTAAGTTATAATCTTATAACTATATGATTTGAGGTTTAGATATTAAGATTAAGTTATAATCTTAATAAGATATGAATTGAGGTTTAAATATTAAGATTAAGATATGAATTGTGGTTTTGATATTAAGAATAAGTTATAATTTTAATAACTATTTGACTTGTGGTTTAGATATTAAGATTAAGTTATAATCTTAATAAGATATGAATTGAGGTTTAGATATTAGGATTAAGTTACAATCTTAATAAATATATGACTTGAGGTTTAAATATTAGGATTAAGTTATAATCTTAATAAATATATGACTTGAGGTTTAAATATTGAGGTTAAGTTATAATCTTAATAAAATATGAATTGAGGTTTAGATAATAAGATTAAGTATAATACTTAATAAAGATAATGTTAAGTTAAGACTTAACAAAGAGAACATAGTCTGTGTTTTAATAACTAATTGAGGATGATAAACTCAATTAATGAGTTTATATTTTTATCTGTGTTTTAGAAAATGATTTTGGGAAAACTAAGATCATAGTCTTGTTTTATAAAATCGTAGGATCTTTCGGTTAAGTTTTGGGCCGAAAACTCGAACGAAAATCGATCTACGTTTTTCAGATGATAGTGTTTTCTACTATCACGACCTAATCTGGACTAACGAACGAAACCATTAGGCTTAGAATATATTCCTCTACCTTTTTCCTAAAATGTGCCCTGACGTCCAAAATATAAATAATATTTTATATTCGGGCCGAAAATCGATCGAGGAGACGATTCGAGCTGTCTTAGGGTTTTTCGAGACCCACGATCAGATGTTTTCATGTCAAAATTGTATCAAATTATTTGAGGAATTCATACGAGTGTCGGGACGATTCCAAATATCGGGATGTGAATTGACCAAATTGCCCTTGGTTAATTTTTTTACCAATTTACCTTTCCTATTATTAAACTAATAAACTCACAAATATCTAATAATCCCACCCTTATCTCTTCTCATTTTCGGTGGTCTCTCTCTCCTCAACTCACTTCATCTTCTTCTTTTCTCTTCCTTTCTCTTCTTTCTCTTTTCTTCTCAAAATCTCCATTTTTGGATGTAGAAAGCTTGAGTTTTTGTGGAGCAATCTTCACCAAACTTGGAGTGGATCATCATAGGAGGTAGTAGTTCAACTCTATCTCTCTCAATCTCTCTTTTCTCTCCTCATATTTTCATGATCAAGGATGTTAGGGTTTTGTCCCTAAAATCTTTGAAAATCCATGAAAAATTGTAGGAAAATCGTATCTGTACCAAACCAATTTCTATGGCCTAGGTTCATGACATACTTGTATGATCCAAGAACTTAGAGCTTAGAAATCCCTCTAGCTATGTTTTCTAGGTAGGGGCCGAAACCCCCCTATGTGTGTAGGGTAGGGTTTTGGTTGGTTTTTGATGATCTGATCTGATATCTAGGGCTGCCACACTTAGTTAGGGTGTTATCCAGAAAATGAGAAATTTTGGAGCTCCCTAGCTATTTTTAGTGTAATAGGGCCGAACCCTAGGGGTGGTGCATTAGGAGAAATCTTCATTTTGTAAGTTAATGCCGATATGTTTTACGTGTATGTAGTGATCGGCAGCGTGCTGGGGCGATAAACAAGTTGACTGGGTGATCAAAGTTGAGTTGGAGGCTACAACAGGTAAGGGGATGAACCTGAGGAATTCCATTTCCGACAGCTATGTGCTGCATCGGTGTTTGTATTGTATTTCAATAATTTATATCTGATGTTAGTTAATTTCTTGATTGACTGCTTGATTGACTGCTGTTGATTGGAATATGCATTGATGTGCTGATGTATTGATGTAACTGCTGATATAGTTGAATGCATGTTATACTTGCTGAATGGTTATATGGATGTAATGTGTGCCCTGCTGTGGGATTTAGGCATTAGAGGACCTAATTTTGATTAGGATCCGACATCGTGTAACTTAAAAGCTTTAAAAGTCTGAAATGTGTTTTGATAAGAAAAAGTGAAGTTTAAAAGCAAATAGGGCATTAGAAACCTTCAATATGTCTTAATTTGATAAGTTAACCCTTTTGAGAAATGTGGTTTCCAAAGTCATACTGAGTTTATTCAAGAAAAATGAGATTTTGCAAGCTTTGTTTTAAGTCCGTATTTTACCGAAAAACGACGAAAGAAAAAGAAATGGTCTCTGGACCAAGTTTTGTTTTATGGAAAACCGATCCCGATGACTTTGTGTAAGTATCGGAGATTTTGGGTTTTTGGTTTTCGAGTTTTCAAGGAAAGTGGTTTTAAAGCTTAAAGCTTAGAAACTAGAAACCGAGACGTCGGGGTTCTAGGGTTCTGTAGAACACGTGGATCAAGGATCCGTGTTGGTTGTGGTCCTGTCGGCATAGGGACAATCTTTGTGGTCCTGTAAGCTTGAGGATGTTTTATGATCTTGAATCCGGCGTCCTCGACTGGTGCATCGGTTAGGGATGTTGGGATTTGAGTTGTTTTGGACTAAGTGTCCTCTTTTGAGAAAATGTGTTTCGAGGCTTAAAGAGTCTAAGACATTATGGTGGTTGTTAGCGTTGATGCTACAACGAGGAAACATTGATGCGACAAAAATCAATTATCGGAAACTAGATAGGTTTCTCATGCATTAAATGCGGGGCAGACGTGCCGTGATACGGGGGACCTTGATAAACAGGGAGAACCTGAGATGACTTATTTGTCATGACATTGTGCCTTGAAAGACAATGGCGGCATACGTATTGTGCCTTAAGTTGGGCAATATGGTATGACCGTATTTTTTGGAGTACTTCTGATTGCGCCCCCATGTGAGAATCGCGTAGTGTCATGGGATTCAAAGTACTCGTTTTTGGGACAAATATTGGTGTAAATCTTTGGAGCCTGATCAGCTCATTGCGAATGGTGATGGGATTTCCGGAAATCTAGAAATCTAGTGTGAATATTAGTTGAGATATATGGAAGTGCCATGCATACGTTTAGGAGATAACGTTGATTGTGGGGTACGAAGCCCTTGTGCATTTACTGCCATTTGTATTTAATGATATATGCCATGTTATATGATGATTTGAGTGAGTACAGTATATGAGTCTGTTGTGTGGATTGGGCATATAGTTGTTGTTTATGGATTCATATATTGGTTTCTCACCCTTGCATGTTTTTGGACGGGTTGTCCTTTGGTATATATTGTATCATGTTTACAGATGGAGCCGGAGCCGGATCACTTAGCGCACTCCGGGATGCGCGTCCTGGCGTTTGATCGGAGGACAGACCCCGCCGCGTGGGTTATCCACCCAGGGGTGGAAAGTGCGGCGTACACGGGACCAGTTTGCACTGTAAGCGGAACGACTGAGACGGGACCGCGGAAGAGTACTCGGACAGTGGAGACCATCCAGGTGCCTCTCCCTCCCATCGGGCTGATGCTGTAGGCCCTTATGGAGCAGGGTGTGATCGAGTCGGTCGCCCCCGCTGCACAGTCCCCGCAGCCACAGCTACCCCAGACGCCTCCCCCGCCTTTTGTCTTGGTAGCGGGCGAGCACGTCGTGGAGGATGTGGGGGAAGAGGAGGAGGAGGAGGAAGACCCTGAGGAGGATCCTCAGGAGGACCCGGAGGATCATCTTTCGGATGCTTCCGATCCCCATCCACAGGGGAACGGGAATGTAGGTTCCCAGAGTTCTTCCTCTGGTTCCAGCATTGGACTTCCCTCCGGGGGATTGTCCAATGGTTTCCATTAGTCGGACCAGCTTAGGGTGTAGACCCTTTTTTTTTTTGAGGCAGTGGTTTTTGGATAGTCTGTTAACGGCTACTGATGGCCATAGGTTTTAGAGATATGGTTCCAGACTGTCGCTGCCTAGTTTTATAGCTTTTTAGAAGTTTAGAAATTCGTTCTTTGTAAAGGGACTCGTTGTCCATCATATATATATGTATATATACCTTGTTCTAATTATTGTATATGAGAAATCCTGTGTTATCTGGAGTGGTGCTTATACATATTAATGAGAAAAAAAATTTGTCACGATTTCCAGAATCTGCTTATACAAAAGATTTTTTTTTTTTTTTTCCGAAAGTAAAACCAGCAAAATGTTATTTATAGTTTCACTAAGGGTTTTGAGTTACGAAAGTGGCACTGGGTTTGAGGGTGTCACATTGACGTTGATATGTTGGGTGGAAAGCAAACGATGAATCGCGATAGTGGAGGTCACGATGGGTGTTATCCCGGCCTTGCGGGTATATTGGGTAGGGAAATTCCAGGTGACATGGGCTAGCTACCTATTGTCGGAGTGACCTAAAGGATAAGCTTGAGTACCCCGACTAGCCACTATACGTTATCAGGATTAGTGAGAGTGTTCGGGGATGGCCCATGGTCTGGCATATCATCCACGTTGATAACCGGACATGTACTCCTAATCGTCTTTCCAGAGTTAGAGTTGTTGGCCACATTGCATATGGAGTAGTGGAGTAGTTATGCATCGCATAGCATGTTTATAACGTGATATGATGGAATGTGTTATAACATGTATGTTGTATTATGATGTTTATATGCTGCATGATCATCTTGCTAACTGCTCTATTACCGTTTATGTTTATACGTATAGTTCCTTACTCCCTATCTGTTGTTGTTGTGTTTTGCATGTACCTTTGGTTATGCAGAGGATGGTGAGCTGCCAGCTGCGGAGTGATCCCAAGGAGATCGCTTGCTCATAGTATAGTTTGGTTTATGTTTAGTATGTTAGTTGTTTTCCGATGTAATATCGGTAGTGGTTACCAGCTCTGATTATGTGACATCGGGTTTCGGGTTTTGTTTATGTTAATGTTTTTCCGTAGTTGTTTTATGTTTAAAACGTTTTCGGATCATGTGGTACTTGCTACCTTTTAAGTTAAAGTTTTTAGATTTTATTTAACTTGCATGCTTTATTTACTTTTATCATATGCGGGGTAGCGGGTGTCACATTAAGTGGTATCAGAGCCGGTCTGTCCTTCAGGCTGGGGTATGTGTCTGTTGTGTTTTCTTCTGTGTACTCTTACATGATTCTCTATGACGATGGTATAGAGTATTAAGTGTTTGGTGTTTGTTTGACTTAACTTTTATGTTAAGTGATTTGTTGTGGACTAGCTGTCTATCAACCAAGTCCGAGCTTGTAGAAATTTCGAGGACGAAATTTTTATAAGGGGGTGGAATTGTAACACCCCGTTTTCCGTATGAGTTTGTATATGTTGCTATAATTATATGTATTATTATTATTATCGTTATTATTAGTATAATATTTGATAATTTGCTTGTTTACATTGTCACTGCATTTTATAAGTATCTATATGAATGTATATTTATGTGTGTATATTTTAAGCGATAACATGCACGCTTATGTTTGTATGATTATAAGTATGTCTACATTTTAATATTAAAATGTTGTTGTTGTTGTTGTTGTTATTATTATTATTATTATTATTATTATTATTATTATTATTATTATTATTTATTTAATATGTAATTGATTCTTATTGATATGTAAATGATTTATATTAATTATACTTATATTAATATACGATTGATTGTGTTAATAGATAATTGTGCATAAATATATTTATATTATTAATTAAGAATTATACTGCATGTATTAATACATGATCTTATCTATATGAATATATAATTGATTATGTTAGTATGTAAGTCTGTGATCTCGTGTGCTTATATGTGGTCTTGTATGGACTAATATGATATGTGTAATTAATGTTTGATCGTATATTTATTTACATGTCATCAATTATATATATGTTTATATTAACACTGGATCACTTGTATTAATGCACAATAGAATTATATTAATATAAGATACCTATATTTATGATAATTGCAGTTGTGTTGGTATAAGATCAATTAGATGTCATAGAGATTCAATCATTGAATAGATAAGATTATCTTATCTTAATCTCCTACAAAATCCTATCTAGAAACAACTATCTTTTTTATGCTGAACTTATATCATATTTTTGACCCTGTTAGAGTCCGAATTAGGAATAGATCGTGAAACCATGATTTTGTACAAAATTCACTTAGCTTTCCAACGCCACCAAGAACACCTAAATCGGACACTCTTAGCTCAAGTTAGAGCCAAACCAGTGAGCATGCGTTTTGGGCTCTTCGGTTAGCCCGTTTCGCTCTAATCCTTTTTATACCTCTTTTGCTCGACCTAAAACTCATAGCCATCTTTCCTAGAGTTAGAAACAGCCATCTTTTATCTTTCTCTTAGGTTCCCTATTGAATCCTTGAGCGTCCTCAATCCTTGTTTGAGTGTTCTTCGTCAAGAACATATCCCTGTGGCGTTTGGGGTTAAGCTGCTAGCTTAGTGTTACTTTGAGGTAAGGTAACCAACACTTGTTCATCCTTTCTTGGAATCCCTTTAGTTAATGTTGAACCGTTTTGTCTCTGTCAAACCAGACTTCGTTGTTCATGCGCCAGTGTTGTGAACGGGTGCTAGCAGATTAGTTCCCCAGGAATCTAATCGAGGTATATGCATAACCATTGTGTTAATTCCCTTCCCTTTCTTTGTTTGGGAATTAACTACCTTTGTCCTTTCTTGTTGTTCTTGGTCAAAGCTTGTTGAACCTGTTGAACCCGTTTGTAAGAGTCACGCATGGACTTCACTCTTGTTGGCTCATAGGTTGGAATCGTCACGCCAGGTATGGGGAGAAGGGATTAGTATAACATATAGGTTCTATGGTAGCGTAAGATGAGGGTTAACCCATGACCCTATTTGTGTGCTATATGCCTTAATTGCCGTGTGAAATTATTATGGTTGTTTATACTTGTTGTTAATTGTTTAAATGGTTTGTATGATCTTGGCATAACGTTTATGATGTTGTTTATGACGTTGTTTATGATGATGATGATATTTCATGATTGTATGAGTTGGTATGTTGGAACTGCCGTTAAATCTATGTTAAAAAAAGACATAAAGATGTTAGCGCTAAGCCTAAAACTAGGATTAGTCCAATTGATGTTCATAAACATGAGGATATGAATTGTGGTTTAGATATTAAGATTAAGTTATAATCTTAATAACTATATGATTTGAGGTTTAAATATTAAGATTAAGTTATAATCTTATAACTATATGATTTTGAGGTTTAAATATTAAGATTAAGTTATAATCTTAATAACTATATGATTTGAGGTTTAAATATTAAGATTAAGTTATAATCTTATAACTATATGATTTGAGAATTAGATATTAAGATTAAGTTATAATCTTAATAAGATATGAATTGAGATTTAAATATTAATATTAAGATATGAATTGTGGTTTCGATATTAAGAATAAGTTATAATTTTAATAACTATATGACTTGTGGTTTAGATATTAAGATTAAGTTATAATCTTAATGAGATATGAATTGAGGTTTAGATATTAAGGTTAAGTTATAATCTTAATAAATATGTGACTTGGGGTTTAAATATTAAGATTAAGTTATAATCTTAATAAGATATGAGTTGTGGTTTAGATATTAAGATTAAGTTGTAATCTTAATAACTATATGATTTGAGGTTTAAATATTAAGATTAAGTTATAATCTTATAATTATATGATTTGAGGATTAGATATTAAGATTAAGTTATAATCTTAATAAGATATGAATTGAGATTTAAATATTAATATTAAGATATGAATTGTGGTTTCGATATTAAGAATAAGTTATAATTTTAATAACTATATGACTTGTGGTTTAGATATTAAGATTAAGTTATAATCTTAATGAGATATGAATTGAGGTTTAGATATTAAGGTTAAGTTATAATCTTAATAAATATATGACTTGGGGTTTAAATATTAAGATTAAGTTATAATCTTAATAAGATATGAGTTGTGGTTTAGATATTAAGATTAAGTTGTAATCTTAATAACTATATGATTTGAGGTTTAACTACTAAGATTAAGTTATAATCTTATAACTATATGATTTGAGGTTTAGATATTAAGATTAAGTTATAATCTTAATAAGATATGAATTGAGGTTTAAATATTAAGATTAAGATATGAATTATGGTTTAGATATTAAGAATAAGTTATAATTTTAATAACTATTTGACTTGTGGTTTAGATATTAAGATTAAGTTATAATCTTAATAAGATATGAATTGAGGTTTAGATATTAGGATTAAGTTACAATCTTAATAAATATATGACTTGAGGTTTAAATATTAGGATTAAGTTATAATCTTAATAAATATATGACTTGAGGTTTAAATATTAAGGTTAAGTTATAATCTTAATAAAATATGAATTGAGGTTTAGATAATAAGATTAAGTATAATACTTAATAAAGATAATGTTAAGTTAAGACTTAACAAAAAGAACAATTAATAAGACGATGATGTTATTGGTAACGACGTACTGTTACCGATGTTGCTGGTTAAATCATTCTTGATGCTTATTGGTCAAGTTTGATGTTGTTAAATCATCTTTGATGCTTGTTGGTCAAAGTTGATAGACATGTAATGGTGTTGATGATGGATGGTTGGACATGTGTTTGCATGTTGTTGAGCATAGCATGCATCATACGTTGACGTTGATATGTTGGGTGGAAAGCAAACGATGAATCGCGATAGTGAAGGTCACGATGGGTGTTATCCCGGCCTTGCGGGTATATTGGGTAGGGAAATTCCAGGTGACATGGGCTAGCTACCTATTGTCGGAGTGACCTAAAGGATAAGCTTGAGTACCCCGACTAGCCACTATACGTTATCAGGATTAGTGAGAGTGTTCGGGGATGGCCCATGGTCTGGCATATCATCCACGTTGATAACCTGACATGTACTCCTAATCGTCTTTCCAGAGTTAGAGTTGTTGGCCACATTGCATATGGAGTAGTGGAGTAGTTATGCATCGCATAGCATGTTTATAACGTGATATGATGGAATGTGTTATAACATGTATGTTGTATTATGATGTTTATATGCTGCATGATCATCTTGCTAACTGCTCTATTACCGTTTATGTTTATACGTATAGTTCCTTACTCCCTATCTGTTGTTGTTGTGTTTTGCTTGTACCTTTGGTTATACAGAGGATGGTGAGCTGCCAGCTGAGGAGTGATCCCAAGGAGATCGCTTGCTCATGGTATAGTTTGGTTTATGTTTAGTATGTTAGTTGTTTTCCGATGTAATATCGGTAGTGGTTACCAGCTTTGATTATGTGACATCGGGTTTCGGGTTTTGTTTATGTTAATGTTTTTCCGCAGTTGTTTTATGTTTAAAACGTTTTCGGATCATGTGGTACTTGCTACCTTTTAAATTAAAGTTTTTAGATTTTATTTAACTTGCATGCTTTATTTACTTTTATCGTATGCGGGGTAGCAGGTGTCACACCGTGCGCCGCCACCGCTGGGACCGCCGGAGCCGCTCTTTATTCCTCGTTGGTAAAAATCCTTCGTTCCTTTTTCTTGGCTTTTGATTTCATGAGGAACCCTAACCCTAAATCCCCAATTTAAAACCCTAGCATTTTAATTTCATGCTTTAAATGTGAAATTGATTATGTTTTTATGCAATTGGGTATATCAATTTCAAGTTTCCTATGTCAATTGTTCAAATTGGTTTTTCCCAAATTGATTTTATTACAAAAGTAATTCTGTTGGACTAAGTAAAATATTTAAATCCATTAGATTATGTTTTTAAATGATGATTAATTAATTGATATGTTGCTTGGATGCTGAATGTGCTTGGATGTTATCTCTTGGTTTTTGGTTGTGGCTGTGCCTACTTGGGGGAGCTGGATATGCATTCTTGGAGTTGTTGTGGAGTTGGGACGTCAATGCCACCTTCAGCCACCTCTGAGATTTGATGCTTGGAGTTGCTCATCAAAGAGACTTCATTTAAGGCGTTGGAGGACCTAATTTTAATTAGGATTCGACATCGTGCAACTTAAAAGCTTTAAAAGTTTGAAATGTGGAATTGAGAAAATAAATATGTTTTATTGTTTCTCAATTTAATTTAAGAGAAAATAAATAAATTATCTCTTTTGAAATAAAATATAACGAACAGCTGCTTTTAAGGAAAATCAACTTAAAAGAGCAAATTTGTGAAAATGTGTTTTTAATAACGAAAAATGATGTTCTTAAATTAAATAGGATGTTAGAAGCCTTTATTAGTTTTTAAATTAATAAACTTAACCGTTTGAGCAAATGCGTTTTAATAAACGTGATTTACCAAATTTATTGGTTTTATCCAAGAAAAAAGGACTTTACAAGCTTTGTTTTAAGGTTTGTGTTTTACCGAAAAACAACGAAAGAAAAAGAAATAGTCTGTGGACTACGTTTCGTTTTATGGAAAACCGATCCCGAGGGCTTTGTGTAAGTGTCGGAGATTTGGGTTTTTGATTTTTGAGTTTTCAAGAAAAAGTGGTTTTAAAGCTTAGAAACTAGAAGCCGAGACGTCAGGGTTCTAGGGTTCTGCAAAAACACGTGGATCAAGGATCCGTGTTTAGCTGTGGTCCTGTCGGCTTAGGGACGATCTTTGTGGTCCTGTAGCTTGAGGATGTTTTTATGCTCTTGAATCCAGAATTCAAAACTGGTGCATCGGTTAAGGATGTTTGGGTTTGAGCTGTTTTGGACTAGATATCCTGTTTTTAGAAAAATGTTTTTGAGGCTTAAAGAGTCTAAGACATTGTGGTGGTTGTTAGCGTTGATGCTACAACGAGGAAATATTGATGCGACAAAGATCAATTAACGGAAACTAGATAGTTTCTCATTCATTTTGTGTGTTGGGCAGACGTGCCGTGAAATGGGGGACCTTGATAGGCAAGAGGAACCTAAGATGACTTAATGTCATTATGTAACATTGTGCCTTGATGGACAATGATGTCATACGTGCCAGGGAGAGCGTATTGTGCCCAGTGAAGAGGACAATATAGTATGACTTATACATCATGAGTACCACTGACATGCGCGTCCATATATTATTTCCCGGAAGGTTACGTGCTCACGTTTGGCCGAATTTTGATTCTGGCATTTGTTATTGTATCCTGCGGGGCAATGACGTTGAGTTTGATCAACTCATGTTTATGGTGATGGGATTTCCGGAAATCTAGTTTGAATATTAGTTGAGATATATGGAAGTGCCATGCATACTTTTAGAGAATAACGTTGATTGTGGGGTACGAAACCCTTGTGTTTTACTGTTAGTACATGGATATATATGTTGTACTATGTGATGCATGATGATATTGGGTGAAATATGCTTGTATGAATCTGCTATTTGTGTTTGGGCATGTAGTTATCGTTTTTGGATTCATATATTGGTTTCTCACCCTTGCCTGTACATGTTGGACACCCTGTTGTGTTTTTGGATACATGTACAGATGTTTTATTAACAGTCCTCTAAATCACTTTGGGACCCTATAGCTTGAGTGCTTGAGGTTGACGACGAAAAGGTGTAGTTTGTTGACGACGAGACCCGATCTCATTGGTACGACTTATGTTAGGCAGTAAGTTTTATTGTCCATAGAATTCTTTTGTCAGACCAGCTCTTAAGATTTATAAATGTGTAAGTTCAGTCTTCCGACTGTGACTATGAGTGTTGTGTATTGAGAGATTCGAAGTATGTATGTCTAATGGCAGAACTTGAATTATTGTCATATATGATGAGTTTCATTTTGTTTCCTCGGATTATTAAAGCTTTTCTTTTGGTATCAGATTTCCGCAAATATTATAGAGTTATTTTCGAAAAAGTCTTTTGTTAATAAGGGTAAATGGATATTTTGGGTTACAAAAGTGATACCCGAAGGAGAAGGGTGTTACAGAGCGGCTTGCCGAGAAGCGTGAGCGGCGGATGGAACAGATGCTACAGCGCATACTAAAAATGCACCAACAGCTTCCTCAACAGCAGCCCCCTCAGCAGCAGCCCCCTTATCCAGATCAGCCGGCCGGTCGCACCAGCGCCGATGATGGTGAGGAAGACTCTTTCGATGATCTTATCCAGTCTCCTCATCATTATGATAGAGATTATTAGATTTTCTTATTAGTTTTTTATTTATATTTTTATGTATTGTAAGAACATATGTTATTTATTATTTGGATATAATTTTAAATGTTTTAATGTTATTTTTAATTTTATTTTGCATTATTTATTTATTTATTTAATATTTATAAATAATTAATAATAAAGAAAAATATTTAATAAATATAAAATATAATTTATTAATAATTAAATAATCATTTAAAATGTAATTAAAAAAATTATATATTATAGCCAGTGCCGTCGGTAACTATTACCGACGGGCATATCCGTCGGTAAACTACCGACGGGCCTATCCATCTGTAATTACCGACGGGCATAGCCATCGACAGCAAATATTACCGACAAGCCTATTTCCGACGGATAATGGACCGTCAGAAATCCGTCGGAAATGTGTAGTTACCGATGGTTTTTGTTGATTACCGACGGTTTTTGGTAGTCGGTAATCAACTGTTTTCTTTTAGTGTATTAATTATAGTTCCAAATAATTAATTAATGCTAATCCATAATTTTGATTAATTAAAATAATTAATCTAACATTCTCCCACATGAATAACATTAGTCAACTATCGGAACAACAAGAATTTTATGACTATAATTTTAATTATGGTTAAAGCACGTATCAATCAATAGTCTAAGAAACATAAGCTTCAACACTACAGAAATGGTATCCGATTGGGAAACAAATCATACATGCTAAAGACTTACATTCCATATAAAGATTAATGTATTTGGAAAAAGCATAATCAAGTTAAGAGTAATATGCAATCCAAGTATAGTCCAAGCATCTGAAAATCCTATAAAAGATATGATATATCAAAGAGACGTCATCTCATCATATGTCATATAAAATAATTTTGGACTCCCACTAACCCAAAACACCATAAATCTTTAACCAAAACATGAGTTGCAATATTTCGATAAACTCAAATAGTTAAGTCTTTGGTTAGCGGTTGTCCAAGCATGTTTTCTCTAACAATATGTTCAATCCAAGTCTGAAATTTATAAATGCCATAAACATAATCCACATGTGTCTAAGTGCCCATAATAGCCCAGTAATAAGAGTAACATATGGGCTCAAGCAACAAAAACTCTACAATATTTGACATCCAATGTAATACCCTATGTTACATTACAATGTAAGACATAAGTATCACATGAAGGTTAGACATAAGTAGATAACAACAGAGTGGCGGAAGCCATAGTCTCTAGTTTGTACAAATTTCGTCCATAATAATCTAAACAAACGAAATTGAGTTTTGAACTAAGGCATTAACCCGTTAATAATACATACTAAATCTGGCTTATACAAGGAATTTTTACAAAGTCCCCAATGCCTGCCACCCTTGGGGTACAATGATGCGCTACTCTTTCTTATCTAAAACAACAAATATGAGTAGTGAGATAACCAATCTCAGTGAATTTCTTGCAAAGACTCAGTTTCATAAATACTTGTAAGTAGATTAACAATAACATCAATAAACAATATAAGAGTAAACTCTATATACTTGGACATCCCTTGGGGTTTTTATCAGTGAAAAACGTTGCTGCCCCCTACTTGTACGCTATGGTAAATAGAGGAAACAATTCTATACTTGTAAGGTAGGACATACGTCTATGACCACAAGCGGCGTCCCACTTGTTTGCACTTACCTGTTTGCCTTCCTAACTGAAAGGACTACTGTGATTGCTTTCCAAATGGGAAGGACTCTATACTCGACATCTGAAATGTCTCTGACCTCCATTCTAACTCGAATCATATCGGATAGAGGATGGTCGTCATTATTGGATGCCAAGATATAGTTTACTTTTATGCATTATTGTTATAGTATAAAACATTTTAAATCAGCCCAAATAACCTTCAAACAAATGCTTATCAAGAATTAAAACATCAATAGCACCTGCAGAAATTTTCAGTTTTCAGCCAACTTTTATGAATTTATTAAAATATCAAACGATGTCGGATTTGGAAAAACGACCCCTCTATGGAAAGCTTAACATGTCTAGTTTATAAATAAAATTTCCCTTTTGAAAAGAAACTTCCCAAAAAGTACAGTTTTAATAAAAAAGTCACTGCATTCGAAAAATAGGACAGCAATTGTCCTCTGGCTTGTAATAGGTTTTTCTCCATCAATACTCAACGAAAAACAGTAAACTCAGTGTCTAAACTATAGAAAATCGAGTCTAGTTTCCAGAAAAACAAAAATCGTACCAAACAGAGCCCCATAGTAATAGTTATAAGTAAAATACTTCACATATGTCTATACGGGTTTCTGGCCAGCAACTTCATTTGGGGCTTTTCACAAACAGAACACATGCATGCAAGATAAATAACTTATAACAGCTATCTGCAGTCACTTTAATTCATATAATCAACATGCAGGCATGAAATCAAAAAATAAGAGCAAGAATCAAAATTCCTAAGCTTGGATTTATGATTACCAAGCACTAAACTAAGGAAACTCACATAAGAAAAAGATGGAGATGGTGTGGTGGAGGTTGATTTCCTTAGAATTTCCTCTCTAATCTGACCTTGCTCCTCCTTGCTCTCAAGTGTGGCTACTTCAAACTCACTTCATAAGGAAAAATTGATGTTTGTTCATGCTGATTTTGGAAGAAAACAGAAGAAGAAAAGAGGAGGTGATGGTGGCCAAATTTGAGGAGGAAGATGGGGAGAGTAGAGTGTTGCTTCTGCAAGATTTTTGATGATGGTTGAAGCATCCAACCCTTATCTCCCCCTCTTGGCTGAATTTGTGAGCTTGAAAGGAGGAAGAGGGAGGTTTGATTGAGGGTTAGGGTTGAGATGAGTTGGAGAAGTCTAGTGAAATGTGAATGAAGAAGGAGAGTCTCTCCTCCTCTTCATGGAATGGCCGAAAATCCAAGGGGAATGGGGGTGAAGTGAAGAAATTTTTTTTTTTTTTATAAAGGTAGATACTATGATTTAAATTAGGGAGTGTACCAACCATATCTATGCATAGAATGAGAGGGAATATGGTTTTTCATGTAAAGAAATAAACCTAAGTAAGGGTGATATGTGACCTTAGAGTATTTCTAGAGTACCACTAATTAACCCAATACATTTGGTATATGGATGCATATATATAAAAGAAAATTTATTACTTCACTAATCAACCAATTATAGATTATACACTTATGAAATATATATACATGGATTCAAAACACCCAAGATAAAGTCGTTGAAGCTAGAATACCCTTGAGAAAGGATAGTACATCCAATTAATCCAAATTCTCCTAAATAAGTGACTATGCTAATCCAGAAACAATTAGGAAATTCAAGAATCTCCTACATGGAAGACATAGACACCTATTTTAAATAGAATGATACTATAGATTAATGTGACCACAAGAATGTCAATAATGAGCAAGCACTTAAAACTATTGGTCCAAACATAAGATTTACAAGTATTCTAACAATGCAGAACATTATACTCGATAGGAGTACTAACATTATACTTGCAAAGTACTTATATATCTGTGACCTATCAGAATGTATATTTTGGATAAAAGAGAAGCATAATATAATTGCATGCTTAAGAGGCTAATGTGCAATTCCCAACAATTGGCCTTGGCATCTACTCAAGATGCCTACTGAGATTTAACAGATTTTATATATATGTATATATATTTCAGTACAATAAGACAAGACTAAATAACAATGTCTTTTTAGAATATGCCATATGATCACAAAATGCACGCACAAATATATGGCAATATAAGACTAATAAGTCTTGAGACACAATAATATTGTTTTCGCACTCCCACTAATCAAGTATACCTAAAGAAAATTAGGATTTCCATTAGAGCCCACTAGCATTAAAATATTCTAATGGTATAATATTTAGCGGTAAGATCTTAACTCTGCATTATAATATTCAAAATGAGTCTAAAACTCATCATCTTTCTCTCTTTAAGAATGTGTTTATAAATTAGAGAGAAATAAATTAGCGCAGAATTATCACGAGAAGTGGTTACATGATAGTAATATGAAAACCCCAACATATAATTCATCAGTAGCAAATCTTTACAAAATTTGGGTTTCATAGTTAACCGCATATTCTGCATATAGAATTAAGGATATTATAAGTGTCTGTTTGACACTTTATAACATAGATTCTCCTCGAGTCATTGGCAAAATAAATTCTAAAAGAATTTTATAAATAAGATAACCTTCATCACATGAGTGTGATCAAAATCCCTAATATTTTCATCAGAATATAAGATCACTTCAAGTTTTCAACAACTCACTCAAAACTCAAGTGTTAACTAATAATCACACGCACTTGAGCACAAGATTAGGTTACACGCAGTGGAAGTACATGAAACCTATATTTCACTATAGTTGGGGATATAACAGCAAATAGTCTGTAACTCCCACAAGTATTAATATATGATGCAATATTATATTATATCTCAAAGGATAACAATAATGAAAAAAATATTACTCATTATATATCCCAAATATACCATTTATAATGGTATAGAACAATGGTATAGAATAGAGAAATTATTCTCACCAAACATTGTGAACTAATTTGAGATTTTATTATATTTTCATAAGAATGATAGGGAGTTCACTGTATTGTGATATTCTCGAAAATATTATAATATCCTTAATATATAGGTCCATACAATAAAGCAACGACAAATAATATGTGAAGAGAAAATCATGCTAGTTAATTGGACAATAAATTAAGGTAAAATTAATGTATCACTACATGCAATCCCACTTATGGGATCTTAATTACAATATCCAAGACTCTCCCACTTGATAGAAAACATAGTTGAACTAATAATAAAATAATAGAAAAAATGTTTAAGAGAATATTCAACTATTTTTCTCTATCACATAATGAGAAATGTAATCCAATTTTAATCCAATAATAATTGCAATGCATTCGAGTAAAAAAAAAAAGTTTCATTTAACACAAATTTGCATTGCGATTGACAAAAAAAGGTTTAGAATAATATTGGATTACAAGATAATTATGTCTAATTAACTCACATGTCAAGTTTCACATAATAATATACAAGTTGCATTTATAGTTTTGATATAGTTAAACACGGGCTGATATCAAAGACAACAAGGGAAACACTTAATATGCACACAAAAAAAAAAAAAGAATTAAATTATCCTCATTTGCATCCAAAAAAGCCATTTAAAGAGAATTTCTTATCTACTGTAATCCCGCCTAAGGGTCCTGAATTACAATAAATAAGAATTGTATAATAATACAATGTAACCAATGAGCTAATAACAAGGAAACATTCATCGTATAAGTAGAAGATTAAATGATTCCATATACAAAGTCCAACATGCCTTTCACAAAATAATCCTTACCCGCCTAAGGGGCCCGAATCATAATAAGTAAGAAATGTTTTATATTGTATTAACCAAAATTTCCATTTAAAAAAGGATTTTCAACAAGCAATCATGTTCAAAGAAATTCAAGACATGTACACTAGTATAAGTATGAAATAAACATGACTTTATCCACGTAAGGACTATGACATTAATTTCATGATCTCAACACTTTAATAGAAAAGAGTACAATAACAAAAATTATTGTTTATTCTTTGACTTAGTGAAGTATATAAAAAGGCATAAGGCAATTTTATATATCCCAGAATAGAACTCAAAAACAATATGTGTAATCACACATTTACACTATGCTCCCACTATAAATAAAGATATAATTTCGAAAGGGGGTATTATAACGAACAATTAATAAATTGCTTGTAGAGTTCTTTAATTTCAAAATATTCTAGGAAAGAATAACCACAAAAGGAGAATAATATCTTATTAACAAATGTCTACTTATATGCAATTATATAATGAGTCAAAAAATAAAGATTTTGCAACTAACTTCAAATGTAACACCCCGATTTTTCGTGCTTTCTAAGGACAATAAACTCGATTAATGAATTTATACTTTTATATTTGTTTTAGAAAATGATTTTGGGAAAACTAAAATCATATTCATGCTCCATGCAATCGTAGGAACTTACGGTTAAATTTTGGCTCGAAAACTCAGACGAAGCCCGATCTACGTTTTCACGAATAATAGTGTTTTACTACTATAAAGACCTAATTTTGACTAAAGGTCAAAACCATTAGTCTTAGAATTAGATTCTTTACAATTTTGCTAAAATCAGTCTTGACGTTAAAAAGTGAAAATAATATAAAATATCCGGGCTAATACTCAAACTGGGAGACGATTGGACCTGTATTTAACGGGACCCGCTAACGGATAATCTTGAAGTCACATCAAGTCAACATCACCTTGGGATGCGGGCCAGTGTCATGATGATTTTCAAAATATCTGGACGCGAAATGACCAAAACGTCGTTGGTCTTTTAACAAAATTCCCAAAATGTCATAAACTTAATTTCAAGTTTGCCATTGAGTGAAAATATCTCTATTTCTCTCCCTCACCACAAGGCCATTCGGCCACTTTCTCTATTTCTCTCTATCTCATTTGTTCATCTTTGTTCTTCATTTTCCTACACACTTTCTCTTCATTTTCTTCTTGAATCTTCAAGATTTTGGTGAAACTAAGTTGGTTTCTCACCAAACTTCATCATTTAGGAGGTAATAACTCCATTCCTCACCTCTTAATCTCTCTATTTCTATCTTTAATCTCAAGATTCATGGAAGGTTAGGTTTTTAACTATGAATTTCAAAAATCCATGAAAAATTGTAGAAAAATCCTTTTAATGTCAAACCACATTCTTTGAACTAGGTTCATGATTGTCTACCATAATCCAAGAGTTTGAAACCAAATGAGCTTCCTAGCTCATATGGTATTTTGGCCGAAACCCCTATGTTTGGGTGGATGGGGTTTTGGTTCAAGTTTTGGTGTAATAGGCTTTGATCTAGTCTTACCACACCTAGGTAGTATAGAGTCCAAGAGATGAGAACTTTTGGAACTCCCTAGTCATATTTTCTAGCTAAGGCCGAACCATAGGTGAAGAAGGTTAGGGAAAATTTGGTGATTTAAAGTTGATAACTTGATTGATTGATTGTGTCTAGTTATCGATGAGTAATTGGATGAGAAATCGGACGACTTCCAGACCGATCGAGCGACTTTTTGCATACTAGGAAACTTCAAGAGGTAAGGGGGAAATACCTGAAGGATTCTCCCGATGACTATATGTCATCATATTTGATCTGTTATATATAATTTATCTGTGTGGTGATTGATTGATTTCCTTTCCGCAATTATTTTGATTGTTGATAATTGTTTGCTAATATGTGTTATGGTAGTTTGATATGTATTTTATCTGTATTATCTGCTATAACCGTATTGTGATGTTGATTGTTGATTGGGAAGCCTGACAGTGGTCGGTGCTCAATTAATTAACGGGGATAAAAGCCTTGAAAAGATTTGTAGTAAACGCTAAAGAGCTATTTGGGAAACGTTGTAAATTTTCAATGAAGCCAGTTTTTCTAAAGAAAATGAGGATCCGAAAGTAATTTATGAAGTTAGTAGGAAAAGTTAGTTTTTAAGAATAAATTAATCTTTTTGTGGAATAAATTAAAATAAGAGGAAAAAGTTAATTTTTTAACTTAGGATGTTTTTTTAATGCTAATACGACGTTTTAATTCCGAAAAGATTTACGAAAAATGTTTTCAAAAAAGGTAATGCTGTTCTGGGATGATGTTTTTGGTCTCAGCTATTTCTTTTCAAAAATTGGTTTTTTTGGAAGGGACTTCTAATAAAAGATAAGTTTTATCAGAAATACAGTGGTTTACAAACCATTTTCAAATAGATTTTTTTTTTCTATAAACGATTTTTTCCAACGGTGTAAAATCCAGCAACTTAGATAAGTTGTGGAGATTTCGTTTTGGATTTGTGTTTCATAGAACGAAAAAAGGTGAAAAATGATGCAAACGTGAAACTAATATACAAGACGTCGGGATGCTAGTGTTCTGTAAAAATAGCACGAGAAGCCGTGCAACGATGTTAGAGACTGTGTGTCCTCCTCTTGTTATGAGGAAACGTGATTAAAGGTGAATGATATTTTCTATTACCACGGACCTTGGCTTGGTGC
Organism: Ammopiptanthus mongolicus; assembly: GCA_039655645.1. Classification (NCBI taxonomy): domain Eukaryota; kingdom Viridiplantae; phylum Streptophyta; class Magnoliopsida; order Fabales; family Fabaceae; genus Ammopiptanthus; species Ammopiptanthus mongolicus. The sequence continues at coordinate 85,702,471 of CM077348.1, forward strand.
ATCGATCTAGGGCTCCTCGATTGAGCACTCGGACGTTTCATCCTGTGTTAACGGTGTAAATTATGAATAGTCAGGAGCCTTTAAGCAACGACAATGAAAGAACGAACACAAAGAAAAGTGGCAAGACTTGAATCGTTTTTTTCATTTATTTGTTTTTTGGCAGACATGCCATCTGGGTGGGGGACCTTGATGGCGTGGAACCCTGTGATGACTTTAAGTCATAGCATAACATTGTATCTTGATGGACAATGGTGTCATAGGCACGGTGCATATTGTGCCTTGAGTTGGACAATATAGTACGACAATTTATGATTTGTCAAGCACTGCTGACCGTAATTCCGTGTAATCGCGTAATATCATGGTGTTCAAGTACCTTTGAATAAGCACGTAGGTGCTGGTCATTGTTGCCTGGGGCCAATATACCTTGAGCCTGATCAGCTCAGTTTTTATATATATACAACGATGTTGGGATCTCCGGAGATTAAGTAAAGAATTAGAAGATGAACATTGAAGTGTCATGCATTTCTTTTGAAAATAGCGATGACTGTAGGGTATGAAACCTTATGATATAATACATGTTTATTTAGTAGAACCTTATGCATAATGATTATATATGCTTATGTACTATTGATGTGTAATGCATGTAGTTATCGTGTTTGAATCCATATATCGGTATCTCACCCTTACATCTTTAGATGAGTTCCAAGATGCCACTGGAACATTCGGAGATCCATTCCCTGACGCTTGAGTATGTAGAGGAGGGTGACCTACGAGGACTCACTGTACTTTTAGAGGTGGACCAACTATAGGACATGTCCTGTTATTTTGAATAACAATTTCGTTAGTTGCTCTGGCTACTGAAAGTTATAACTGGTTGTGTATGGCTGTTTGTGTAAAGGCCTTAAGTATGAACTGACGTTAACCTAGTATATATGTACTACTTGATACTTATATTGGTGCGTGTTTAATTTACTTTGATGTGTGATAAGCTAAGTTAGAAGAAAAAGTTTTATCACGGATTTCCGAATTAAGTTAAATACTTAGAAAATCTTATTTTCAGAAAGTAACCAGCAAAATTAATTAAGTTTTATTTTCCGCAACCGGTTACCATGTGATGTCCCAAAAGCGGGTGTCACATCAGAGAGTGTCATTAATCCTTGTATGTAGAATTTATGAGCTTTGATGATTTATATAACGAGATTATCATAAAACCTTGTAGATTGTTAGCTCAAAAGAAAAACTCTAATTATAAATGATTACGATTCAAATAGATTACAATGATGACATAATTTTCAATTACCTCAAGAACTGCTCAACAAAATTCTCTTGATGATATTTTACAAGTGAGCATATTAATAATAATGAGGCAATATAATTATAGGATTTGACATAAAATAATACACAATTTCATTATTCACTAAAGTATAAGATTTAGTTATGTTATGATCTAAAATTTATTTTGTGACTAAGACACACGATTAGAGAAAATAGTTAGTACATATCTGTCACAAAATTAAAAATAATAAATTATTTATAGATCTACATTCAAAGAGTATAGAAGTGACAAAAACATAATGTATATTAGAATAACTAAAAATAAATAATTTTTCCAATTTGGATCAATTTAATATACATAAATAGCATAAAATAATCAGTAAATATCCAATTTGGTCCCTGAAATTATAGGGTCGTATCAACTTAGTCCCCCGCATTATCAATATTCCAAAATGATCCCTGAAATTGCAGAAAGTTAATCAGATTCGTCCCTTCGTTAATATTTGCATGGACTATAATGACATTAAGTTGGTAATGTCAGGGATGCATTTGAAACTAAGTGAATAATGTCAGGGATGCATTTGCTACATTTTGCAGTTTCAAGGATCATTTTGGAATATTGATAATGTGGGGCACTAAGTTGATACGACCCTACAATTTCAGAGACCAAATTGGATATTTACTCATAAAATAATATACAGATTAAATTCACTACATAAGTTTATTTAATAAAAAAATAATAATGGACTTACCTCATAATAATCCAAAATTTATTTTTGTGATTAAAACTAAGGTTGATTGACCAAACTAGTATAGTTTTTTAAACTATTTACCAAAATAATATAGTTTTCAAACTATTTACCAAAATACTCTTGTTTTGAATATTTTAATAATTATTTGACTTTGATCAAGCTACTCTTTTACATGTGGCGCCCCCTGATTCGGCGTCGGAATTTACAAAAAAAAATAAAATTTGCAATGCGCCACGTATCACATTCTGTTGAGTGGCGCTAGTCCAACTAGTGCCACTCACTAGAACGTGCCATGTGGCACAGCACCATCCATCCATTATTCCTACGCTTTTTTTTAAAAAAAAAATTAAACTAATAACATTAAAAAATTAAAACAATATTTAAAAAATATTAGAAAATAATAGTAACAATAAATCATTAGTTATAACAATAATTAAAATAATAATTATCATCAAATGATCAAATGTTAAGCAACTCATAAAGAATTGTCGCTTATATAACAACTATCATCAATTTTAAATAACCCATAAGCAACTCAAACTCATATGTGGCTCATCGAAATAATATTTTAGTGTTAAGCAACTCATTAGCAACACCAATGGGAGTTGCTCTTAGTTAATTAAAACAATTATTAATTATTAATTATAATATAACAATATTACAATAATCATTAAAACTAAACATTTTTATTCTAATAATTAAAACTAAAAATTAATATTAATTACTATTAATCATAAACTTTTCTTTTAATACTACTGTTATATTATAATTATTGTTTTCATATTTTTTAAATATTCTTTATTAATGTTATTATTATTTTCTAATATTTTTTAAAAATTGTTTTAATTTTTTAATGTTATTAGTTTAATTTTTTTTTTTTTAAAAAGTGTAGGAATAATGGATGGAAGGGGCTGTGCCACGTGACACGTTCTGGTGAGTGGCCCTAGTCCAGAATGCGACACATGGCACATTACAAATATTATTTTTTTTGTAAATTCCGGCACCCAATCAGGGGGCGCCACGTGTAAAGGAGTGGCGCCCATCAAACTGGCGCCCCTTGCTTAAAGTCAAATAATTATTAAAATATTCAAAACAAAAGTATTTTGGTAAATAGTTTGGAAACTAGATTGTTTTAGTAAATAGTTTAAAAAACTATACTAGTTTGGTCAATCAGCCCTAAAACTAATCATGAGAGAGGGTAAATAATATATTTATTTCACAAAAGAACAGAATTAGAAAATTTTGGATGGAAAAATTGAAAACAAAGTAGTGAAACTGCAATATATACATAATATTAAATTATGTCAAAAGAATAATCATATTTGATACTTTAAGATTAATTGCATAATCATAAAACTTTTAATGTGAGAGAGTGCAGTACACAAAAATGTTATTGGCACAGAGGGAATTTTCACAAAATATACAATGCACAAATCTTATATCACCAAAAAATTCTAATACCGATAGGGTACTTGAACAATTATTGATATAAGTATAAAACAAATAGTACATTGTATAATGACAAATTATATTAATAACAACACGCCGATAGGGTATAATTATAATTATTATTAATATAATACAAAATATAATTAAGAGAAATATTAATTATTTAACTTACATAAAATTTGCATAAAAGTACCCACGATTGGAGAGATTACTATTATACAAATTAAGACTAATTGTGCTTTAAAGAATATGATAATTTCAAATCACGCATAAACATAAAATAAACAATCTAAATAAAGGGCCTAAAAATAATTCCATAATAATGACATATTAACAGGGAGAGTATAATATAAAAAAGTGTCTGCAACGGCCCAGACTGCTTTAAGGATTGCTGACTGTCCCCATAAACCAACACGGGTCTCTTCAGCGTACTTTGTCCTCACTGACACGCTTCCTAGGAAAACTTCCCAGGAGGTCACCCATCCTAGAATTATTCCAAGTCAAGCACGCTTAACTTTGGAGTTCTTAAGTGATGGGCTACCGAAAAGAAAATGTGTGACACCCTCAAAACCTGTGCCACTTCCGTAACTCAACAAATAGAATAAAACGACAAATCAAAATTTCGCTGGTTTTACTTTCGGAAAATAAATCATTTGTATATAAATTTTTTTTTTTCTTATTAATACTTATAAACCACCACTCCAGATAGAACAGAACTGCTCATATATAATAATAACAAGAAATATATATATGTACATCCACTAAGACGATGGACAACACATCCCTTTACAAAAGAACGAATGATACTAAACTTCTAAAAAGCTATAAAACTAGGCAGCGACAGTCTGGAACCATATCTCTAAAACCTATGGCCATCAGTAGCCGTTAACAGACTACCCAAAAACCGCTGCCTCAAAAGAAAGTCTACACCCTAAGCTGGTCCAACTAATGGAAGCCATTGGACAATCCCCCGGAGGGAGGTCCAATGCCAGAACCAGGGGAAGAACCCTGGGAACCTACGTTCCCGTTCCCCTGTGGATGGGGCTCGGAAGCATTCGAAAGATGATCCTCCGGGTCCTCCTGAGGATCCTCCTCAGGGTCTTCCTCCTCCTCCTCCTCCTCCTCCACATCCTCCACTACGTGCTCGCCCGCTACCAAAACAAAAGGCGGGGGAGGTGTCTGTGGCGACTGCTGCTGCGGGGACTGTGCAGTGGGGGCGTCCGGCTCGATCACACCCTGCTCCATTAGGGCCTGCAGCATCAACCCGATGGAAGGGAGAGGCACTTGGATGGTCTCCACAGTACGAGTGCTCTTCTGAGGTCCCATCTCAGTCGTCCCACTTACGGTGCAAACCGGTCCTGTGTATGCCGCGCTTTCCACTCCTGGGTGGATAACCCACGCGGCTGGGTCCGTCCTTCGATCAAATACTAGGACGCGCATCCCTGAGTGCGCTAGGTGACCTGGCATCGGCTCCATCTGTAAACACGATATAATATATACCAAAGGACAACCCGTCCAAAAACATGCAAGGGTGAGAAACCAATATATGAATCCATAAACGAACTATATGCCCAATCCAAACAACAGACTCATATAATGTTCAATCATCATACATCATATAACATAACATGTATAATCAAGTACAAGTAGCGGTAAAGGCATAAGGGCTTCGTACCCCACAATCAACGTTATCTCCTAAACGTATGCATGGCACTTCCATATATCTCAACTAATATTCAAACTAGATTTCCGAAAATCCCATCACCATTCACAATAAGCTGATCAGGCTCCTAAATCATAGGCCCACAGGCTCTAATGATTAACACCAATATTTGGCCCAGAAACGAGTACTTTGAATCCCATGACACTACGCGATTCTCACATGGGGGCGCAATCAGAAGTACTCCACAAAATACGGTCATACTATATTGTCCAACTCAAGGCACAATACGTTCCCAGAACACGTATGACACCATTGTCCATCAAGGCACAATGTCATGACAAATAAAACATCTCAGGTTCTCCTTGCTTATCAAGGTCCCCCGTTTCACGGCACGTCTGCCCCGCATTTAATGCATGAGAAAACTATCTAGTTTCCGATAATTGATCTTTGTCGCATCAATATTTCCTCGTTGTATTATCAACGCTAACAACCACCATAATGTCTTATACTCTTTAAACCTCAACAACATTTTCTCAAAACAGGACACTTAGCCCAAAAACAACTCAAATCCCAACATCCCTAACCGATGCACCAGTCTAGGACGCCGGATTCAAGATATAAAAACATCCTCAAGCTTACAGGACCACAAAGATCGTCCATAAGCCGACCGGACCACAACTAACACGGATCCTTGATCCACGTGTTCTGCAGAACCCTAGAACCTCGACGTCTCGGTTTCTAGTTTCTAAGCTTTAAAACCACTTTTCTTAAAACTCGAAAACCAAAAACCCAAATCTCCGATACTTACACAAAGTCATCGGGATCGGTTTTCCATAAAACGAAACTTGGTCCAGAGACCATTTCTTTTTCTTTCGTTGTTTTTCGGTGAAATACTAACTTAAAACAAAGCTTCCAAAAACCCATTTTTCTTGAATAAACTCAATATAACTTTGAAAACCACATTTCTCAAAATGCCTTTGCTCAAAAGGGTTAACTTATCAAATTAGGACAATTGAAGGTTTCTAATGCCCTATTTGCCTTTAAACTTCACTTCTCATTATTAAAACACATTTCTGACTTTTAAAGCTTTTAAGTTACACGATGTCGGATCCCAATCAAAATTAGGTCCTCTAATACCTTAAATCCCACAGTAGCGCACACGGTACATCCATATAACCATACAGCAAGTATAACATGCATTCAACTATATCAGCAGTTACATCAATACATATTTCAATCAACAGCAGTCAATCAAGAATTCAACCAACATCAGAATACAAACTATTTAAAATACAATACAAACACCGATGCAGCACATAGCTGTCGGGAATGGAATTCCTCAGGTTTATCCCCTTACCTCTTGTAGCTTCCAGCTAAGTTTTGAACACCCGATCAACTTGATCATTGGCCCCGCACGTTGCCGATCACTACATACACGCAAATCATTACGGCATTAACTTAAAAAACAAAGATTTCTCCTAATGCACCACCCCTAGGGTTCAGCTCTATTACACCAAAAATAGCTAGGGAGCTCCAAAATTTCTCATTTTCTGGATAACACCCTAGCTAAGTGTGACAGCCCTAGATATCAGACCAGAACACCAAAAACCAACCAAAACCCCACCCTAAACACATAGGGGGGTTTCAGCCTCCACCTAGGAAATATAGCTAGGGAGATTTCTTGGCTCTAAGCTTTTGGATCATACAAGTATGTCATGAACCTAGGCCATAGAAATTGGTTTGGTACAGATACGATTTTCCTACAATTTTTCATGGATTTTCAAAGATTTTAGGGACAAAACCCTAACATCCTTGATCATGAAAATATGAGGAGAGAAAGGAGAGATTGAGAGAGATAGAGATGGAATACTACCTCCTATGATGATCCACTCCAAGTTTGATGAAGGTTGCTTCACAAAAACTCAAGCTTTAGGCCTTCAAAAATGGAGTCTTTGAGAAGAAAAGAGAAAGAAGAGAAAGTGGGTGTGAGGGAGAAAGAGAGTTGCCGAAGGAGAGAAAGAAAAATGAGAGGATAAGAGTGAAAAATGAAGATATTTATGGTTTAAGACTTTAATAATAGGAGAGGTAAATTTGTAATAAAAATTAACCAAGGGTAATTTGGTCAATTCACATCCCGATATTTGAAATCATCCCGACACTGGTATGAATTCCTCAAATAACTTGACACAATTTTGGCATGAAAAACATCTGATCGTGGGTCTCGAAAAACCCCAAGACAGCTCGAATCGTCTCCTCGATCGATTATCGGTCCGAATATAAAATATTATTTATATTTTTGGACGTGAGGACACATTTTAGGAAAAAGATAGAGGATCGAATTCTAAGACTAATGGTCTCGTCCGTTAGTCAAGATTAGGTCATGATAGTAGAAAACACTATCATCTGAAAAACATAGATCGGTTTTTGTTTGAGTTTTCGGCCCAAAACTTAACCGAAGGCTCCTACGATTTTATGAAACAAGACTATGATTTTAGTTTTCCCAAAATCATTTTCTAAAACACAGATAAAAATATAAACTCATTAATTGAGTTTATCGTCCTTAGAAAGCATGAAAAATCGGGGTGTTACATTACTATCCCCCTTAAAATAATTTAGTCCTCGAAATTACATACCTATGAAAAGATAAGGATATTGCTCTCTGATCTTGTCCTCAGTCTCCCAAGTTGCTTCTCCTGTTGTATCATCCCAAATAACCTTGACTAAAGAGATTTGTTTTCCCCTCAGTTGTCTGACTCTCTTGTCCTCAATCCTTACAGGTGCGGTCTCATAAGACAGATTCTCTTTCAAGGGTACTCGATCAGGTTCAATTACATGAGATGGATCAGGAATATACTTCCTCAATTGTGAAACATGAAAAACATTATGTAAATTTGAAAGAAAAGGAGGTAAAGCAATTTGGTACGCTACTGGACCAATACGCCGAAGAATTTGGTATGGTCCAATGAATGTAGGAGTGAGTTTTCTCGATTTCATTACCTGGTCTACCCCAGTCGTTGGGTTGACTCTCAGAAACACGTGATCGCCTTCTTGAAATTCGAGAGGTCGTCTTCGCTTATCCGAGTAACTCTTCTGCCTGCTCTGAGATGTCCTCATCCTTTCCCGAATCTGTTTGACTTTATCAGTCGTCTCTTGCACAACCTCGGGTCCTAGAATTGTACTCTCTCTATCATGATACCAACAAAGAGGAGTTTGACACTTCCTCCCATATAGAGCCTCATAGGGTGCCATTCCTATGCTTGAGTGATAACTGTTATTATAGGTGAATTCAATCAGGGGTAAATGTTCATCCCAACTTCCTCGATTATCCAACACGCAAACTCTTAGCAAATCTTCTAATGATTGAATCGTTCTTTCTGTTTGTCCATCCGTCTGAGGATGGTATGCTGAACTTAGGCATAACTTGGTTCCGAAAGCTTGGTGTAAGCTTTCCCAAAAACGCGATGTAAACTTCGGGTCTCGATCCGAAACAATACTTGAGGGTATTCCATGCAATCTAATCACTTCTCTTATATACACCTCAGTCAGTTTTGCTATTGTGTAGTTCATCTTGACAGGTAAGAAATGTGCCAATTTCGTCAACCTATCCACGATAACCCAAATCGAATCAAAATTCCTTGATGTTCGGGGTAAACTCACTACGAAATCCATAGAGATACTCTCTCATTTCCACTCCGGTACATCTAGGGATTGTAACATCCCTCCAGGTCTCTGATGTTCTACTTTTGCTTTCTGACAAGTTAGACATGATGCAATGTATTCTGCAACTTGTTTCTTCAAGCCTGGCCACCAAAATCTTTGTTTCATGTCCTGATACATCTTGGTTGCACCAGGATGAATGCTTAATCCACTTTTGTGAGATTCTTCTAGAATCATCTTTCTCATCTCAGGATTGTTGGGTATACAAACTCATCCATTACACTTTAAAATTCCATCTGCTCCCAAACTAAACTCACTAGCTTTCCCTTGTTCCACCAGCAACTTTTTCTCTTGAAGAGATTCATCAGTAGCTTGTTGTTCGCGTATCTCTTCCATCAAACCATTAGAGATCTTAAGCATTCCAAAGCTTAGTTTCTTACGACTTATCTTTAACCCCAAATTTAGATCACGAAACTCTTCAATCAGTTTCAATTCTCTCACCATCATAGTTGAAACATGAACGGCTTTCCGGCTCAAAGCATCTGCCATGATGTTCGCCTTCCCTGGATGGTATTGCAACGTGAAGTCGTAATCCTTTAAAAACTCCATCCATCGTCTTTGCCTCATATTTAGCTCCTTCTGGTCGAACAGATATTTCAAACTCTTGTGATCACTAAAGACATCAAACTTTGCACCATACAGGTGATGTCTCCACATCTTTAGTGCAAAAACCACTGCATCTAATTCTAGGTCAAGGGTGGGATAATTCTTCTCATGAATCTTTAACTGCCGTGATGCATAAGCCACCACTTTGCGGTGTTGCATCAGCACACAACCTAGACCTTGATGTGAAGCATCACAATATACTTCATAAGGTTCACTCGGTTCTGGAAGTATCAACACTGGTGAAGTAGTCAGAAGTTCCTTAATCTTTTGGAAACTTTCTTCACACTGATCAGTCCAAACAAAAGGTTGATCTTTCCTCGTCAATTGAGTCAATGGTGATACAATCTTAGAGAATCCTTCAATAAACCTTCGGTAGTAACCGGCTAATCCAACAAAACTTCTTATCTCGGTTACAGTCTTTGGTTTTTCCCAAGAAAGTACGGCTTCCACTTTAGCAGGGTCCACAAAATTCCTTGTTTTGTGATAACATGACCCAAAAATCCGACTTCTTCTAGCCAAAACTCACACTTAGAGAGTTTCGCATACAACATCTTCTCCCGCAAAACATGAAGAACTTGCCGTAAATGCTCCTCGTGTTCTTCACGATTCTTAGAATACACCAGAATATCGTCGATGAACCCTACAACAAACTTATCAAGAAACGGACGAAAAATCCGATTCATGTAGTCCATGAAAACAGCAGGTGCGTTCGTCACTCCAAAAGGCATCACGAGATACTCGTAATGTCCGTAACGAGTTCTAAAAGCGGTCTTTGGTATATCCTCCGTTTTCACTCGAATCTGGTGGTATCCCGACCTTAAGTCAATCTTCGAGAAAACAGCGGCTCCTTGCAGTTGATCCATCAAGTCATCAATCCTAGGTAACGGATACTTGTTCTTGATCGTAACCTTGTTCAGCTGACGATAGTCCACACAAAGTCTCGAACCTCCGTCTTTCTTTCTCACTAAGAGAACCGGCGCTCCCCATGGCGAAACACTTGGTCTGATGAACTGCTTTGATAACAGGTCCTCGACTTGTGTTTTCAACTCAACAAGCTCAGTAGGTGACATTCGATATGCAGCAATCGATATCGGTCCAGTTCCTGGGATCAGATCGATGGAGAATTCTATATCCCTCACAGGTGGCAAACCTGGAACATCCTCCGGGAACACCTCAGGAAAATCTCTCGCAACAGGCATCTGACTTAGCTCGATCTTCCCCTCGACTTCTAAATTGGACAAAAGCACGTATTTCGGATCTCCCTCTTTCGAAGAAGTTCTAACGTGGTTGGCGGTTAAAAATCCAGAAATCTCAGTACTAGAAAAAAACTAGGGTTTTATGTGCATAATCTAATAGGATCTGGTTGGAAGATAACCAATCCATGCCCAAAATTACATCTAATTGTATTAAAGGCAAGCATATTAAGTCAACAAGAAAATGTCTATCCTGGATAACAATAGGACAGTTCAGACATATAGAATTCACAATAACAGGTTCAGCAGTTGGTGTAGAAACAATTAAATCAAATGACAAGAAAGAAACAGATAACTCTAAACGTTTCACACAATCCATAGAAATAAATGAATGGGTTGCACCTGAATCAAAGAGCACTAATAAGAGATTACCGGCTATGTCACACGCACCCTGTATCAGATCTTCGGAGTTCGAAGCCTCAGCACCACTTAGGGTATAAACTCTTCCCCTAGCCGTCGGTCGTTTGGCTCCACCACTTTTGTCCGCAGCTTGGACTGGATTCTGTACATTGCAATCCTTGGCAAAATGACCTGGTTGTCCACAACGGTAGCAATGGCCATTCTTCATGGTACAGTGGTTCGCAAAATGCGATGGGTCTCCGCACTTGAAACACTTCCTCCCTTGGTTTTGCCCTCCTTGACCTCCACTGCCTAATGTACGAGCAACAGGTTGATAGGGTTGTTTCTGGAAGTTCCCAGGTGGTCGAGAATATGGTTTCTTCTGAACTTGTTTCCCTCTCTGGTCCTGATATTGACCCTTGAATCGGAAAGGTCCTCCGACGTTTCCTCTGTTGTCTCTCCCACGCTTCATCAGCTCTATTTGTCTGCTTTTCTCAACGAGTGCTTGAAAATTTCTGATTCCTTGTGGTAGGACCGACTCTTTGATCTCATACCGCAGTCCTCTCTCAAAAGCTTCACATTTCCATTCTTCCTCAGGATTATTCTGAAAGAAACGGAAGTACTTGGCCAACGATTCGAACTTAGCCGCGTATTCTCCGACTGACATATCTCTCTGTTGTAGTCGCAAGAATTCCTGCTCCTTCTCTGCTCTTGCACTCTGAGGGAAATACTTTCCCAAAAAGCGATCCTTAAACAGTGTCCACGAAATCACCTCGTGATTTGCCTCCAGTAGTTGCTTTGTTCCCTTCCACCAATATTCCGCATCTCCTATCAGTAGGAATGTGGCATATGGTACCTTCACTTCTTCTGGACTACGTATCAACTCGAAAATTTTCTCAATTTCATGAATCCAAAGATTAGCTTTCTTAGGATCCACGTCACCAGAAAATTGTGGCGGATTCTGACGCCTGAAAGTAGTCAAGCTTCGACCCTCAGCGGCTTGGTCAGCACGGAGTTGTTCCTGAGCATTGTGGGCGTTCATGGTTGCAGTTTGGACAGCAATAGCCGCAGCCATGTTAGCCATTGCCTGAGCAGTAAAATCCATTCCAGTTGCTCCAGCAACATCCTCAGCTTGGACACCAGCTCCCCTACCGCGACCACGTCCACGGTCACGTCCACGTCCACGGCCTGCTTCCGCTCCAAATTCTAGTTCCATATCTGACCTACAAGGCCCAAATTCAGTCAAATAGCAACCAGAAAATAAAGCAAATAAGCAGTTATAAACATACAGCATTTCCAAGAAGGAAATAAAAAGAAGAGTAGTAACCAGTGACTCGCCAGGCGACCATCTCCTCGCGACGCGAGTCAGAGGGTTAACCCGAGTAGTAACATCCCAACCCTCGGCATCGCGACGCGAGACAGATCTCGCCACGCGACCCAGAGAGTCTGCTTGAGGAGCAAAGAACAGCTCCTCGGACTTGCGACGCGAAACGCGTATCGCCTCGCGCTCCAGGAAGCCTGTCAGAGAAACAAAACACAACTCTCGGCTTCGCGACGCGAAAGTTCAATTCGCCCCGCGATACAGAAAACATGCTAGGGAAACAAAACACCACTCCTCTGCCTCGCGACGCGAAATCCCGTTCGCCACGCAATGCAGAGAACTTGCCCGAGAGGAAAACATTACTCCTCTGCCTCGCGACGCGAAACCCAATTCGCCACGCGATGCAGAGAACATGTCTGGGAAGCTTCTCTGCCTCGCGACGCAACGTCATGTTCCCCTCGCGAAACATAGAACATGCCGGGAAAGCAAAACACCACTCCTCTGCCTCGCGACGCGAATTACCGTTCGCCACGCGATGCAGAGGACATACCTGAGAAGCAAAACATCATTTCTCTGCCTCGCGACGCGAAATGGTGTTCGCCGCGCGATACAGAGAACATACCCTAAGAAGCAAAACACAACTTCTCGGGCTCGCGACGCGAAATCATATTCGCCTCGCGATACAAAGTTCACACAACATCTAACACAATAGACCTATTCCCCAAAGATTCTCGAAAGACTCGACCAGCTCTGATACCACTAATGTGACACCCTCAAAGCCCGTGCCACTTCCGTACTCAACAAATAGAATAAAACGACAAATCAAAATTTCGCTGGTTTTACTTTCGGAAAATAAATCATTTGTATGATTAGACTCTGAAAATCGTGATAAATTTTTTTCTTCTTATTAATACTTATAAACCACCACTCCAGATAGAACAGAACTGCTCATATATAATAATAATAAGGTATATATATGTACATCCACTAAGACGATGGACAACACGTCCCTCTACAAAAGAACGAATGATACTAAACTTCTAAAAAGCTATAAAACTAGGCAGCGACAGTCTGGAACCATATCTCTAAAACCTATGGCCATCAGTTGCCGTTAACAGACTACCCAAAAACCGCTGCCTCAAAAGAAAGTCGACACCCTAAGCTGGTACAACTAATGGAAGCCATTGGACAATCCCCCGGAGGAAGGTCCAATGCCAGAACCAGGGGAAGAACCCTGGGAACCTACGTTCCCGTTCCCCTGTGGATAGGGCTCGGAAGCATCCGAAAGATGATCCTCCAGGTCCTCCTGAGGATCCTCCTCAGGGTCTTCCTCCTCCTCCTCCTCCTCCACATCCTCCACTACGTGCTCGCCCGCTACCAAAACAAAAGGCGGGGGAGGTGTCTGTGGCGGCTGCTGCTGCGGGGACTGTGCAGCGGGGGCGTCCGGCTCGATCACACCCTACTCCATTAGGGCCTGCAGCATCAACCCGATGGGAGGGAGAGGCACCTGGATGGTCTCCACATTACGAGTGCTCTTCCGAGGTCCCGTCTCAGTCGTCCCACTTACGGTGCAAACCGATCCTGTGTATGCCGTGCTTTCCACTCCTGGGTGGATAACCCACGCGGCTGGGTCCGTCCTTCGATCAAATACTAGGACGCGCATCCTTGAGTGCGTCAGGTGACCTGGCATCGGCTCCATCTGTAAACACGATATAATATATACCAAAGGACAACCCGTCCAAAAACATGCAAGGGTGAGAAACCAATATATGAATCCATAAACGACAACTATATGCCCAATCCAAACAACAGACTCATATAATGTTCAATCATCATACATCATATAACATAACATGTATAATCAAGTACAAGTAGGGTAAAGGCACATGGGCTTCGTACCCCACAATCAACGTTATCTCCTAAACGTATGCATGGCACTTCCATATATCTCAACTAATATTCAAACTAGATTTCCGGAAATCCCATCACCATTCGCAATGAGCTGATCAGGCTCCTAAATCATAGGCCCACAGGCTCTAATGATTAACACCAATATTTGGCCCAGAAATGAGTACTTTGAATCCCATGACACTACGTGATTCTCACATGGGGGCGCAATCAGAAGTACTCCACAAAATACGGTCATACTATATTGTCCAACACAAGGCACAATACGTTCCCAGAACACGTATGACACCATTGTCCATCAAGGCACAATGTCATGACAAATAAGTCATCTCAGGTTCTCCTTGCTTATCAAGGTCCCCCGTTTCACGGCACGTCTGCCCCGCATTTAATGCATGAGAAAACTATCTAGTTTCCGATAATTGATCTTTGTCGCATCAATATTTCCTCGTTGTAGCATCAACGCTAACAACCACCATAATGTCTTATACTCTTTAAACCTCAACAACATTTTCTCAAAACAGGACACTTAGTCCATAAACAACTCAAATCCCAACATCCCTAACCGATGCACCAGTCTAGGACGCCGGATTCAAGATATAAAAACATCCTCAAGCTTACAGGACCACAAAGATCGTCCTTAAGCCGACCGAACCACAACTAACACGGATCCTTGATCCACGTGTTCTGCAGAACCCTAGAACCCCGACGTCTCGGTTTCTAGTTTCTAAGCTTTAAAACCACTTTTCTTAAAACTCGAAAACCAAAAACCCAAATCTCCGATACTTACACAAAGTCATCGGGATCGATTTTCCATAAAACGAAACTTGGTCCAGAGACCATTTCTTTTTCTTTCGTTGTTTTTCGGTGAAATACTAACTTAAAACAAAGCTTCCAAAAACCCATTTTTCTTGAATAAACTCAATATAACTTTGAAAATCACATTTCTCAAAATGCCTTTGCTCAAAAGGGTTAACTTATCAAATTAGGACAATTGCAGGTTTCTAATGCCCTATTTGCCTTTAAACTTCACTTCTCATTATTAAAACACATTTCTGACTTTTAAAGCTTTTAAGTTACACGATGTTGGATCCTAATCAAAATTAGGTCCTCTAATACCTTAAATCCCACAGCAGGGCACACGGTAGATCCATATAACCATACAACAAGTATAACATGCATTCAACTATATCAGCAGTTACATCAATACATATTTCAATCAACAGCAGTCAATCAAGAATTCAACCAACATCAGAATACAAACTATTTAAAATACAATACAAACACCGATGCAGCACATAGCTGTCGGGAATGGAATTCCTCAGGTTTATCCCCTTACCTCTTGTAGCTTCCAGCTAAGTTTTGAACACCCGATCAACTTGATCACTGGCCCCGCACGTTGCCGATCACTACATACACGCAAATCATTACGGCATTAACTTACAAAACAAAGATTTCTCCTAATGCATCACCCCTAGGGTTCGGCCCTATTACACCAAAAATAGCTAGGGAGCTCCAAAATTTTTCATTTTCTGGATAACACCCTAACTAAGTGTGACAGCCCTAGATATCAGATCAGAACACCAAAAACCAACCAAAACCCCACCCTACACACATAGGGGGTTTCGGCCTCCACCTAGGAAATATAGCTAGGGAGATTTCTTGGCTCTAAGCTCTTGGATCATACAAGTATGTCATGAACCTAGGCCATAGAAATTGGTTTGGTACAGATACGATTTTCCTACAATTTTTCATGGATTTTCAAAGATTTTAGGGACAAAACCCTAACATCCTTGATCATGAAAATATGAGGAGAGAAAGGAGAGATTGAGAGAGATAGAGATGGAATACTACCTCCTATGATGATCCACTCCAAGTTTGATGAAGGTTGCTTCACAAAAACTCAAGCTTTAGGCCTTCAAAAATGGAGTCTTGGAGAAGAAAAGAGAAAGAAGAGAAAGTGGGTGTGAGGCAGAAAGAGAGCTGCCGAAGGAGAGAAAGAAAAATGAGGGGATAAGAGTGAAAAATGAAGATATTTATGGTTTAAGACTTTAATAATAGGAGAGGTAAATTTGTAATAAAAATTAACCAAGGGCAATTTGGTCAATTCACATCCCGATATTTGAAATCATCCCGACACTGGTATGAATTCCTCAAATAACTTGACACAATTTTGGCATGAAAAACATCTGATCGTGGGTCTCGAAAAACCCTAAGACAGCTCGAATCGTCTCCTCGATCGATTATCGGTCCGAATATAAAATATTATTTATATTTTTGGACGTCAGGACACATTTTAGGAAAAAGATAGAGGATCAAATTCTAAGATTAATGGTCTCGTCCGTTAGTCAAGATTAGGTCATGATAGTAGAAAACACTATCATCTGAAAAACATAGATCGGTTTTTGTTTGAGTTTTCGGCCCAAAACTTAACCGAAGGCTCCTACGATTTTATGAAACAAGACTATGATTTTAGTTTTCCCAAAATCATTTTCTAAAACACAGATAAAAATATAAATTCATTAATTGAGTTTATCGTCCTTAGAAAGCACGAAAAATCGAGGTGTTACAAATGCATCTTGTTGGTATAGGTAGTACAAATCAATTTTTATAAGCCTTCCTTCAACTGTACAGTCCCATACCTGCACAGCCTCATGATCCCTCTCATTCCGGTGTGAATCGGTTCATTCATGTATCCCTCCGCCTAGAAGCCTGCCAGGAGCCGCTCTTTGTCCGTGCCTCATGCACCGGCGATCACTCCCCGCCCTCGTCAGCCCCGGGTGCTACATGCCCACCAGCTTCTGCTTGGTTCATCCCCGAACCACACCGTACTGGGAGAGGTCCGCTCTGATACCATTTGTAACGGCCCGGACTCCTTTAAGGATTGCTGACTGTCCCCACAAACCAACACAGGTCTCTTCAGCGTGCTTTGTCCTCACTCACACGCTTGCTAGGAAAACTTCCCAGGAGGTCACCCATCCTAGAATTACTCCAAGTCAAGCACGCTTAACTTTGGATTTCTTCAGTGATGGGCTACCGAAAAGAAGATGCATCTTGTTGGTATAGGTAGTACAAATCAATTCTTATAAGCCTTCCTTCAACTGCACAGTCCCATACCTGCACAGCCTCAGGATCCCTCTCATTCCGGTGTGAATCGGTTCATTCATGTATCCCTCCGCCTAGAAGCCTGCTAGGAGCCGTTCTTTGTTGTTTTAATGGTGGTTAAGAATAAATGTTTTTAACTTATGAAGGAAGAAATGTTTAGAATTTAGGCATGGGTGTATAGTTGAGGGGGTGTAAAGAGTAAGTTGGGTTTTATTATTAAAAAAAAAAGAATAGAAAGGGATAAGAAGAAGGGGGAGACGTGAGAGAAGGAAGAAAAATCAGAAAAGAAGAAAAGAAAGAAAGGGAGAAAGGAAGAGAGAAAGAGAAGGGGAAGAAGAGGAACTCCATCAAATGCCCAAAGCTTTCATGTGAGTAGAGAGGAAGAAATAGAGCAAGATGAAGCTTAGGATCATCAACCCACTCTATTCGTTGTATTCCTACACTCCTAATCTTGGCTGAGGTGAGTTCTTGCTTGTTTGTAACATTGGGTAACCATAAATCCCAAATAATTGCTAAATGATTTATTGATTTTGTAAATTGTTAATTTTTGACTCTATTGGTGGTATGAATAATTGGGTTTAATTGCATGTTTGAATAAGGGGCTGATTTGGGAAATTGATAAAGGTGGAGGAATTAATCTCCAAACCCGTATGACACACTGTCAGTATTTTGTCAATAACTTCCTCCACAGAGGTCGTTCTGAAACGAATTTTAAACCATTGGAAACTAGACAAAAAATTTCACGAAATAGGCACTGGAATGATTAAATTTCATTAAGTGTAGAAGAAGAAAACGGACTTTCAAGTTGCTGTCAAAAACAGAGGATTTGTTTTTATGTTGTTGTGGTGTTCTAGCCCTAACTCCCTGTACAGCCACTGGATTAGGACCATTCTTGTACCATTAGGAAATAGACATGTTTGGATACATTTTAGGCTCTGGAAATTATAATTTTGATAGATTTTTGGTGGAGAAAACCCAGTTCCAAGTTGCTGCAAATTCTATTTATATAACTGTGAGCATAATGGTACTTGATTCGTGTAGAATAGATTCCTATGTGTTTTAATTCTGTCCAAACATGAATAATATGTATAAGTGCAATTGGTATGGTGCTCTTTGTGACTGTATGTTCCTCCTTAGTTTTAGAGCTTGGTAAGCATAAACCCAAGCATAAGTTATACTCTTTGAAGATGTTGTGATGTTCCTTGTGTTGCATGCATATTGTTATGATATGGTCATTAGTTGGTATGTTGTAGTTAATTTCTGGATATGCATGTGTAATTGTAAATTGGTTTTGATATTGGGGTGATTTTGATTTGTCAACATGTGAGAATAGACATGTTAAAAATCCTGCTTGATAGGTGTTTGTTATATTGCTTATTAGGAAATATTATGGTTTCTGTCCTCAAACCCGTATTGACATAGGTTCAGTGTTTTGCTTATAAATGTTTCTATAAAACTCTTTTCTAAATGATTCTTGTTTTGATGGAAACTAGACTCTATTTGCTACAGTTTAGGCACTGATTTTTCTATTTTTCATTGAGTATTGATGAAGAGAAACCTGCTACAAGTCAGAGGATAGTTGCTGTCCTGTTTTTCGAATGCAGTAGCTTGTTGGTTAAAAATGTACTTTTTGGTCATCTTTTCCTCAGAAGTAAAATTTTATTTATAAACGAGACATGTTAAGCTTTCCATAGAGGGGTCGTTTTCCCAAATCCGATATCATTTGGTATTTTAATAAATTCATAGAAGTTGGCTGAAAACTGGAAATTTCTGCAGGTGCTGTTGATATTTTAATTCTTGATAAGCATTTGTTTGCAGGTTATTTGGGTTGATTTAAAATGTTTTGTATTGTAACGATAATGCATAAAAGTAAACTATAGCTTGGCATCCAATAATGACGACCATCCTCTATCCGATATGATTCGAGTTAGAATGGAGGTCAGAGACATTTCAGATGTCGAGTATAGAGTCCTTCCCATTTGGAAGGCAATCACAGAAGCCCTTTCATTTAGGAAGGCTGGAAGGTAAGTGCAAAGCAAGTGGGACGCCGCTTGTGGTCATAGACGTATGATCTGCCTTATATCATAGAGCTAGTTCCTCTTAAGTACCTTGGTGCGCGGGGGACAGCGACGTTTTTCACTGATAAAACTAAAGGGATGTCCAAGTGTGTGAAGTTTACTTTCATTGATTATGTATCGATGTTGCTTATACTTATATATATTGAATTGAGTGTCTGTTTGCAGGAATTCACTGAGATTTTATATCTCACCCCTCACCCTTTTGTTTCAGTTTGACCGCTTCTATGTTGGGGGCTGTAAAGTATGTCCGGAAATGCTTTGGCAGTTGTCCCAATGTTAGCTGGGGTCCTCGAGGTTGTTGCTGGATCGGAGTCCTGAGTCTTTTTTTTTCTTTTTTTGGTTTACAGTTAGGTAAAATGTCTAGTGTTTTTTTTTAAAATGAGATGTATTCCAAGTCAAACCTTGTACCATGTTTTGTAAATGATTTTAATTAAAATCCTATTGGTTGTTTGGGCGTTATATTTATCTTATGTAGTTAATGGTAAGTAGTATCCTAATGTACATTGGGGTATTACATTAGCTAGATCATACTAGACACATAACTCACAGTCCGATGGGATCGAACTGCTCTAATACCATAATGTAATACCCCAATGTACATTAGGATACTACTTACCATTAACTACATAAGATAAATATAACGCCCAGACAACCAATAGGATTTTAATTAAAATCATTTACAAAACATGGTACAAGGTTTGACTTGGAATACATCTCATTTTAAAATAAAAAAAACACTAGACATTTTACCTAATTGTAAACAAAAAAAAAAAAAAAAGACTCAGGACTCCGATCCAGCAACAACCTCGAGGACCCCAGCTAACATTGGGACAACTGCCAAAGCATTTCCGGACATACTTTACAGCCCCCAACATAGAAGCGGTCAAACTGAAACAAAAGGGTGAGGGGTGAGATATAAAATCTCAGTGAATTCCTGCAAACAGACACTCAATTCAATATATATAAGTATAAGCAACATCGATACATAATCAATGAAATTAAACTTCACACACTTGGACATCCCTTTAGTTTTATCAGTGAAAAACGTCGTTGTCCCCCACGCACCAAGGTACTTAAGAGGAACTAGCTCTATGATGTAAGGCAGATCATACGTCTATGACCACAAGCGGCGTCCCACTTGCTTTGCACTTACCTTCCTGCCTTCCTAAATGAAAGGGCTTCTGTGATTGCCTTCCAAACGGGAAGGACTCTATACTCGACATCTGAAATGTCTCTGACCTCCATTCTAACTCGAATCATATCGGATAGAGGATGGTCGTCATTATTGGATGCCAAGCTATAGTTTACTTTTATGCATTATCGTTACAATACAAAACATTTTAAATCAGCCCAAATAACCTGCAAACAAATGCTTATCAAGAATTAAAACATCAACAGCACCTGCAGAAATTTCCAGTTTTCAGCCAACTTCTATGAATTTATTAAAATACCAAACGATATCGTATTTGGGAAAACGACCCCTCTATGGAAAGCTTAACATGTCTCGTTTATAAATAAAATTTTACTTCTGAGGAAAAGATGATAAAAAAGTACATTTTTAACCAACAAGCTACTGCATTCGAAAAACAGGATAGCAACTATCCTCTGACTTGTAACATGTTTCTCTTCATCAATACTCAATGAAAAACAGAAAACTCGGTGCCTAAACTGTAGAAAATAGAGTCTAGTTTCCATCAAAACAAGAATCATTTAGAACGGAGTTTTATAGAAACATATATAAACAAAACACTGAACCTATGTCAATACGGGCTTGAGGACAGAAACCATAACATTTCCTAATAAGCAATATAACAAACACCTATCAAGCAGGATTTTTAACATGTCTATTCTCACATGTTGACAAATCAAAATCACCCCAATATCAAAACCAATTTACAATTACACATGCATATCCAGAAATTAACTACAACATACCAACTAATGACCATATCATAACAATATGCATGCAACACAAGGAACATCACAACATCTTCAAAGAGTATAACTTATGCTTGGGTTTATGCTTACCAAGCTCTAAAACTAAGGAGGAACATACAGTCACAAAGAGCACCATACCAATTGCACATATACATATCATTCATGTTTGGACAGAATTAAAACACATAGGAATCTATTCTACACAAATCAAGTACCATTATGCTCACAGTTATATAAACAGAATTTGCAGCAACTTGGAACTGGGTTTTCTCCACCAACACTCTATCAAAATTAGAATTTCCAGAGCCTAAAATGTAGCCAAACATTTCTATTTCATAATGGTACAAGAATGGTCCCAATCCAGTGGCTGTGCAGGGAGTTAGGGCTAGAACACCACAACAACATAAAAACAAATCCTCTGTTTTTGACAGCAATTTGAAAGTCCGTTTTCTTCTTCTACACTTAATGAAATTTAGTCATTCCAGTGCCTATTTCGTGGAAATTTTGTCTAGTTTCCAATGGTTTAAAATGCGTTTCAGAACGACCTCTATGGAGGAAGTTATTGACAAAATACTGACAGGGTGTCAATACGGGTTTAGAGATTAATTCCTCCACCTTTATCAATTTCACCCAAATCAGTCCCTTATTCAAACATGCAATTAAACCCAATTATTCATACCACCAATAGAGTCAAAAATTAACAATTTACAAAATCAATAAATCATTTAGCAATTATTTGGGATTTATGGTTACCAAATGTTACAAACAAGCAAGAACTCTCCTCAACCAAGATTAGGAGTGTAGGAACACAAGGAATGGAGTGGGTTGATGATCCTAAGCTTCACCTTGCCCTATTTCTTCCTCTCTACTCACATGCAAGCTTTGGGCATTTGATGGAGTTCCTCTTCTTCCCCTTCTCTTTCTCTCTTCCTTTCTCCCTTTCTTTCTTTTCTTCTTTTCTGATTTTTCTTCCTTCTCTCACATCTTCCCCTTCTTCTTATCCCTTTTTATTCTTTTTTTTTTTTTTTTAATAATAAAACCCAACTTACTCTTTACACCCCTTCAACTATACACCCATGCCTAAATTCTAAACATTTCTTCCTTCATAAGTTAAAAACATTTATTCTTAACCACCATTAAAACACTTCTCCCTCAAAGATAGTCTCCTTCTATTTATTGGATAATGTTATTTATCCAATTAGGAAATTTGGATTATTAAATTACTCCCCTCCTTTTAAATAATTTTGTCCTCAAAATTAGGCACAACTCTACTAAAGGCTCATAGCCTGGAGGGTTATTCTCATACGATAGCACTTGCTGCTAACATAACAAACCTTCTTTTACTTGCACGATGCAAGGTTTGCGAGTGAGGATTTGATACTCGCGACAACTCTAGATTGGATTTGAGGGTACATATACCTACCGGTATAGATTAAAGTTGCATAACTCGATATGGTTTCCCAATGAAATGAGTACGAATACTTGTACTCCACGCCTCACTTGGGTCCCCACATGGCTTCCCACAAGATCCTTCATAGCAATAGCGGTTGAGCTTCCGCTGCAGACTCTGATCTCTCAAATCCTGCATGTAAGCTTAATTCTCTCTATTTATGAATTGATGGTAAGAGTTGGAATCCTTCATGTCTTAGCTCAATGGTTGGACTTCCGGCTCTTACGATCCTAGGACTCGAGCACCAATTCACCAACCAAAACATTAGTTCCAGCACACTAACTCTCTTTAATCTTGAAGTTCTCGCTCTTTCATAACAAAATTAGAACTACAAAGTGTAAACTACCAACATGAACCTCAAACGTACAACCCAAACTCTTAATGTTGCTATGTCTCAGCTTACTATCACACATACACTGGGTTAATTAGCATCAACATCAAATGTTACAACTCACACGACATCAATTAATAACATGTTGGTCTACTATTGCTAGTCTCATCAATACTAACATTCATGACTGTGAAATCACACTGCATAGGCTATATATCATCTATATCAAACAACAGGTACAACTAGTCTAAACTGACAAACATTCTGAAACTTCTAGAGGTATCAAGTCTTGACACAATTAGATAGCTATATCTTATGCATCCTTAAGCACTTTCAAATCACCGTAAAATTTAATCAAATTTTTGGAGTCTCATGCAAATACACATCTTTCCCTTACTTTCATTACACTCATCTATTCTTTAAACCATTTTGCATATATAGATTGTAATACAGAAGATGTTTCTCTAGGCACTACATATTAAAACTATTTATTGGCCCATTTTTTTTTTATCCAATTCAACGAAAAGAAAAAAAAATAATCCTTCATGGTTCACAACTAAACAATGCAGAGGTTAAACCATTCAACACCAAAAGACATAGGAAATGGGTGAAGAAAGAAAAGATCAAGTAGTTCATTTATTTTAATCAGAAAGTTACCAACTAAGGTTAGAATCCTTATCTTCACGATTCAAAGTCTATATTTATGGTTAAGAGATCGGGAGAATTTCACAAGCTCCTTTTTTAATTCCTTCTTATATCCAAACTCCCTCATGTCTCCTAACAACAATTATCATCAAGTTATGACTTTCTAATAAATTAGTTTGGCAGTGCCCTCAATCATGAAAACGACAAGAACCAAAAACAAAACTCTGGTTTGGCAACAACAAACAACCATGAATATGTAAATTTACTTGACTAACACTTTAACATCTATCATGACATTCATAACAATGATAAGGCAATACAGAGAGGTAATTGAGTCCACGTAAGGTAAAACTATCCAAGAGATATATCGATGGATCTATATTAATTTTAAAATCATACATAAGAGTTTTGTGTTATGTAATTTTAAAGGGATGCAGGAGGTAATAAAACTTAAGCCCCTAACCCAGAACTTTCAATCACGGAATTTGGAAGGCAACACACTTCGTTCATTTAAGTTTCGTAACCTAAGGCCAGTGTCCCAGCCAGATGGAAATCCACAATTATTATAATTGTAATACTGTGCATTCTTCAATATCCCATTAAACTAAGCATGACAAGTACACAATCATAGATCTGGATTAATCAATTTTTTTTTTAATGAACTTTATTCATACTTGGCATTAGGCAAAATTAGTTAAGCAACCAAAGAACACAAAACAAAGCATGCTATAAGTGAAAACTCTAGGAAGCCATGATATAACATGTTCTAAGTCATTCAAATCCACATGCAAGCTTCAATAGCTCAAATATCACAGATCTAACATTTATGCAGCTCCATAAACTCTTATCTAAACATGCATTTAAGCCAAAATCTTGCACAATACAGAAAACACACATATAAACATATATCTTTATCACATTACCAAACTAAGCAAATCCCAAAATAAGGAAATGATCAATCCTCATGAAATCAAGTATATAAGCAACCCAAGGTTTCAAGGGAAACAACAAGGAAGGAGAAAAGAGGAAGAACAGCTCATTCCATAGTATGGTTCCTTCATTGTGAATATTTTTCAACTTTTGACATACATCTATTTTAGAAATGAAAACACATGATTAAACATAACTCAAACATGCGATTATCCTGGCAACTTCAGGTTGCCTAGGCGCAACAGATGAAACTTGGGAGTAGACACGAGCATCCATCCCTTGCAAGCATTTAGGACTTGCAATGTTCAAACGTACCCGATTAGTGGGAGAAATTTAAAGATCATATTATATACTCCCAATGCGAGCAATAGAGTATAATAGCACCACATAAGCATGCAAGGGTTATAACACTCACAATTATCCAATATTTAGCATCCTCTGATGCAAAAAACACGAGTAAGAAAAGAGGGTAAAAGGACAATTTCTAATCCGTGCAAGTTTGCAATATTTTTATTAGCATTTGAGCCCATGTCGTGAACATTCCAAACAAACTAGGCCAACACTTTGAATTCATATATTTAATTTACAAGCCAAAAATTTAGCAACGACCAAAAGCAGTTTATCAAACAGGGAGTGGCAAACAACATTCAAAAAAACATATAAGCTGTAATCAACATGTGAACAAACAACATTGGCAGGAAAGGAAAAGAGATCTAAAACGAGAAGAAACATTAAAATGACTAATGAATCAAATACCCAAAATTACAAATAGAACCATAGCGACTCCTAATACTATTGTTATCTTCACAAGGACCCATTTATAATCTCATTCAGCTACCAGGTCAGTACCTTTTGAGGGATAAACCAAACACCAAGCATGTTATGACAACAATATTTTACACACACCTCACGATGTCAGAAGGACACCATTTGTGTTCTTAGATTCCATGTTTCGCATACAGGGTCCCATTACCAAAAAGGTTTAAGCAATGGCATAAGTAAATTTTGATGGGAGCAGCGATTCTATCATTTTATCATGCAGCAGACATGCGATAAAAGAAAGGCACAAAAGGAAGCAAACTATTCTGAAGATGAAATCCGAAATGGACAAATAAGGAGCATCATGAGACATTGGTATCCAAGGAAAAATTTTCAATCAATTCACGGATATGTTGTACTTTCGTACCAGTTATAACCTTTACTAATCAAACACTTTACAGGCAAGTACGGCTCAACACGATTTATAAACAACTAATATGTTCACAAGCTTCAACCATTTTAAAGGTTTGAAATTCTATTTCTAAAAAGGGTGTACAACCAAAAACATTCACGAAAAGATGGACTTTTACAAATGACTTGCTCTAGTAGAGTGATACTCCTCATCATTCTTTATGCGAATACCTGGGGTGGCCTACCTCATTAATTCGTATGAAGAAATTGGAACAATATCAACCCACATAACTTGTCTGATAGACATCCTAAGCTGGATCATACTAGACACATAACTCACAGTCCGATGGGATCGAACTGCTCTGATACCATAATGTAATACCCCAATGTACATTAGGATACTACTTACCATTAACTGCATAAGATAAATATAACGCCCAGACAACCAATAGGATTTTAATTAAAATCATTTAATAAACATGGTACAAGGTTTGACTTGGAATACATCTCATTTAAAAAAAAAAAACGCTAGACATTTTACCTAATTGTAAACAAAAAAAAAAAAAGACTCAGGACTCCGATCCAGCAACAACCTCGAGGACCCCAGCTAACATTGGCACAACTGCCAAAGCATTTCCGGACATACTTTACAGCCCCCAACACAGAAGCGGTCAAACTGAAACAAAAGGGTGAGGGGTGAGATATAAAATCTCAGTGAATTCCTGCAAATAGACACTCAATTCAATATATATAAGTATAAGCAACATCGATACATAATCAATGAAAGTCAACATCACACACTTGGACATCCCTTTAGTTTTATCAGTGAAAAACGTCGCTGTCCCCCGCGCACCAAGGTACTTAAGAGGAACTAGCTCTATGATGTAAGGCAGATCATACGTCTATGACCACAAGCGGCGTCCCACTTGCTTTGCACTTACCTTCTTGCCTTCCTAAATGAAAGGGCTTTTGCGATTGCCTTCCAAACGGGAAGGACTCTATACTCGACATCTGAAATGTCTCTGACCTCCATTCTAACCCGAATCATATCGGATAGAGGATGGTCATCATTATTGGATGCCAAGCTATAGTTTACTTTTATGCATTATCGTTACAATACAAAACATTTTAAATCAGCCCAAATAACCTGCAAACAAATGCTTATCAAGAATTAAAACATCAACAGCACCTGCAGAAATTTCCAGTTTTCAGCTAACTTCTTTGAATTTATTAAAATACCAAACAATATCGGATTTGGGAAAACGACCCCTCTATGGAAAGCTTAACATGTCTCGTTTATAAATAAAATTTTACTTCTGAGGAAAAGATGACCAAAAAGTACATTTTTAACCAACAAGCTACTGCATTCGAAAAACAGGACAGCAACTGTCCTTTGACTTGTAACAGGTTTCTCTTCATCAATACTCAATGAAAAACAGAAAACTCAGTGCCTAAACTGTAGCAAATAGAGTCTAGTTTCCATAAAAACAAGAATCATTTAGAAAGGAGTTTTATAGAAATATTTACAAGCAAAACACTGAATCTATGTCAATACGGGCTTGAGGACAAAAACTGTTGAGTATGGCTCATAAAGATACTGATAGTTGGGCCAACGCCGAGTGGGTTGGGGGTGCGGAGGGCGAAGCCCCCTGCGGTACGGATCAGGGTTAGTAAAAGGTTATTAATGTAATTTCTATCACAGTGGTGATTAGTATAAATACTGCGCTTCTGTAACCCTATTTCTATATAGTGAAACACAGTCGTAACAGCTCCCGTGGAAGAAGGCACTATTCGCCGAACCACGTAAATCTTGTCTTCTTTCCTTTTTCTTGCGTGTGTGCGTGTGTTCCAACAGAAACCATAACATTTCCTAATAAGCAATATAACAAACACCTATCAAGCAGGATTTTTAACATGTTTATTCTCACATGTTGACAAATCAAAATCACCCCAATATCAAAACCAATTTACAATTACACATGCATATCCAGAAATTAACTACAACATACCAACTAATGACCATATCATAACAATATGCATGCTACACAAGGAACATCACAACATCTTCAAAGAGTATACTTATGCTTGGGTTTATGCTTACCAAGCTCTAAAACTAAGGAAGAACATACAGTCACAAAGAGCACCATACCAATTGCACATATACATATTATTCATGTTTGGACAGAATTAAAACACATAGGAATCTATTCTACACAAATCAAGTACCATTATGCTCACAGTTATATAAACAGAATTTGCAGCAACTTGGAACTGAGTTTTCTCCACCAAAACTCTATCAAAATTAGAATTTCCAGAGCCTAAAATGTAGCCAAACATTTCTATTTCATAATGGTACAAGAATGGTCCCAATCCAGTGGCTGTGCAGGGAGTTAGGGCTAGAACACCACAACAACATAAAAACAAATCCTCTGTTTTTGACAGCAACTTGAAAGTCCGTTTTCTTCTTCTACACTTAATGAAATTTAGTCATTCCAGTGCCTATTGCGTGGAAAGTTTTGTCTAGTTTCCAATGGTTTAAAATTCGTTTCAGAACGACCTCTGTGGAGGAAGTTATTGACAAAATACTGACAGGGTGTCAATACGGGTTTGGAGATTAATTCCTCCACCTTTGTCAATTTCCCAAATCAGCCCCTTATTCAAACATGCAATTAAACCCAATTATTCATACCACCAATAGAGTCAAAAATTAACAATTTACAAAATCAATAAATCATTTAGCAATTATTTGGGATTTATGGTTACCCAATGTTACAAACAAGCAAGAACTCACCTCAACCAAGATTAGGAGTGTAGGAACACAAGGAATGGAGTGGGTTGATGATCCTAAGCTTCACCTTGCTCTATTTCTTCCTCTCTACTCACATGCAAGCTTTGGGCATTTGATGGAGTTCCTCTTCTTCCCCTTCTCTTTCTCTCTTCCTTTCTCCCTTTCTTTCTTTTCTTCTTTTCTGATTTTTCTTCCTTCTCTCACGTCTCCCCCTTCTTCTTATCCCTTTCTATTCTTTTTTTTTTTTTTTAATATTAAAACCCAACTTACTCTTTACACCCCTTCAACTATACACCCATGCCTAAATTCTAAACATTTCTTCCTTCATAAGTTAAAAACATTTATTCTTAGCCACCATTAAAACACTTCTCCCTCAAAGATAGTCTCCTTCTATTTATTGGATAATGTTATTTATCCAATTAGGAAATTTGGAATATTACAGTGTCACTAATAGAGTAAGGAATAAGTATAAAAAAAAAAAAAAAAAATTTAGGCCCAAAATTCGAGAGTACAGTATTGAAAATTACATATTATTCTCGGATTTAATAATATAAAATATTTAAGGGTGTCCAAAATTTTCCTAAAAAATTCCAAAATACCAGAAATAATAAATTAGTATTTTTAAATTAAAAAAGAAAATTTTTCGGGCCCTACAGATGGCCCCACGCGCCTACACGCGCTAGGCACCGTGACTGGATGACGCAGAGAAGCAACAAGCTTCTTCTTCACCCTGATGGGGCAGAAAATGGGTCTTCACGACCCGGAACGAGACTCGGTTCGTTCTCTCAGTATTCATAACAGTTTCGAGAGATTTTAACTGGGTTTTGTTCGCAGAAAATCGATCTAGAGAAGCCCTCAACTAGTTTCTCAAAAAACGTGGTTCAGAAAGATAGAAATCAAGATTAAAAGAAAGGTCTTCGCGCACAATTGGCCGCGAATTTGAACAGAAAAAAAACTCTGATTTCTCCACAATTTGCATCAAAATTTACAAGGGTTTTCATCGGAAGGTACAAACGAACAATAGCCCCAAATTAATTTCAAGAATCATGCAACCATTTATAAGTAATTAAACTTGAAATAAAAAAGGGTTTTGGCGCACAATAAGCGCGCGATAGAGATCTGGAAAATTATCCCAATTTTCTCAATGAAAACATGTAAATTTTGAGGGGTTTTAATCGCAATGATAAGATGAAGAGAAACCCTTAGTCAATTTTGAATTTCATGCATAAAATATAGTGTTTTTGAAATTCATGTTCTGATATCATACAATGAGGCAATGGGAAAATTTTAACAGCCATAACATGTATCCACATGGCTCTGATACCAATTAAAGGAATTGTGAAACAATTCTATGAAATAAGCCATTTAGTGACCGCAAAAAATCATAGATAAAAGGTTAAAAATCATAGGTATAGCCCCAAAAACATATACCGATGGCAGTTCGGATCTGTAGAACATAATTATTTATACCTACGATTTTTGCTCCATCACTATAGGCTATATTGATGGTTTTATCTTCCGATGGTAGAATATATAAAGTTATACCTGATATACGTTTTAGTGACAGATCATTATTTTCAATACCTATGATTTTTGCTCCGTCACTATAGGCTTTAGTGACGCCTTTTCGTTCATTGGTAGAATACATGAAGCTATACCCACAGTTCAAAATCCGTTGGCATACGTTTTAGTGACACTTCATTAATTTCAATACCAATGATTTTTTCTCTGTTACTATAAGTTGTAGTGGCGATTTTGATCATATTATAAACTAAATACACAATAAAATAAATACATATATTTAAGAATCAAAATAAAATAAAACTTCATTATATTGAAATTTAACATAAAATCTTACAAATGTATCAAATTTCACAATGATTAAACATGTCCACCTAAAAGTAGCATACTAGCCTATAGTATGCATATAAAGTCTTGTAACAATCTCAAAAATTACAAAGAAATCATATCATATTCACTTAATTGCCAATTTTACATCATCAAAAACAAATTAGCTTCAAATCTTCACCTGCAAGGAAAAAAATAAAGATCATGAATAATAGCGTAGCTCACCATAGGAAATTAACCATTTTAATGACAACAACACAATATTAAGTAGATACCATATTCATTGTCTTCATTAGTGTTTGTACTTGGAGTACTCAAATAGCCAGAGGCATTAGAAGTACCAGGAACCTATTTAAAACAAAATATAGACCACATATAAGTCACAAAATGAACATTGAAATAAAAACTTAATGAGCAAAATATAATATACCTGTCTTGCAGCCTCTATGATGTCATTAGCATCTTCTCCAGAAAATCGATTTTGAATCAATGTCATAACATTTGCTAACAAACTTTTCATATGCTTAACTCTATCACGTAACTTTTCATTATCAGATAAAGAAACCTTTGATTTTTTAGATTTGGAATCTTGCCCACACAACGCACACAAGCCCTCCCCTTTTCAGGTCCTTGTACTTGGGAATATATGTCATCCTTCTAAGCCATACAATTTTTTGTGTTTTGGGCTGATTGAGATGTTCCAGCCTCATGGTTATGATTCTTCATTTGTTCCCAAAACATTACAGATATAAGAGAAACAACTTCCATATAACAAAAATCAACGTCATATCAAAGCATATAAATGTAAAACATTAGGTTCCCTCCAATAGATTACAGCTTTTCTAGCATTTGACACTGAAATAGATTGCTCCACAAATGCAACATACTTTTTCTGCATATATACTAATTACTGTGTGGTTTAACAGGTTATTAAAGTGTGTTTGGAAGTGATTCAAAGGTGATTTCATTGTTGGACTTACCATTGCAAGTCTTTGTATTCCTCAGGTGACTAGTAACATCTCATTTCTAAATGATATTATTGTTGAATAGTGTTATATACTCAAAAATAATTTGTTAGAATCAGCGAGAATTTACCAAGATTCGAGGTAGTAGTTGGATAAATCAAACCGATGAATTATGGCGGGTGTACCTAGCACTTATATGTGTATTTTCTAAGAAGACAATGAAAACAAATCAATCTACAAACAATCACTAGTTGCATATAAGTCAATTCCATAAAATAGCACCAAAAAGTCAAAAGGAAAACAAATCTTACAATCAATCTTGCAGCCTTTTTGTTGACAATTGTCCATCTTTACGAGTTCGAGTATCGATGTAAATTTCGTCACGTTCGGGCGACACTCCTTTGAACTTCTTTTTCTAAAACCAAACAAACAAGTTTATATGTATTCTTTTTATAATACAATTTAATCCAAGTCAAGTACAAATAGAAACAAACCTTTTCATCAATCAGTTTTGGAAGGCTTTTTATACCCATACAATGGGCATCTTCAAACTTAGCACGATTTTTTTTATTAATTTCACTTATTTTCTACATTTAATAAAACAAAATATTAGCCGAAAAAAAGAAACTAATGTCAAAACATTAAGATCATAATATGTAAGAATCTATTCGCTTTATGACATACATGTCCAACTTTAGAAAACCAATAACGAACAAAATCACGATATTGACTTGGTTCAACCCTATCATCAGGTAAAGTGTGTAACATCCCAGTTTTCACTACTTTCTAAGATCGATAAATTATACGAATTTTATCTGAGTCTTAGAAATGATTTTGAATACAACCTAGATCATGTTTTACTCTACATTGCTGGTAGAGAATTTTGGTTAAAGTTTGGGTTGACAATTCAAATGAAATCCGGTCTACATACGGGATGACCGGAACCGATAACGGATAAGCATCAAGTCGCTTTCAAGGACACCTCACCTAGACACCTCACTAAGTAATCATTACTTAGTGACTCACCTAGGTGAGTCACCATAGTAATGATGGCTTAGGGGTGAGTCACATAGGTGACTCACCAAGTGTAATGATGACTTAAGGGAAAACTCCAATTTTGCCCTAAAGGAAATGACCTTTTTGCCCATAAATAATTGTATAACATCCTTCTCCCTTTCTTTTCATGTCTCCACGCCATTCTTTCTCTCATTTCCTATCTCACAATTCTTTCTTCTTTCCTTTCTTCTTCAACTTTAAGTGTTCAAGATCTACTAGAACTTTTGATAAAATTCAAATTTTGTCCTTAGGTGAAATGACCATTCTAACCTTAAGTGATTTTTATAACATCCTTATCATTCCCTTATTATATTTCTTCATGCCACCTCTCCCTTCATTTCCCACTTCATATTTCTTTCTTCTTCACCTTATTCTCCAACTTCAAGTCTTCAAGTGTCTTCAAGCTTCTACTCCATTTTCTCTCCATTCTTCAAGAGATTCTTCAAGAACTTTGAGAAGTAAACTTGACAAGCTTGATCATCTTCATCATCTAAGAAGTATAGATCTCATCCTTGAGCTCTCAATCTTCATTTTCATCCATTGAAACCCTAAGTTTTCAAGCTTGTTCTATGTTGAAGCTTGAACTTCAAAAATTCATGAAAATTTGTAGAAAAATCATTTTAATGTCAAACCAATTTCTTGAGTTAGGTTCATTGTCTTCTTTCATAATCCAAGAGCTTGTAACCACAAAAGCTCTCTAACCCATTTGGGGTGGGATAGCCGAAATCCCTAGCTTAGTGAATCCATGAAGTTTTGTTCAAATTGTTGTTAAAGAAGTGTGGATTTAGTTCTATCACATTTAGAAGTCTTTGAATCCAAAAGAATGTAATTAAAAACATTTCCTAACCTAATTTCCTATGAAGAGGCCGAAACCTATACCTTGGGAGAACTTGAGTTTTGTTTCAAATTCTTGAGTAAAAAGACTTACTCTAGTGTTATCTATGCTTAAGGATCATTGATCCAAGAGTTTGTAAAATTTTAACACTTCTAACCTATTTTCCTACATAGGGGTCGAACCCTAGTTCATAAGAACTAGGTGAATTTTGTTTGATTCTAGTAATTTTGATTGTGTTTATTATGAAGGATCAGACTGTGTTCAATCGCTCTAAAGTGTGTACGATTACCAGTTGGAGGAGCAAGGTTGTGGCCGTGAGAAAGTGTTAGTGAGTCTGATGCATGTTTCTTATAGGATGATGCATGTTTCTTACTCCCTGTCTTTTCCCTTCTTTGTGTTTCTTTTCTTTATGAGAAGATCCTATGGGAGAACCAGCTGCGGAAGAGTTGGGTTATAATCCGTACGAGACTGATGGCGGTGGACGAGTCTGATGAGTGTTGAGTTGTAACAGCATCTCTTCATGTGTTTTTATTTAAAATCTATGCCGAGACACTCTATATGTGTACACTACTATTGTAGCCCTACTGATGGGGCAAACGATGTATGTAATATATTTCTTTCTGCTGTATAGCTGCGTACTCTGAAAAGCTGTGTGCCTAAAGTTGATTTGCCTTCCACGCGAATTTTTCCGCTTCGCTTCATATTAATAAGGCACGCTCACGATTATATGCGAGTAAGGATAGTTAATATCTTAGGTTCTTTAATTGGACGGCGGGTTGTCTCGTTGTGGTGGTATCAGACAATTCGATTCTAATATCGGACTGTGAGGTCAAGTATGTTGGTTTTGATGGTTGATACCCGAGTTGTATCAACTATGTCGGGCTTTGGGTAGAGTGTCCGATATGCGAGTTATCAAAGTATGATAACTGTTTTCATTCATTAAGGCATATAATATATTTAACTGTTAAGTGTTATTATATGTCTTATGAATTGGACCTGATAACTTCTTTTTACAGGAAGCTAGATGGCTAGAGGACGTGGTAGAGGAAGAGGAACACTAGCTGGAACCGAGGACTTTAACCATAATGGTGATACCTCAGGAACCAAAAGTGGTGGAGAGCATAACGAAGTGATGAGAGCCATGAGAGATTTGGCCACTGCAATGCTGCAACAAACGCAGCAGAATGCTTAGTACATGCAACGACAAGAAGAAAGGGATGCGAGACAACAACAACTACATCCAATCGGAGGAAATGAGATGGTGGACAACGGACTAAGTGCTTTCATGAAAGGGAATCCTCCCCAATTTCATGGAAAATTCAACCTAGAGGCTACTGAACTTTGGTTACAAGAGATCGAGAAGATCTTTATCGCTATCCATTCCAGAGAGGACAAAAATGTCACATATGCTACTTTTATGTTAGTTGGAACGGCAGAAGCCTGGTGGAAGAACAAGCAAAGACTCCTAGAGGCTAAAAGAAGACTGATAACCTGGGAAGTGTTCCGTGAGAGCTTCTTGGAGAAATATTTTCCAAGGAGTGTCCGTCAGGAGAAAGAGAAAGAGTTCCTGAATCTGCGACAGGAACAGATGTCCGTGGGGGAATATGCCATGAGGTTTGAGGCGTTACTGAAATTATCTCAATTTTATCAGGTGCACCCAGACGATGATTGGCAGTGTAGAAGATTTGAAGACGAACTCCGGTCCGAGCTGAAAAGGGCTATGCTACCGTTAAGCATTCGATCATTCCCAGAGTTGATCATGTTGGAAGGGCATGATCAAGAGGGAGCTGCACAAGTACAAAGTGGTGGACCAATACGAAGTTTTGGCCTGAAAGGTCGTGGAGGAAGGTTTCAACATAGGGCAAAGCCTTACAGTCATCCAAATCAATAACGAGCGAGTTATGGAAGGAGAAATACTAGTCAGGGACAACCAGGATTGTCCAAGTGTTTTCAATGCGGCGGATCACACCAGGTGAAGGATTGTCCTCAAACACCGAAAGTAAACTGTTTTCGTTGTGGCAAGTGGGGCCACTATTCCAACGAATGTCAACAAAGGGATGCTAGTAGGAGTCAAGTTCAACAGCAAGGCAGAAGGACTCAGGATACGGGAACAAGACAACTCATGGTGAGCCAGCAGGGTAGACCAAAGACGACGGGAAGAGTGTTTGCGGTGAGAGGATCTGAAGCCACTCAATGTCCCAATCTGATACAAGGTAAGTGCTTAGTAGTTGGGAGACTCTTATCTGTTCTATTAGTTTCAGGGGCCACACTTTCTTTTATTTCTTCAGCGTGTGTGGATCATTTGAATTTGCCTGTTTCAGCCTTATCATATGATTTGACTATTTCTACCCCTACGAGTGATTCCTTGATAACCTATTTGTTTGATTGCAATGTTCGATTGCTATAGAGAACCGATCTTTTCTTGTAGACCTATTCTGTCTGCCACTACAAGAAAACTCGCTGTTTCCCATGGCCTAAATCCATGGGAAAACACAAAAATCCGTGGGAAAACACAATTTTCTCACAGATTAGCCACAGCTCCTCAACTGTCGAGAAAATGGGCGTCAGAATTGTTTTCCCGCGACCAATTTAGAAAAGAATTTCCCATGGCCTAAGCCCTGGAAAATTTTCCCACGGCCATCCCCTAGGAAATTTCCCATGGCCAAAACCCTGGGTAATTTTCCCACGGCTGTACCCCTGGGAAATTACACAAAACGTCCCACGGCCTTAGCCCTGGGAAATATTAATTTATTTTTTAAAAAAAATTTCAATAATATAATAAATAAAATTAATTAATTAGTTAAATAATTATATTTTGTTTATAATTTTTTATTCATCTAATCAACGACTATATTTTTTTAATTATTTAAAAATAATAAGTAAATAAATATGACAAAATAAATAAAATACAAATCACATAAATTGACATCATAATTTAAACCACAAGTAATGTATGTTTTTTTTATAAACAATAAAAACTAAAATTTATACAAAACCTAACGACATAATCTAATAATTTCCATCTCTATAAGGATCCTCAAGAAGCTGGTCAAAAGAGTCATCCTCCTCCTTTGAGGTGCCCTGGGTCGACTGACCAGGCTGCGGAGGCTGCTGCTGCTGTGGGGGGGCTGCGTGGACTGATGCTGCTCTAATCACTGGATCGTCTCCATCATCCGCTGCATCATCTCATCCCTCTGCCGCTCACGCTCCTCGAAAACGGCCAATCTCTGCCTCAGCTCAGCAATCTTTGCGGACTCCTGAGGATGACTACCGCAACCAGTGGATGCCTTAGTACGAACGTCCAAGATGCACGAAGACCCTTTCCGGTAGTTGCGAGCAAGATCTCGAGCACCGTACAGGCGGCCCTTATACTTACCGCCAACAACCTCTACCCAAATACGCAATGCAAGCCGATCCTCCTCCTCGGGGTCAGTTGATGTGGATGAAGACGACCTAGCCTGAGACATCCTCGCCTCAAACTCCTCCTATTATTCAACTCCAAACACACTAATTAGCTCATATATGATACAAAATTATTAAATTAAAAATAAAGGGCATATAAAGGGTATATTTATTACCTAAATGCGCCTCAAGCGCTCATCTACAAACTCGCCTGTACCCTTCCTAGTATGGGTATGGCGGTGGAGCTCGTTAACCTTCACATTTCGCTTATACTTCATAGCCTGTAACACAAGCATGGATAATAAATTAAATGTAATTAGTAAACAATTGATCTTGAAATAAATATATTTAATGCATAAAAAATGAGAGTATAAACGTATCATACGTTCTGCGTACTACGCTTGCTGATGGAACCTCCTGTGTGCAGGCTCCCCCCTTTTTCCGATGCCCTATTTTTCTTAGCATGATCTGCCATTTTCTTAAATGCATCTGAAGCCCAGTGATGATAGAAGTCCTCCCTAATTCCATCTCGAATCCAGTCTGGCTGTGAGCCTGAATTGCGAGCCTCCCTAAGCATGTTGGAGAGGCGGCAAGAGGCTTTCATGTGAAAGATCCTCTCAATCTCCGACTCATGCTCAATCCTCCATGCGACTTGACCCTGTATTAGAAGAACATAAATAATATTTGTTATACTAATTATTTACGAAATAATAAAAACCACAGTAAATAAATTGAATTTTTGCAACTTACTCTATAAGCCTCAAACATAATATTCCGTTCCCCATCATTAAGCGCGCCCCATGATGGACATGCCTTATGATACCTCCGATGAATAACATACAAGATGGCAGACACAGCTCTCTTCGAAGGAAGGAACCTTAACAATAAAAGAGTATGAATCAATCAAAGACATTATAATAAATTATAACAAAAATCGAATAAATGTTTCTTTATTAATTCTTACCCATTACCAACCGGCCTGATAATAGGTCAACTGTCGAGCAT
This sequence comes from Ammopiptanthus mongolicus, assembly GCA_039655645.1. Taxonomy (NCBI): domain Eukaryota; kingdom Viridiplantae; phylum Streptophyta; class Magnoliopsida; order Fabales; family Fabaceae; genus Ammopiptanthus; species Ammopiptanthus mongolicus. The sequence goes on from CM077348.1 coordinate 85,740,297, forward strand.
TAACTGAATCTCCTCTACCTCCTCTAACTCATCCTCGCCCACCCCTGCCTCTGAAGGTAAGCGTGAATAACCAGGACTATACTGCTCCTCCTCAGCCTGACGATGAGCAGGTGACATCTCAGCCACACCTGCTGAAGTAGAAGCGCCCTGGTGTACATGTGGCATGAACCTCGGAGTGGGAATCGTATCGATCTCAGGTGCAATCGATGGAGGTGGTGTAGCTACTCGCGGTGGTGGAGGTAGTGTAGCTACAGGTCGACACGATGTAGGTGTGGGTGGGCGTGGTGTAGGTGCGGATGGACACGGTGTAGGTGTGGATGGGTGTGGTGCGAGTGCTGGCACTGATTGGGTAGATGTAGAAGGCATAGGCGAGTATCCATCTACAAACTCACGAATCACTATATGGCGAGAGGGTCTGTTCCGACGATGAGTCGGACGCGAATCAACATCGGAGACCACACCGTTACCCTTCTTACTAGTGGGTGGTCTGGGTCGAGGTGGATCACATCCTCCTTCTGATGCCATGTCTATAGAGCATTTTAATGTTAAAATAAAATTCATGAAATATATAACTCATCCGATAAAGCAATAATATAAGTTATCTAAGCCATAAATTAACAAATGTAACTCACTAATAATCCAAGATAGAGCAATATCTAAGTCATATATAAAGTCAAACAATATAATTCACTAATACAATTAAAACTTAAACAAACGATCTAAGTTTTATTCAGAATTTGAGCCATCATCGTCAGATCTTGCTGAGTCATTACCTTCATCATGTTCAGATCTTCCTAAGTCATTATCTTCCGTGGAACCATCGTTTTCTTCATCCAAATGCTTGGATGGACGACAAATTAATGATATCCACTTCTTTACCAAGGACTTGCAAGTCACGTAAGTAACCAATCGGCTCAACTTCAATGACTTCATTTGTACGTGACATTTCATCCACTTGATAAGGCACCTCTACCTCTGGATCATCCGCTTCGATGCGACCCCTTGGTTTGTTCTTGATGGCAACATGCCAACCTCGTTTGTCTTTTCAAGTTGCTGGATAAGGAACATAATACACCTGTCTAACATTCTATGCCAAGATAAACAGATCAAACCTTTGATATTTTCCACTCATTCGGATGTCCACAGTATTATATTTTGGATTATATTTTGTGCCCTAAATGGATGGATCAAACCAATTACAATAAAACAAAACCATTTTTTTAGTATAGTCTAAATAAGTGTACTCCAATTCATATATGTGTTAGATCACGCCGTAGAAGTCATCTTTGCCTCCTTCTATGAGGCCTTTTACGTAAACCCCGCTGTTTATTGTTTTTTTGTCCTCCATCCATGATTGGGTATGAAATTTGTACCCATTCATAAAGAACATATGCCATTCTTTGACAACTGAATTAGGACCGTCGGGTAAGTTCCTTAAGTGTCGGTTGACGGCAGTCGGTGCCTCACTGTAAACCTACGTATGTTAAATGGAAAAATCGCTTATGTCTAGATTTTACAGGAAGTTGATAGTTCAAAGAATTTTAAGATACTTACTTGTTGCGTAAACCACTTTGCAAAATCTGCATGTATAAGAGCAGACTGCTCTTGTTCACTTATGTTTTCAGAAAACAAGAATGCGCTGTGTAAATTGGACAATACACACATTTTTAGCACAAATTAAAGTATTTATTATTATGTAATTGAAAGAAAAGGATATACAATACATACTTAAGGTATGGCTTAACTTCGGTGCAATTGATCAAGACATGAACATGGGCCGACTTCCTTTCTGCATCTGTTAACCAGTGAGTCAACTCTTTACCTGAATGACGACCAGACAGGCAAATGACTGATAACGCGAGCAGATGTCTTTCACTTTCATTTTCCATTTCATTTCTATTATTTCTTGGAGACAACATGAAGTTGTTGAAATAATGGGAACAAAAATGGATTGTCAAACGGTGTAAGTGAGACGCACAAATTGATCCTTCAACTCTAGCCTTATTTTTCACTGATCGTTTTGAATCACCCATGAATCTACAAAATAACAAGTTCATAGAAATATTTATTACCTTTCATTTCAAATGGAAAAAAAATCTAATATCTAATTCTAGGATAGTCACCTTTCAAATTGATACATCCACCTATATTATACTGGTCCACCAAGTCTTGCTTCATATGCGAGATGAACTAGGAGATGCTCCATAGAATCAAAAAAACCAAGAGGAAATATTCTCTCCAACTTGCATAGAATGATTTGAATGTTCTGCTCCATCTTAGTCAGTTCCTATTCCCTCAACGTTGCAGAGCACAAATCTCTAAAGAATTGACTCAATTTAGTAAGCGGATTCAAGACATGGACTGGCAAGGAACTAAAAGCAATAGGAAGTAAACATTCCATGAATACATGGCAGTCATGGCTTTTCATCCCATGCATCCTTCCCTTGCTGACATCGACACATCCTGCCAAATTAGAAGAATAACCGTCTGGCATTCGTAGTTCTGTTATCCACTGACAAACGGACTTTGCTTCCTCAACAGTTAAACTATAATTAGCTTTCGGTTTTAACATCTTCATATTAACATGCCGCTTCAACTATCCCTCACGTTGCAGAGCACAAATCTCTAAAGAATTGACTCAATTCAGTAAGCGGATTCAAGATATGGACTGGCAAGGAACTAAAAGCAATAGGAAGTAAACATTCCATGAATATATGGCAGTCATGGCTTTTCATCCCATGCATCCTTCCCTTGCTGTCATCGACAAATCTTGCCAAATTGGAAGAATAACCATCTGGCATCCGTAGTTCTGTTATCCACTGACAAACGGACTTTGCTTCCTCAACAGTTAAACTATAATTAGCTTTCGGTTTTAACATCTTCCTATTAACATGCCGCTTCAACTCCAAGTCTGGTCGCTTACAGTACAAAGCTAGGTCCATTCTTGCCTTCTCATTGTCTTTAGTCTTGCCACTGACACTTATGACCGTGTTGAATATGTTATCAAAAAAATTCTTCTCTATGTGCATAACTTTGAGATTGTGTCTCAACATAATATCTTTCCAATATGGGATCTCCCAAAAAATACTTCTTTTTGTCCAGTTGTGAAACTCCCCGTATCCTAGTAATCTAGACACATCACCATTGTCAGTGACTGTGGGCAGTTCTCTTACTCTACTCCAAATCTCTTCCGGTGAGAACCTAGGCAGCGGCTCACCCTTTTCAACTTCCCCATTTTGAAGGCGTTTCTATTTCTTCTAAACTCTATACGCATGATCTGTCGGTAAAAACCTACGATGCGAGTCAAACCAGGAACTTTTCCCCCCCGTATTTCAAGGTAAACCTTTGTATACTCCATGCAATGCGGACATGCCAATTTACCGTGAGTACCCCAACCAGACAGCATACCATAAGCAGGGAAGTCATTAATGGTCCACATCAAAGCTGCCTTCATAAATTTTTTTTTGCTATCTTGCGATATCATACTTCAACATGCCATTCCACAACCTCTTCAAATCATCAATCAAAGGCCGCAAATTAACATCAATACCAGTCTTCGGGTTGGATGGGCCCGATATGAGGCACGTCAAAAACATATAAGGTTTAGACATGCACATTTCAAGAGGAAGATTGTATGGGGTTACAATTACGGGCCAACATGAATAAGGTGAAGCTGAAGCTTAGATATACAGGGTAAAACCATCAGAGCATAGCCCAAGTCGTACATTGCGTGGATCCAAGGCATATTCGGGATGTACCTGATCAAAATGTTTCCATGCTTCGCCATTAGATGGAAGACGTAACACGCCTGAACTTCTTCTATTCTTATAGTGCCACGTCATTTTTCCTGCAGTTTGCATTGAGGCCAACATTTTTTGTAGCCTTGGAATTATTGGCAAATAGAACATTGCCTTTACTGGAACAGGTTTGTTCTTACTTGTCCCGGTCTTGTGATGACAATACCTTGACGCTTGACAAATTCTGCATTCGACCAACTCGCCATCACTTATGCCAAACTCATTATTGTAATACAACATACACCCGTTCATGCAACAATCAATTCTCTTAGCTTTCAATCTCAGCTTCGACACTAACCTTTTCGCGCCATAATAATTCTCTGGTAAACCCCCTTTTATAGGTGTCACGTCAAAAAGCATTTTGGAAAAATTATCCAAACACAAGTCAGAAGCGTTAAAATTGGCTTTGCAAGCTAACAGTCTCACGCACATCGATAATTTAGAGTCCGATGACCCTTCATACAACGGCTTATTTGTTTCAACCAAAAGATTATAAAATCTTTGTGCTTCCTCATTCGGAAGTTGTTCCGTATTATGAAAATCGTGCGCCTCATTCACCCCGAGAGCGTCACACACTATCTCCTGCATTGACACAAACTGTTCACCATATCCCATAACTACACAACTACTTGAAGCACCCGTGCAATTCTCGTCAAACCCTAAATCAACACACGGGACTTCTTCACCATGATCGGTCCAAATCTAGTAATTATTCTGGAACCCATTTTTATACAAGTCTGTCTTCACAAGGTTATCGCTCTTAATCTTTCGACATTGGCATTTAGCGCACAGACATCTAATTCGATATCCATCATCGATGAAACACTTCTGCTGCTTTGCTTGAGTAGCAAACTCTTCAACCCCATCTATAAAAGATCATTGCTGACCCCCTCTTTTCAGATATAACGTATCACACATCCAAGTACGACCCGAAGGATAACAACCCATCTTCTGCATGTTCATAAAAAATCCAGATAAATTTAAACATTAAATTTTGACAACATGCCAACTTAGAGATTTATCCACCAAATGCTTCACAATCCAAAATCGCACTCCCTTTCGTTAATTGGTATGACCCAATCCCATTCGAGAAGAAACATTTTCAACACTCGATCCTAGTATTAATAGTTATTGCTTAATTCATATACCTTATATTTAACAAAATTTTGGCAGCATTTCCCATTGGTCTCCAAGTACACGACTTGACTGAAGTCAAGTTTGCACCCAGAGAACAAAAGGAAATGTATCAAACCGCAATTTTATCAAATATAAGACATGAGAAGTACACAATAACTATTATACAAGTGAAGAAAAAGTTTTTTCCCAAACGAACCTCTTTGGACAATTCAAGGTTCAATACAAAGAGCAGCATCTTGAATTAAAAAGTACATGTGCTCAATGATATTGAACCTCAAACGGGAAGCTAAGATTTTGCTCAAGATATAAAATAAAATTTGACCCTGTAAGACACCCTTTGTACTCGAAATGCAAGTTCATAGGGTATGTAAAAGCAGTAATTGCTCAAATCCTTTTACTTTTGCAACATAGATAAAGCATAAAGGAGTCATAAAATTGACAAACAAAATCATAATTAAATATTCTAAAAACAACTATGCATCTAAAAACAATTTCATACTTTAATAAAGGCTTCTTAATTTTTAAAAATTTATTTATATTTTTTACGTATTATGAGGCTTAACACCTGTTTTAAGTACTAAGAGAAATTGGTATAATTTTTTATTTAATTATTCATGTATTTCAGTTTCAATATTAACTATTTATTTATATAAATATTAATTATTTATTTATTAAGCATTATTATTTAGTTATATAAACAATTATTTAATTATTTAACTTATTAAGTATTATTATTTAGTTATATAAACAATTATTTAATTATTTAACTTATTAAGTATTATTATTTAGTTATTTTTGTTTAAGCTAGTTTTGCCGCGTCCCACCAAACTGCTATCAACAATGATTTATTTATTGATAATTTTTAAATTTACTTTCGCCTCTCTCGTCGAGTCACATGAGCTGCAACCACACCATTAACTCAATATCGTCACACCGCCACCACAGCGCGGGTCATTTTTACTTTATCATTTTATTATTTAAAATTTTAATTTATTATATCATGATAATTTTATAAATAATTTTATGAGGCTTAGCACCCGTTTGTAAGTGTTAAGAGAAATTTGTATAATTTGTTATTAACTTATTTTGTTATTTAATTATTTATGTATTTCAGTTTCAATTATTTATAATCCATCATTTTTGAAGGGGGTATTTTTGGAAAATAAGTTAAATATTTATGAGCATTAATTGAAATTATCTCATTTCAAAGAAGTTCTTTGGTCTGTGTGACTTAGTCACATGTTTCTTATAATATAGACCAAAGATAATATAATACTACTAAATTTGGAATGATTTATTTATTTTGTCGTTTTGCTGATTACACAAAAAGATGGTTTTTCCTCCTAACCATGTTCAATCTATTCTTCGGCTCTCCCTCTCCGTCGTGTGTCTCATTTTCTCTACCCCATATTGTGATGCCAACAACATATTTACCCAAAAGCTCCAAAAGATTCATCTAAAAAAAGCCAGCCATAAAACTCCTCCATGAAAATGCTAAAAAAACCTTCATGATACCTATAAAACAAATATTGATCTTCCTCCAACCATCACATACCTCATCACAATGATCATGTCCATAACACCGAAAGGCCCCTGCAACCTTGTATTACTTTACTCAAAAACCAGCATTCTATTAAAGTTATACAAAACGCTAAAACAAAGTCAAAGACCTATTCCTCTCCTTTTCTTCATCGTGCTCTAGCACAGACTTCATACCACTACAAACACGCAAACGATCACCGTACCATCGATGGAACACCATTTTTGCCGCCACATACCCAATTGCCATTCTATAAATTTGCATTGTCGCTACCTGACGCGATGTTCCTCACTATAGCCATGTCGCAACCATCACTGACTTAGGCCACTGCAACCCTAACAACCTTCATTGCTTCTCTATCATTACCACCACAAAACACCATCACCATGATTACTAACCAACAAGGTTATAAAACGAGGTCTGCAACCGCAATTGAGATCGCAACATTGTGATTTTAGTAGTCTCCCCAATCTTATCGCAATCGTAATGGTGGCTGCTTCAGCTGTATTTTTCCCCAATTGGTCGCAATGACAATAAACTTAACTGCAACCGCAACCTTGATCACGACTTAAAACCCTGCTAACCAACAACTTGAGACCTTTGCAGCGACGTGTCAAGCCATGCACAGGGTGCCTCTGAGGCTTTGACCAACCTGTTCCCATTCTGAATGAACCAGACCTACCACCAAACCCATCACCAACTGCAACTCGGCCTTTACTACACTGCACGAGCTCACCACTCACTGAATCAACTTTAGCCACTAGAGGAACTCCATCAAAACTTGCCAGTTTGTGGAGCAAGAACACATAATAGAAGAGAGAAAGATTGAGAGAGAAGAGAAGAAGTATATCACTAAAAATGCACTCACTGTATTTTATTGAATGTTCACTATATCACTAGATTACTTGACACTTATTCTATTTATAGACTTGTACATAAAGTCCCACATGCACACACCACTTGTTAGTGACTAACTAACTCTAGCAAACAATAATGAATTGGCTCTCAACACTCCCCTTCAATTCAAATACTGAAGACACAACATTTAATCTATATATCTTAAGTAAGAAGCTATTTCATGATCCCATTGTTTACAAGATGTAGATTTTGACTTTCTCACTATTTTGGGTTTTGCCCCAATTTACAAAGAATGATAATAAATGGGCCTAGCACAACCAGGAGCTCCTTTAAAAGATTGGACCAAACAAATCTCATTTTTTTGATAGCTCACTGCCTCTCTTCATAAAATTGGGCTAGCCCATTAGGTCAACATCTTGACTCACTACAGAAAACAGCTCATTACCGACTGCTTAAAGCCATCGGTAATCACCAAAAATCATTGATACCAACACATTTTCGACGGATTTCTGAATGCCTATTATCCGTCGGAAAGAGGCTTGTCGGTAAGCATTACCGACGGCCAAACCGTCGGTAACTTGGCCGTCGGTAAGGTTACCGATGGTCTAGCCGTCGGTAAAGTGCATGGTCATTACCGACGGGCTAACCGTCGGTGTATATAATTTTTTTAATTTAAATTTTAATTGATTAATTAATTATTATTTAATTATAGTTTATATTTATTAAATAGTTTTATTTGTTATTAATTATTTATAAATATTAATTAAATAAATCGTGCAAAATAAAATTAAAAATAACATTAAAAATTTTAAAATTATATCCAAATAATAAATAACATATGTTCTTACAATACATAGAAATATAAATAAAAAGACTAATATGAAAATCTAATAATCTCTATCATAATGATGAGGAGAGTGGATAAGATCATTGAAAGAGTCCTCATCTTCGTTGGCCCTGGTGCGACTTGTCGGATGATCTGGATGGGGGGGGCTGCTGCCGAGGGGCTGTTGGTGCATTTGTTGTATGCTCAGTAGCATCTGCTCCATCCAACGCTCACACTCCTCGGCACGACGCTCGGACTCAGCCAGTCTCCGCCTCAGCTCAGCAATCCCCTGATCAGCATGGCGACTGGCTCCGGTGGATGCTGTGGCACTGATATCCAAGCTCGAAGATCCTTTCTGACAGTTACCGGAAAGGTCTTCTACATCGTAAAGACGACATTTCTTCTTGCCGCCAACAACCTCAGCCCAACACACGCAGTGCAAGCCGCTGTTACTCCTCAGGCTCTAGTGGGGTGGAGGAAGAAGCTGTTGCCTGAGACATCCTTTCCTCGAACTCCTCCTGTTATGCATAATCAAACAAATTAATGAAGACTATATATAATAAAACCATACATTTGAAAACTATTAATAAATGAGGCATTACCTAAGTGTGCCTAGAGCGCTCATCTACATACTCGTCAGTACCCTTCCTAGTATGGGTGTGGCGGTGGAGCTCGTTAATCGGCACTGGTCCCCTTTTATCCCTAATCTGTATGTACACAAACATAAATTATAAGTAAACAATAATTAAAAAGCAATACGAATAACATATATATTAAATATGAATGAATGTACCAGACGCTCAAATTACTCCACCTGGCTGATGGAACCTCCTGTGTGCAGGCTCCCACCCTTCTCTGATGCCCTATTTTTCTTTGCTTGGGCTGATTTTTTTCTGGAAATCAGTAGTAGCCCAGTGGCAGCATAGGACATCCCAAACTGCATTTCCCATCCACGAGGGTTGCTTGCCCCTCAAGCGAGCTTCCCTGAGCATATCGGATAGGCGATGAGAGGCCTTCATATGAAAGTTCTTCTCGACCGATGCTTCATGCTCGGCTCTCCAAGCAACTTTTGTCTGCATTAGAAATACATAAATAGTAATTTATTATATTAATAATTTATATGAAATAATAAGCCAAAACATATTAAGTAAATTGAAAATTACAACTTATTCTATAAGCGTCAAAGAAACTTCGCCTCTCATTGTCATCGAGCTGTCCCCAGGTGAATCAAGGATAATGGAACATCGACTCAATAACAGCTGTGATGTTCTTCGACGCTACTTTCGAAGGAAGTAACCTTAACAATAAAAGCATGTGAATCAATATCAAGTAAAAACATATAATTAAAATTGAATAAATTTAATTTATTAATTCTTACCGTTTATCAGATGGCCTGATGATAGGTCGACCATCGGCCATGACCTCAACCTCCTCCTCTACATCCGCCTCTGAAGGTGAGAGTGTATACCCTGGACTATACTCCTGCTCCGTAGCCTGATGACCAGGTGACGATGCACCCACACCAGCTGAACTAGAAGCGCCCCGATGTGTATATGTCACAAACCCCGGGGTAGGAATCATATCGATCCCGGATGCTGTGAATGGCGTAGGTTAAACCGGTGGAGTAAGTGAAGCCGGTGGAGGCGGTGCTACCCGTGGTGTATTTGGTTGCTGTGTAGGTGCAGGCCGGCGTGATGGGAGTGCAGACACTGCAGGGACAGATTTTGAAGGGATAGACACGAAATCGTCTGCAACGTCACGAGTAACAATGCGAGGTGCCCTGATCCGACGACGAGTCAAACCAGAAGCAGTGTCGACACCCATACCCTTACCACCTGTGGGTGGTATAGGTGGCGGTGGTCCTCCGGATGTCATGAGTTTATAGAGCAATTTAATGTAAAGATGAAATAATAAAATAATAAAATAATTACGAATAATCATCTAAGATAGAACAAAAATTATCTAAGTTCCATTCATAGTTTTGACAAGTTACATGATCAATTATAAAGTGCATAGGGACGGATCAAAGTTGCAAACAAACCAACAAGTAACTATTCTAAGTATTATGAGGCTTAACATCTATTTTAAGTGCTAAGAAAAATTGGTATTCTACTCCTTGTTGCGGACTTATTTATTTTATTAACCTATTTTGTTATTTAATTATTGTTGTAATTTAATTTCAAATATTTAACCTCTTTATTCAATTATTCAAATATTATTTATTATTTCTACCTTATTTAATTATTTAAATTTTAAATTTTATTCATTAATTAGTCTCGCCACATCGCACTATCCGCTGCCGAACCATCTGCAATTTACCATGACTCAGCCACCACCGTTCAGGCATTTTTTTCATGTCCAGGTTTCTAACTTAAGCTAATTATTTTTATAATTTATTATTTAATTACAACTCTTATGAGGCTTAACACAAATGAAAGTGTTAAGAGATTTTGATATTCTATGCATTAGTATTTTATTTTACTATTTATGCATTAGTTTTATGTGGCTTAACACTTGTTATAAGTGTTAAGAGAAATCGGTTTATCTTAATTTATTTTATTTATATTATTGTATTATTTATTTATTTGTTTGATTTTACTTGGCTAGGCCCTTGGGTCGATGTTTCTAACTTAAGCTAAAAGAAAGTATTATAGGGTAACATCTTTTATTATAGGCCTATAATTAAACATGTAATTTATACTAAAAAATTCACGAGTGAAAAAAGATTATTACACTATCACTATAAACATGCAAATTAAAACATCATGAATATAATTTAAAATAAAATTAAGGAATTAGAACAAATAAAAAAACAACCTAAACCTCAATTCAACCTAAACCATACACAGAAGAACATACAATTCCACCAGCAATACACAGTTTGACAACTACAATTTCAACAATATAATATATGTTCAAAAACTACAATTTCCGCGGAGGGGAGAAGTCTGACAGGGAGGTAGTAGAGAGGGAGGGCCCTCGGTGGTTGAATGGAGAAGGCAGACTCGTGGTGGTTGGTGGTGGCGGCAGTCTTGCACTGGTGGTGTTGAAGAGACTGAGAGTTCAGAGGGACTGAGGGACTTACAGTGGTACGGTTGGTGGTGGTGGGCCGCGAAGGTGGTTGCAGGCGGTGCGGATGGTGGCGGTCTCGATGGTGGCTGATACAGAGGAGTGGAGAGGGAGATGGTGGCGATGGCTGTGGCTGGGACGACCGAAAGGTGACCAGATGCGGAGGGGGAGGGGGGAGCTTGGTCGCGGGAGAAGGAGAGAAATGAGAGGGAGAATGCGTGGGTCTCGGGTTAGTGAACATTTCCGACGGCTACCGACGACCTTGGCCGTCGGTAACGTTAAAATATCCTTACCGACGGCCTAGGCCGTCAAAAATCTTGAAATGTGATCGTTAATTTACCGACAACTTAGGCCGTCAGTAAGTTTGAAGGGCCCTTACCGACGACCTAGGCTGTCGGAAACCATGAAATGTGACCGTTAACTCAGGAAAGCGAAAAGACACTTACCGGCGACTTAAACCATCGGAAATCGAGCGGGAATATTTGGCCCCTAATTGCGCCAAGATTACCGACGGATTTACCGACGGTCTTGTCCTTGGTAAAGTTACTGATGGCTCTAACCGTCCGTAAACTAGTTTCGCATTTTCAGAAGGCTAAGACCGTCGGTAAAAAGCCGTCGGTATTAGCGGATTTTCTTATAGTGACTCACTTGGCAGATTACCAAGTTTGCCCTTATCCGTTTCTCCTTCTCTCTTACGATGGCAACATAGAGAAGCAACAGAAACACACTTCCTTCAGTAAAACAATGGAGCTACCACCTCCACCATCGTCGCTCATACAACAAAACCACCACGCGAGTTCTCATTGCAAGAGTGCAACCTCTCATCTGTGCGCACAACCGCGTTTTCTCTGCTATCTTGTAGTCGTCGCAAATAGCACCGCGGGACTCCACCACTCTAACACTGTAGTGCATCTGCAAGCCACTGTTTCGGTCCCATGCCGGTATTCCAAACACCAACGTCTTCCTTGAACTAGTGGCAACAATTCCAATCAGATCGCGACCGCCCAACAAGAAAGGCCTCGCTCATGACTGAATCGGAGAAGGTTTCTCGAAACCATCACAACACTACAGAACCTTCTCTGGCAGACCAAATTCCTCAAGGGTTTTAACTGTCGCTATCTGGCATTCTTTCTGGTAACCGCTACCAGCCTCTCCGTCAACACATGTAGACTCCATTTAGGTGGCTCCGGTGATGGTGGAAATACGGGTGGACTCGCTGCCGCCACCCATTCCTTTCGTAGCTGTTTCGTCGTTCTGCTATAACCCATGAATCGCGACAGCAGATCCATCTTCTCAAACTTCAATTCACTCACAATCGTCCCTGTTTCAGTATCAATCTACTCTGTGCATCTTTGTTCCATCATCTTAGTACCCATAGGGACATTTCCCCTCTTTGTTTCCTCCTTCAGAGCTAATGATTTAGCTTCCTCTCTCTCTATTTCTTTTTCACCCTCCTGAATCTTGATACTCGGACTTTCCTCTTCATCTTCCTTCGATTTACTCTTTCCCTTCTTGTTCTTGCCACTCATTCTTTCAGCACCTCCATAGGCTTTATTCAAAATTTTCCATGCTTCATTTGAGGTCTTTGCAGAAGCAATTTTATCAAAATGCATTGCGTTAACACATTGATGTATGATAAACATTGCTTTGCAATCCTTTTTCTTTGCATCCTTGTATGTTGTTTGCTGGATACTAGTTGAACCTTCACTTAGTTCTTAATACCCTCCTATCACCACATCAAGCACTTCTTGATATCTAAAGATGACCTTTGTTTGAATGCACCAATTTCTCCAATTCTTGCCATCAAGCCATCAAGAATTGGTAAGGAAACTGGAAAAAACTCATCAAGTCCAAGCAAGACAGCCATGGAACACTCACAAGCCTCTTCATCGAAAGCTCTAGATACCATTTGTGGAGCAAGAACACATAATAGAAGAGAGAAAGATTGAGAGTGAAGAGAAGAGAAGAGAAGAATTATATCACTAAAAATGCACTCACTGTATTTTATTGAATGTTCACTATATCACTACATTACTTGACATTTATTCTATTTATAGACTTGTACATAAAGTCCCACATGCACACACCACTTCTTAGTTACTAACTAACTCTAACAAACAATAACAGAAACTAATAGCTATTTGAATTGGCTCTCAACAGTGTTGGTGCTACATATTGGTCCCTCATATAAACCATTTCTCTCCAGTCCCTCCCAGTCTCCATCTCCCTCAAGCAACCGTGAATCACTATGAATCTGTCACCAATCATGTGGAACCATCATTAATCTACAGAAAACTGGAGATGAACTTGGAAACCAGAGGTGAAAACGCAAAGCGACACCAAACTACGAGCCAGACAACCCTTAAGTTTCTATTTTACAGTGTGGATTTTATGCTGCATAGGACCCCTACATGCTCCAACCCTATAAACATGCATTTACAGCTATTCTTACTCTTTGTTACGAAATTCATTTACGTAAATAAGCCTTTAACTTTATAGAAGTCATATGTCATTTTTATTTTTTTAATATTTAAATTAATTTTTAAAATAATTATGCATATCTTTTTTAAATTTAAATATTTTCTATTTTAGTTTATACTTTTTAGATACTACTTGAATTAATTTATGTATATATCATTTATAATTTCAAATATTTTATTAAATATTTTTTATTTTATTTTATTTTTATATTTTTTTCAAAATTTAGAATGTACTTCTGTAATGCATGGGAAACTTGATGTTTTTTTTTTTACTTAAAAAAGATATTCATTCATTCAAATTAGTAAAATACATTGAAAACAACACAAATTCAACATCGCTAAATACCGAAAAGGATGAATCTACTCACAGCACCCAAGTTAATAGCATCAAATCGCAAAATGCCTACAAATGTGACAAAATCAAAGTGACTGGAATACCCATGACTCTGGATCTGTAACGTTGACGTCTAAGTCTTGATTGAATCTATAAGGGAAACTTGTTGTTAGTTACTATGTACCAGTGCCAGCGTATAATTTTTTGATTTAATTGTTATATACTGTCAGTCTAAAGATTTTTTACACTATCGATCAATTATAATTTGTCACATCGATAAAAATGTTTAACTCTTATCCTAACTACCTTAAAAATCACTCATACCATAATTTTTGATTAGTTGACAGTGTAAAAAACTTTACACTAATAATGCAAAACAATTAAACTTACAAGCTACTGAAAAATAATAAAATATAAAAACAAATATATTCCTTAACTAAATTGAAATAAAATTAATAATTAAAAAAAATTCTTTTATTTTAAGAGTAAAAGTATGGATATAATTTTGATGCATTATTAATATAATTTTTTTTTACATTATCAATTAATCATATATTATTACATAATATTTGACTCTTAAATGAACTACCATAAAAATCATAAGGATATTACTGACCAATAATCGGAGACTAGTCCATCTCGAGACCGAGATCATCGAAGCTGATTTTGGATACACTTATTGTCTATCAAAATAAAACAATGAAAGTATAGGTATATCAAAACAAAAAGAGTAAAGGTCCAAATTGGTTCTCGATAAAAATCCATGGTGATATTTTGATCCTTGAAAAATAAAAAATATCAATTTGATCCTCAAGAATGTAAAATGCGGATCAAATTGATCCTTTTTAGGGTAATTTGTAAGGATATTTTAATCCCTATCAGAGACTATTTTGACCCATTTTACATTCTTGAGAATCTAATTGATATTTTTTATTTATCAAGTACCCAAATATCACAGTTGATTTTTGTCTAAATATCAATTTGGGTTTTAATCGAAATTACATACAATAGGTGAAAGTCCCAAAACGCTTTCGCCTTTCACCCTAAAATCATAAGTTTCATTACCCCTACATTCGACCCAGTCGCAAACCTCAAACCCCATTTACCCATTATTATATTGGAAGAGGAATCAAAGCTCACCAGTATGTATCCCAATCAACACTATCCACCTCACTGAGAATAGTCAAATATACATTATCAGGTAACTCACAGAGCCCATTCCCAATTTTCTTATATTGAATTGAAAAATGACGTGATCATTGTATTGTGTAAAATTGTTAGTTTAATTAGTTGAGTCATGATTGAGATTTAGTTTCAGTTTGTTTGGAAAAGATTTGAATGTATGCATTTGCTTAATTGTGCATGATGTGCTTGAAGAAATGTCTGAGTTAGTTTCTCGTCCTATGCTACCATGTCTCTTCACGTTCACAAAATAATGCTTACAGCCTGTTTGATATAATGTATGAACCAGGGAATGCTTGTTCTGATTCCTAGGCCACTTGCTCTATTTGCTTTTTTGGAGTTTATTCAATTATCTTGGGTATCCATGGAAACGTGTGCAAGTAGTTTGGTTTTTGAATTTGTTTGTCTGATGAGGAAGTGATAAATCGTTTGGTCTTGCTTTTCTGTGGATATATTGTAGCAAATTACTGAGTGTTTCTATTTTGAGAATTGTAGCATGAAGTCTATGATTGGTTTGTCGAAAATTGAAATGTCAGTACTAAGTTGTTTGAAATATTTCTGGCATGGATGTTTACTAAGATTAGTAAAATACTATAGAATGATCCAATCATTTTTGCTGATATGCATTTAACTATTGATGGAGGCCTTTAGTGACTGAGTTGGTCGTTTTGTGGATGATTAAGCCTTATATTCCAATAAGTTGGATCTTACTGTGTGTTTGTATGAATGATTCTGATATTCTGTTTTAAAACTGGAAATAATGCCCCTTCTATTCTAGATTTCCACATAGATACAAGCCCTAGTGGAGACTTTTCTAGTATTTAGTAATTCTGAGTGTTGTTAACTCCAAGTGTTTAGGTGAATAAATTGAATGATCTATCTTTCTCTATATTTCTAATTGCGTAAAAGGTTAGTATTGCCGACTTATTTTGTCATTTTGTCTCTTTGAAGGTCTTGTCTAGCCCTTGTATTCATATAGTTTTGGGCGACACACACAGTCGGAAGCATTTTGTGAGGATGAACAAAAAATTTGGAGGTGGAAGGCAGCCGACAGGGACTCCTTCATTGGCTTTGTCCTGTGTTGTCGTTGTCTTCTCTCTTCTTGCTGGTGCCTCTGTTGTTCACAATATCTATAAGCCTAATCTTGTAAGCTTTCATGGCCTTCTCCTTAGATCCTCTTTTATCCAGTGTTATTTATGAGTTAAATATAATGTATGTCTGTTATATTTGTTCAAGTTGGATTTTTGAATGGGTCACATTTGACATTTGTTATAACTTATAGCACCTAGGGAGGTCATGTACTTGATTGAAACCTGTAAGTGTTTGAAATATAATTATTTTCATATCAGTGTTTTAAATTGCAGACCGCATCACATGATGCGGCCACAACAGCGGCTGCCACAACCGCACCAAGTCGTGATTGCAGACCGCATTGGCCCGCATCAGCTTGCAACGGTTGAATGCAACCACAACCATAATTTAAAACCCTGATTCATATTGTCAGGTTACATTGCAAATGTAATGCACAGTTGGGATCATTGCTAACTTTCTTTTTTCAGAGATGCCCATCCCTTTACTTGACAATGGGGATATTGTACAGTAACTTGATTTCAACTTGCATGATTTCCTTTAGATGTTGTTTGACCTTGTGGACAAATATATCTTCAACATTACATGAAACCATACTGCTTTAAATTCAACTCACTTTATCCAAACATTGCGATGAAGATATTGTACTTGTATGTTCTACATTATTTTATTTTTTTCAAGTTCCTTATGTCATCTATTTTCAGTATGAATTTTAATTCTCTGCATATTGCATTGTAGAGAGTGAAGTGCAATAACAATTGATGAAATAATCAATTATAAAATACAAACACTTAAATAACAACTAACAAGTCATGGATATGAAACCAATGCAGTCCCTTGATTTCTCATCAACAATTATCACTTACACCTTACTCTTACATCTTTTGCTATAATTTTATCAACTCATCTATTTTTTTTCCTACGTAGACATTGCATTCTGTTGATGGAGTTGATATGACCAAGCAGAAACTAGACGAGAAAGAATGATCTTCTCCCCCTCTGTGAATTCTTCTTAATATTGGCGAAGATGACAAAGTTTTTGAGGCCTAAAGTTTACTGTGTCTGCAAGTAAGGCTGAGTTACAGAGGATTGTTCTCGTCATATTGTTACTTTATATTAGTTTGGATGGAGAATTATTTATTTATTTTTGGGAATTTTGTTTGTAAGGACCAATGTATTGATCAAAACTCATGCGACCAGAAAAAAATGGAGTATAGAAATATTCAGTATATTTATTGCGGTGGCCGTAGGGGGTGGGAGGGGACTACATTCATGAAATTCATCTTAATAGATATTAAAAAAACAAATTACAAATTTTTCTGATCTTTAAATTACTCAAATAAGTGTTAGAATGAAATTATTGACGTGTGTTTTTAAATTTTTCTGATTTCTTTATATTTCTCAAATAATTGTTAGGTTGAAATTATTGACTAATGTGTGTGTGTTTTAAATTACACAAATAATTGTTACAATGAAATTGATGTGCATGTGCGTGTGTTTGCTACATTGCTAATTTTCTTCCACTTTATTTAGAAAGATGTTCGTCCCTTTCACTTTTTCATGCAAATACTTGCACTTTCTCCATTTAGAACAAATTTAATTTAGGGGTACCTGGGTAAAACTTATAATAGTCTTAATTCAAAATTAATTAATTAATGAAATAAAAAACAGTAATAAGGTTTATTTGAATGAAGAGAGAGATTACATTCAATGAAAAAAAGATAATATAAATTTGTTTATTTTTACTTTTTAATAAAAAAATAATACACTTATTATTTCAGGATCTAGATCCTCTGTATTCATCAAATTCATGCATTCACGCATTCACCCCTAATTTATGGTTAGGATATCATATATTTATTTTACATTAATATATTTATCCTATATAAAATTTAATCAACGGTCAAGATCTCCCTGTATTCACAAAGTGACCGCAGGGGATCCATATCCATTATTTCAATAGTTATGAAAATTTTAAGTAATATTTCACATAAAAGAAATACTACAAACTATTTGTTCGAACGTAAAATTTTCAAGTCTAAAGTTGGGAGATTAGGGTGGTAATTTAGATCCTATCCACTGCGTACCTGTAAAAAATATCAACAATCGATAAGGTAAATATCCGCTTTATGGGTTGGGGTGTTTGGGTAATTACCCATAAATTTGGATGGATATGGATGCGGGTACATGTACTTTAGTACCCACTCCGTATCGCATATAAACGTAAACCAATTTGAAGCTTTAAACATGAGTACTAGATTTTAATGGGGGGAAAATATCCATTTATCATAAATACTTTCGATGTTTTGGACTTACAATTTTATGAATTTATTGTTTTGGATGTTTATTGTAATATTTACTCATTTTAGATGTTTTTATTTAATTAAATACTTTAATTTGTAATGTTTTAAGAGTAGATTGGAAAGATCTTTGAAAGATTTTTAATTGAGTTATAATGATCATTTTGTTATTTATTGTTTTTTCTTAGTTAAAGTGCGGGTAACGGGTGCGGGTATGGATACTTAGGTACCCAGAGGATACGGGTACGGACACTAACATAGTGTTTGGTTGGAGGGGAGGGAAGGGGTGGCAATAAGCTAGGCCCTGACATAAACAGGACTGACCTGAGTTGCATTTTCAAAGCCCGAACCTGACCTATTAGCCTGATATAGGCCAATTTTGAAGACCTGACTTGGCCTGTTTAAAAGCCTGACCTGGCCTGAAAGCCTTTTTAAAAGCCTATTTTACTTTAAGGCCTTTGAATAGGCCAATAAACCTATCTCTAAGTAGATAATAAAATAACAAATTAGTATAAAAGCCTTTAAATAGGATAAATGAAAATAACCTTGTAATTATTATTACTAGATCTTGTACCCGTGCGATACACGAGATATTATGGTTGAGTAGAAATATTTTATACTCTTTTGAAAGAATATTCGTATTTGAATGTAAAAAAACAAAAAATTAAAAGGGCAACAATTAAATATTTGTGTAGTTTTTGAAATGAAAAACCATGTCATGGTTGTTTTGTGTTTGAGACCTTTAAATTTGATAACGTTAACATAATGAAAATAGTAAAAATTTAATATTGTGACTTTCTTTCAAGCATGCTAGTATAGAAAATTAACAATAAAAAATAAAGGTGGAAATTTTGAGATACAACACCAGATTGTGGTTGAACGGAAATGATACTAAAAATATTATTTATTTGAAGCATATAACTGAATGCTATCATACTAATATTTATCATATATATTGATATCGATATTGTAGATTGCTACAGACCAACTTCAGCATCAAAGTGCAGCATCATTTTGCTATGCTTATTGTATTTTTCAGTCCATCTTAAGTAACATGTAAAACATAAAACCATAAATGATTCATTGTGTTAAAAAACTATACATACAAATCCCATCAACACTGAACTCAATAGTTATTTATTAGTTAAACACAACATCAGTAATAACTCTAAAATGTACAGTAGTCCCTGGCCAATTTGACAAATTCTAAATGAGGATACTACTTTCTCAGTTCCTTCCTCAAAGCATGAATTAAATTCAAAGGGGAAAGCATACACAATCATACTATTATGTGACCATGCCTATTAACTTCAACACAATGTACTTTTGATGAACACAATAGACACATTTAATAGGCATATTCACTCTAAATGATTGCTTCGATACAAGACTGTCAAATGACCTGTCAAAGAAGTATTCCGGCAAAACAATATATATTATACTACATATAGACCATATGATCATAGCATATTAGCACATAAGACCACATTAGATGAAATTAGTATACTAACAGTTAACAATCACAATGCTTGTCAAGATGGGTAGAAGTGCATAACGTGATGAAAACTTTGTTCAACAGTGAGATTCCCCTCTCCCTCCCTCTGTTTTTTTCCCATTTTATCCTCACCTAAAACTATAGTGCAATGGTGTAACCTTGTTAAGAAGTACCAGAAGCCATGCCATGATTTAGAAAAAGAACCTTGTAAGATAGTTATTGGCTAGTGCAGATAATTGTCAAGAAAATTTAAGATATAAAAGAGCTATAAAAAAATTTGTTAAGGTACATAAGAAAACTGTCAGTGTGAGTATACCATAATGTTCAGATTGCATAAGATAGGATATAGAGTCCACAATCAGATACAACTAACCTCAAATGCATATGTTTAAACAACATAAACGTGAGAGTGAGACCAAATAATCAAGAAATTAAAATAAGTAATCTATATTCTATAGTCCTATACTAACATAAATAGGTTTTTCAAAATATGTAAGGAATGATAAACTTGCCTGTGTTCATCCTCTGTCCAAGAAATACCCTGTCGTCATTCTTGATCTGATGAATTCCCAAAATCTGAGGTATGTGACATTTCAATGGTGATTTGCTTCAGAATTCAGAACTTGTGAATTTCTGACTTACTGGTGAATGAAAAGGCAAAAAAGTTCGGTTACAATATGAGAAATATCTGACAACCCTAAAATCATATATGCAATAATGAGGTTTTAAGGGATGTAAAAATGTAGAAATTAATGTGAAGGTCAGTCAATGAAATGGTAATTAGGGGGCTAGAATTTCTAATATAAGAAAGTGGCCTTTTAGTAAAAACAAAGAAAAACACATAAGACTATCATGGATAACAACAGCATTCAAATTGCTATTTCCCATTCAATAAAAGACAAACTATAGTTTACCATTGCCCTACTGATAATAAAAGTTTTAACAGCACAGGACCACATTAGCTCCTTATTCCGCAACAAAAATCTGAGTTAGCAAACATAATGGCATAGTTGATAAGCAAACAAAAAGAGAGGTAAATTTTCATGCAAACATAACCTGATTCTTCCTCTCAACATCTTTTGTAATTATCGGTTCTCATCGAATTGCAAACCAAGTTCCTGTATGGATACAAAAAGGAAGCAAAAGAGAGGGAATAAGGAGAAACTGAGAAAGAATGATTCGGAATATAAGAAAATCATAAGACACACATAAACTTGAAGGGTCTTATACTGCCACGCCCCTGAATCTGACTGAAAGCTTCCAAGTCTCCTTCGTGTCATTAATGTCTTGTACTAAAATCACTTGGTGAGCCATAGATATACGTGCAAAATATAACACTAAAGAACCAAAAGCTAATAGGACCAAAGTGGAAACGTTTAAGTTGATAGAAAAGAAGGAAGAACAAACATCATTTCGTCCTCCAAACAGAACATCTTTTCTTCAGATATGCAACAAAATGCAGAACTAAAATTGCAAGAAAGAACAAATTCGTTTATCATGGAAGGCACATCAATATCATTTATCATCCCATCTTATTTTGAACTTGTTCCATTCTACCTTTCATCTTCATCCTTCAATGGACATACTAAAAAAATGGCAATCTTGTAGTATCTACGCAATTGCATTTTCCAAAAGGAAAACTTTTAGATGAGCTTTATGGCAGAGAAATACAAACAGAAAAGATGTGCAACCTTTATAAGTATTTCTTATACTCAAATAAATTCACTATATATCATTACACTCTTATAATTTTGGTGATACGTTCTGGATGGACAGACCTTTGAGAAGAAAATGAAAAATAGGTAAAATTGATGAGTTAGAGTAAATAGACCAAAAAAAGAACATGAAGAAGGTTAGCAATATCATACTTGGTCACTGTTTTCATCAAGTTAATTGAACCCAAAAACCCTTGAGCAATTGCATTCTCTAAGTAGCCTTCAATCAATCTATGTATATGGTTTGGTATTCAAATGTTTTGTGCCAACTTAGATAATATAATGCTGGCTGCAAAAAAATATTTCATTTCGAAACGAAATCATACTTGCTTGCTCCAGGTATTCTTTGTCAATAGTAGATAGTTGGTTGTGTATTGACGATTTATAAGGGACTTCTAATAGGTAAATGAGACAAATCAAACTAAAGGTTGTTGGTAGCATCTAAAATACAATGGATGATACTACCAACCATCCAAGCTTTATCTGGCATTGTACCACATTAATATAGGGTCATGTAAAGAGGCCAGACTGGCTAATAATTAGAATTAGTCAAAGTCTGAAATGGGTATCATACATGAATAAGAAAAGAAATTTAGAAGGTAATGGAACGGAAAGTATATACAAAATGGAGAATAATTACCTCAAGTGTCGAGGTAACAAACTTCTAAGGCTCTTTGAAATTATCTTGATTGTGGTATATGTTGTTGAAGAGTGGTAGCACTTTCAAACCCTTCGGTATATGAACCCCTAGGAAAACAATCTTTACACCAGAATGTGGCAGGAATTTTTTTTTTGTTAAATATGATAATCTTCTTCTATCATCTAAGCATTGCAGAGCGTAAGCATGAACTTCTAATAGAAGAGAAAAAATTTGACCTATTAGATCAAGGAATGCAAAATTTGTATATTTGACTTCTTCAAGCATTATTGTTTTAGTAAAATTAACTTTTCACCTCCCCAAGTCATAGAAACATATATGATCGGATATGTATATACTCTATATGGTATAAATAGAGTGAAGACGTAAAAAAAAAAAAAAAAAAAAAAAAAAAGATAGAACCAAAGATATAATCAAAGAGTAAAATATATGAGTATAAACGTGTGTGGTTAGAATTAATCTTCAAAATTTAGTCCTCCTTCGTTTTCAAAATAATGGAGAGAACAAATCATAAAATCTGATTATCCACGATCTTAGTGATAATACAAATGAAAGAGAGCCAAGGTGCTAATATTGGAGGGAAGACATGTTTATAGAATGACCAACACACTTCTCTTTAACTGCTACAATTCAAGCCTAAGGAAGGAACAAAGCGGATTAGATAAATAACCAACAGATAGAAAACATTAAGTACCAACCAGAACAGTCATCTAGACAACAGTTAACTTAAAAGCAATTTCACATCATTAGGAGAAAAATTTCCCATACTATGGAAAGTGGAAACTTTGTTCCTCGCCCCGCCGCCATTTGCGGCATTACTCCGCTACGCGGCGCCGCTGGTGGCCAAAAGGCCATCCCTCCTCTCTCTCTCGCCCCTCTTTCTCTTTCTCTCTATCCCTCTCCTAAGTACAGAAACCAAAAAACGATGAAGCCAAAGGCCGTGAAAGGGAGGAAGAAAGAGGCTTCTCCAATCTCCATACGGTGTGATTTTAAATGCCTTGTTCATTTGGCCTATGTTCTTAACCGAAGAAAACGAAGAGACGGAAGGATGAATGACTCAAAACCATCTTTCCCAAAAATATTAGCAACACACTCTCAAACATTCTCTTTCCAACATACATTCTCTTATTGGTTGAAATTCATATAAGCCTTACAAAATTCAAATGAGACCCATATGAATTTCAACCAATAAAAAGATATGTGTTAAGAAAGAGAATGTTAAAGAATGTTAAACCTGTGGGGGGCTTATAAAGGTTTGAAGTTGGCTAGAGAGAGGGTTTATAGAGGTGGAGCGGCCTTTGGATTCTGCTATAGTCGCTCAAAATTTGCAAGGTCAAGCTTTGGGTAGCTACACTGGGTGCAACATTGTTAAACAAATCCAGAAACTTATGCAATTAGATTGGGCTGTGAGCGTTAAACATGTTTTTTCGAGAGGCTAATAAGTGTGATGATGTTTTAGTCAATATAGGGTGTGAGGTTAGACCTTGTATAGTGATTTTTGAGGAGTCATATGCACAAGTTTTGCAGGTCTTGCTTGATGATGTAATGTGGGTTCCTACCCCTCGTTTTATTTCCATGTAATGCATTTCTCTTCTTGGGCTTAGGCCCCGTTATTCACCAAAAAAAAAATTTTCAAGTAAAACTTTACATTTTTTCATTTCTTAACCGGTGTTCTAAAGCAATACCCTTTTCTTTATCTACCGTATGATGCACGGGTGTTTGCATATCACTTTTGAGCCAAAAAATTATTCATTCCAAAAATAAAAACAAGTTATGATTTTCATTGGATTGATTCCTATATCAGATCCGAACAAATCCAATCTGATTAAAAGTAGGTTGGATTAGATTGAATGATTCAGTTTTTACCAACACAATAACTGAAAAGTAAACTAATTAAAATGGATAGATATAACAACATATAACATACTAAAAATTACAACAATAGGAACTGACAAGTATCATTTTTATGTTTTTTTTTTATGAATATATCATTTTTATGTTTGGAACTTTTAAAATAATACATCACATCAAACTAATTTAAGATAAAAAAATTCTAATATATTCGATTTGTTTTTTTCAAAATCAAATAAGTTCAAATTTTTAAAAAGTCATTTTTGGCAAGACTTCATGTTAATAATATCTAATGAATAAATTAATCTGTCACTTAAAATAACAAAAACAGGTCAGTTTTTCTTTGATAAACTGAGTTTAATGTTAATAAACTATTAGTGTAAAGTTTTTTACACCGTCAAACAATCACAAATCATCTTATGTATGATTTTTAAGGTAATTATGATAAAAGTCAAAACATTTTTAATGATATGACAATTTATGATTGGTTAAATATGTAAAAAAAAAAAATTTTACACTAACATACCAATTAAATACTAATAAATTTCAAATGAAATTTTTCATTGTATATATAAAATAATGGTTTAATTTTTATACACTAACAAAATAAAATCCTTCCTTATAGACACGAAACATCCAATAAAAAATTATCACGTTAATAAAAAAATTAACTTACCCATCATAATTCATGATTAATTTACAAAACTTTATAGTGTTGGTGGATAAAGATTAAACTTTAAAATAATTATCCGATTTTGTAAAGTTAGAAAAGTCCGTTATGAAATTTGCTTCGTGAGTGCTACAACAGCTGTCATTTACTTTGCTTTGCAATATTCTACCTGGATCAAAGAGAGCAGCAAGCATTCAAAAACACACATCTTTTCTCTTATTCTTGAGACGTTTGAGTTTTCCAAAGACCCATAGGCTTCACTGAGGACGATCCTGAGGGGAAAACACGTCCCAAAAATACAGTCAGAGCAGATATTCCGATTTTCATTCACGCAGTTGAAGATAAAAGGTCTACAATCTACTCCGAACTTTATTGCATAACTGTGTTTCTTTTTTCTTTTTCTTTTTTTTTTCGTGTTTGTATTGATTAAAGAATCCAAAATAGAAATTGTGTATTAAAAGTGATATATTTAATGAGTTTAATTGTTATACACTGACAATATAAAACATTTTTACACAGACATCCAATCATAAATTGTCACATCAATAAAAAAAATTGACTCTCATCCTAACTACCTTAAAAGTCATCCATATCATGATTGATGATTGGATGTCTGTGTAAAAATGTTTTACACTGTCAGTGCATAACAATTAAACTCATATTTAATACTCTCAACATCAAAAAGCCATATTTTTCAATAAAATTTTTTTATTTTTAAATTTCTTAAATAATGTAGTTAGTATACTCGTTACAAAAACATTTTTTTTTTTTAAATATGCTCTTGAAACCACACTGGTCTCAGTCAACAAACCCTTCAGTAAACTCAAGTCACTCTATTTATTTCATACTCTTGCTTTCACCATGAACCCTATAACAACGGAACAACCTCATGCCTGTGATTATCAAGTCCCCTTTGTTTAGTTGAAATATTGTCAATTTTTTTTTTTTTGAACACCAATTTTTGACATTATGTATAGACACGGTGTAATTTTGATGTATGAATGAATGTGAGGTATACAATATTTTGAAGGTGGTAAATCTAGTTATACAAATAATAGATCATTTGTGGAAAAATATACAATAGAATGTGAACATGTGTTCATATGATGAGATTTAAGCATTGAGGGTAGCTTAATTTGATTAACATTTATCCCTTGTTAATAAGTGCCCTAAAAGTATTGTTTAAGGAATCAAAAAATTGAAGTTTTGCCTTGGAAAGTATAACTTTTAAACTTTCAAAGCACACCATTGGAAAAATCACATTTGTTTCCCTAACTAGTGATGCTGTTTAGCATTCTTCTATTTAAAATGAGAGAAGTGCTATCGACACACTTTCTTTCTAATACACTCTCTTATATTGGTTAAAATTCAAATGGGTCCCACTCATTCATGAATGTGTCCCACTAATTCATATGGGTTCCAGCTGTATTATAGTTTTCCACAATTAGGGGGATTCACTTTATGTGGATAATTAAGTCGTGACTTCTGATATAGGAATATAATAAAGGAAAATACAGACGAGTGCCCTTAGGGCATTAGTTAAAAAATCAAGAAAGAAAATTTTGCATAGGTAAATGGTGTATTTAATATATTGAAAAGTGTAAATTTTCAACTTTTACATATATAAAAACCAACCATAGATCTTCCACAATGCTATATTGCCTATACACATCTTCCTGACTTCAATTCTTTGGCACCTTCTTCATTCACGTGAAAGAGAATGGCTAAAAAACACGAGGGAATTGCAATAGGAATAGACTTTGGCACTACATATTCGTGTGTTGCGGTATGGCAGGTGCAAAACAGTCGAGTAGAGATCATCCATAATGACCAAGGCAATAGAACAACGCCTTCTTGTGTTGCTTTCACTGACACCCAAAGGTTGATTGGTGATGCTGCTAATAACCAGGCTGCCATCAACCCTACCAACACTGTCTTTGGTAATTTGATAATTCTTTTCGCAGTAGCTTCTTTTAAATGTCTATACTTTTTTTGTTTCATTGTTTCCTTTTATAAGTGGACAAAATGATAGCTATTAGCTAATGATCATTGTTATTTTTGCAGATGCTAAGAGGTTAATTGGTAGGAAATATAGTGATTCCATTATTCAGAATGACATTCAGCTTTGGCCATTCAAGGTCATTGCTGGAGTTCATGACAAACCTGTAATTGTTTTTAATTACAAGGGTCAAGAGAAATGCCTTTGTGCTGAGGAAATTGCATCTATGGTCCTCACAAAAATGCGTGAGATTGCAGAAGCATATTTGGAATCACTTGTCAAAAATGCAGTTATTACTGTGCCGGCCTATTTTAATGACTCTCGGCGTCGAGCTACTAGAGATGCTGGTGCCATTGCTGGCCTCAATGTTATGCGGATAATCAATGAACCTACCGCTGCAGCTATTGCATATGGCCTTGACAAGAGATCCAATTGTGTTGGACAGCGAAATATTTTCATCTTTGACCTTGGTGGTGGTACTTTTGATGTGTCTCTTCTTACAATTAAGGATAAAGTCTTCGAAGTTAAGGCAACTGCTGGGAACACTCACCTTGGGGGAGAGGATTTTGATAACAAAATGGTGAACCACTTTGTACAGGAGTTCAAAAGGAAGAACAAAGTGGACATTAGTGAGAATCCAAGACCCTAAGGAGGTTGAGAAGTGCGTGCGAGAGGGCAAAAAGGATACTCTCGTATGCTTTTGTTACCACCATTGAGGTAGATGCTTTATTTCAAAGCATTGACTTCTGTTCGTCAATCACTCATGCCAAGTTTGAGGAAATTAACATGGACCTTTTTGATGAGTGTATGGAGACAGTTGAGAGATGTCTTACTGATGCTAAGATGGACAAGAGTAGTGTACATGATGTCGTCCTTGTTGGTGGCTCTTCTAGGATTCCCAAAGTGCAGCAGCTATTGCAAGACTTTTTCAAGGGGAAGGAACTGTGCAATAGCATCAACCCTGATGAAGCTATCGCTTATGGTGCAGCTGTCCAGGCTGCTTTGTTAACTGAAGGCATTATGAATGTTCCAAAGGTGGTGCTGTTGGATGTGACACCATTGTCTCTTGGTATGGGTTTAATAAGAGATGAAATGAGTGTAGTGATTCCTAGGAATACTCCCATTCCTGCAAAGATGAAACATGGATACTGTTCAACTGAAGATAATCAATCCTCCATCCCGATTCCTATTTATGAAGGTGAGAGGACGAGCCAGTGACAACAACTTGTTGGGTTCGTTTAAACTTGATGGCTTTGCATCTGCTCCTTGCTTCCATCCTTTTACTGTATGCTTTGATATAGATGACAACGGTATCTTAACCGTCTCTGCTTGGGAAGAAACCACCATTACCATAACCAATGACAGCAAAAGCCTGTCAACTGAAGAAACTAAAAGATTGATTGAAGAAGCTGAGAATTACAAGGCTGAAGATAAGAAGTTCCTTAAGAAGGTCAAAGCAATGAATGCTTTGGATCATTATGTTTATAGTATGAGGAATGCTTTAAAGAAATTCGATTCTATGCTCAGCACACTAGACAGGGAGAAGATTAGTTCTGCTATCACTAAGGCCACAAATTTGCTTGATGGTAACAACCAGCAAGAAGAAATAGTTGTGTTTTGAGGATCATCTGAAGGAGCTTGAGAGCATCTTTGAACCCATTATAGGCAAGATTGGCTAGTTCCTTTTCCACGAGTTATGATTTTTGTGTTATAGACTAGCCATTTTGCATGTGATAATAGGCAAATCTTCATGATTGATGTTTTGTTTAAATTGATATTGTGTTAGACTTAGACGCTCAGCATACTTCTTGAATTGATCCTTGAACTCGTTCCCCTGCTACTGCTTTCTAAAATTTTAGTAGTTAATGTTTTGCACAGTATTTGTGCTGTCTACACTTGAGTATATCTTCCATTGCTGTCCACAGTATTAACCAGTGGTGCATATAGAAAATGGAGAATGCTAACCCAACCTTAGGGCAGTGATTAAGGAATTAAAAAAACAAGTTTTTATGGAAAAATAATGTATTTATTATTTTGAGAAGTGGTATGTGTAGTTTTCCCATAAAAACTTGTTTTGTATGGTTTCCTTGACCGGTATCCATAGAAAATATAGATACTTTGGTGTAAGTTATATAATCTCCAGTCATTCTCTTATTTTTGGTTGAGTAAATTCATTATTTTAAATTTCTTTTTATAATAGAAAGTCAGTATTTACATCAACTACTTACATACTACAAAGGAGGTTGGCCTTAAAGCCGGACTTGAAGAAAGTAGACTAGTAGAGGAGTTGAAGTAAGTCATTAAGCATGTTGTTACAATTTTCACCCCTCTATAGGACGTTCCCCTTTAAAAATCTAACACAACGGTTCTAATGTAATTTTTTCCAATCTATTCTTAATTTGCCTTGCTCCCATGTTACCTCATATTCCTCTGCCTGATGCCTCCATAGTAGTCTCCAAGCCTCTGTTTGGATTTGGGGAAGGCGAACAAATGGAATGGAACAGGACATAATGGAATGGAGCGGAACGGAATGGAATGAAATAAAATATTCATTCCATTGTTTGGATATTTTATGATGGAATGGAACAAAGTTTCCGTTCCATCGTTTGGAAAATGGATGAAATGGAATGGGTTATAACTTTTTATTCCTATATTACCCTACTTTAAAAACACTAATATTTATTTATTATGACTTTAATAAAAGTGAGACAATTATTTACTAGCATTCTAGCAATAATAAAAGAACACATGAATCAACTTACATTTTAATATGTTACAAATTATTATTTTCGAAAATTGTCAACAAACTATTTATTAATGTAACTTCTATATTTGTATAATTATTGGACACAGTGATATTATTATTTTCACAGTGATTGCGTCCAACATAGATTGACTCTAAGTGTACTTGCTTCCAACACAGCAAGTTCAGAAAATTTACGATAGGTACAATTGTAGTAGGAAGAAGAAAGTATACTTGCCTCCAGCGCTCCAAGTGATTGTGTCCTTGAGCATACGTTGCGATAGGTGTTTGCTGCAATTTTCACAGGGCAGCGGCGTTCATGGTGCAGAAGGTGTTTATTGCGAAAGGTTTTTGCAGGGGGAGAAAGATATATGACATATGAAAGAAAATTTAGGATGAGGATAAAAAAGCAATTTTATAAAGTTAAAAAAGATCAGTTTCTGATCCCAGCCCCCCCCCCTCCCCCCAAATTGGAGGGGAAGAAAAATGAAGCTAAATGATGGAATAGGATGGTATGGATTCCATTCATTTCCATTGTATTCCATTATCTTTTGTGTTATCCAAACAATGGAATGTCATTACATTCCTTTCCATTCCATCCTCTTCCATCAATCCAAACATACTCCAAAGGACATGTTCTTTCTTTCTTCACCCCTTACAACACCATGTTTCCTCATTCAAAGGCTTTAAGCCATAGCCATGCTTCTAAATTACGGTTGCCATCGCGGATGCGGATGCGGTTGCGGCCGCTGCAATTGCGGCCATCGCGGTGTCTGCGATGCAGAATGCGGCTGCTGCAGCGAGAAATAATTTTATGTTCACACCAAATTTAACAAAATTTTATAATTATTATAATTCTTTATATATCTTTTATTAATAATGTTGTATAATTTTTTTTAATTAAATTGTTGTATAAATTTTTATTCATTGTTAACATGATTTATCTAATTTTTCTCCAGAATTTCTTTATTGTCTCTAAACTTTAATATAAACTAATAATTAGTTAAGCACAAATAGGCTCCTTATTAACATGCAATGTAAGTGAATAATAATAAATCAAGGATTTAATTGGTATACACTGTCAGTGTAAATATTTTTTACACAGACAACCAATCACAAATTATCATGTGACCTAAAGTGTTTGACTCTTATTCTAACTACCTTAAAAGTCACACACACCATGATTTCTGATTGGTTGTCAGTGTAAAAAACTTTACACTGATAATGCGTAACAATTAAACTCATAAATCAATTATAAAACATGATTGACATGATTGTGTTTTTTTTTAATTTATTAATAATTAATAATAAATAATAAAACTAAAAGAGAATGATCTAGAACCTAGATATTCTATGCACATCTAGAAAGGGATTATAAATAACCTCCCAGTCCCAATTAATTTTATAGAAATCCGATACAGATTAATTGCACATATAACCAGTGGGTGGCGTTTGAGTTTTTTTCCTTCTAATATTTTAACATTCTATTCGTGTCATTTAAACAAGTTTAGGTAGTTTTTAAATGAAAAAAAAATTATAAAGCAAAAAGAATTATTAAGTAGAAGAAAGAAAAGTCAAAAGACTCTTCACTTCTTCTTCTCAACCAAATAACCTCTCTGTTTCCCTCTTTGGCTCCCTGAGTCCCTCTACATTTCTGTCCCAAACTTGAACCAAGGAACCCATTTTTAGCCTTCACTAGCTCATGCTTCAACCAAAGATGAAAGAAAAAGAGAAGGAAAACCAACCTCAACGGATCTAGTACCAACCTGAACAGATCTGATGCGAGCGGCAGCAACAGTGCGATTTTGATGGAGCTGACGCGAGCAGCAGCAACGGCAGTAAGGATCGACGGAGCTAACTCAGATTGACGACGTTGCGTTGTTATCAGTTGCGATCGAATGTAGCCTGATGCGGGTCGTTGCGGCGGCAACAACGTTACATTGCGGCGGGAATGGCATTACGTTGCGGCGGCAACTGGTGATTGAAATTCACACCGCAATTGCGGCATGTTGCCGTTGCAGAGACAGCCGCAACTGCAATATTGCGGCCGCATTGTGTATAACGGTCCGCAATTTAGAACACACTCCATAGCAAGCTCCCTACACCATACTCGCTCGTTATCAATATACAAAAATCCAGTGGTCCACTCCAGCATCAAGTTCTTCAAGTTCTCTTTGTTCCAACCACAAACCCACGGCACAAGAGGAATAGGCATAGCACTTGTAAGGGGAAGGCATAGTACTAACAGTGCATATGGTAGCATAAATGCATATATAAGTCTAGCTATTGTACTACTGAAGAGTAATGATAGTTTATAGAAATAAAAAAGCCTTACAATGTACTAACTATTGTCAATATGCATCTGCCTTAGAAAAGTTTATTCACTTCACTAACCAAATGACTTCTAATAGCTTTGTACGCAGACAGATTGACAGTAAAATAGAGAACAAACAATAAGGTATTGTTATTACCAGATTTTTGAAAATAAATAGCCGTTGGTTAATAGCCGATAAACTTGGTTGATAATAAGAACCGGAAGCTAGTCAAATATAGTGTGTTCGTTGGTTGCCGATTGAGAAAATTAATTAGTTGGAACTTGGAAGCGGCTAATTAAATTATATGTGTTAAAAGGGGGTTTGTGGCTAATATAATTATTTGAGCCATTTGTGATAGCCAAAGTTGAATGAAGAGGAAAAATATGAAGTTTCAAGCAATTACAAGTAATAAGCATTTGTTCTTATAAATATGGAAATGGATTGCATAACCGTTGTAATGCGTTGAAGCGAAGATGGTGTTATCTAAAATTATGAGGAAAATATGCATAAACGGTTACTTGTGTAAAGTCATTATTACCAAGAGTTTGGAATTAGCCGTTGGGTTTGTATAATCGTTGGTGATATCGGATTGTTAGTTGATTTTGATTATCTACTGATTTTCATAAGTGGTTAATAAACCATATAGACTAGGTGATGATGCATAAGGTATGGAGCGATGGTAACAGCAGAAGATATTAGATGAGTAAGCAAAAGCAATTTGTGAGCCGTTGCAAGTTCCAACCGTTTTCCTAAAAGGTGGATGGTGGATCTCAGTTTGTTTTAGCACGTTTCAAGGGAACATGAAGACGTTGAAGTTTGCAGGAAGCGTGTATGGGTGGTTATTGACAGATTACCATGAAGTTTTCCTAGAATATATGATTTTTAGTTATCCATGGTTAGCCGTTGTGCACCAATTTTTGTTCTTTTAGCCACTAAGCATACAATGCTTAATTTTAGGAGGTCGTGGCCAATAGGAACCGTTAGTGTAGAGTTAGATTGTAGCCTATAAATACCAAGTGTAAATATTGAGGTAGACACGATCGATCAATCAAACTCTATTTCAAACTTTACTGTTTTAAGCTTCATTTTTTCATAACTTAACTTAATTTTTCTCACCTTTCACACTAAACACTCTTTGGAGTAATTTAGGAACCCGCAAATTTGGAGATAGAATCCATTTCCTAATGTTATTGACTGTTGAAGGAATCATTGTTATTTGAGTTTTAGCTGAAACTACGGCTAGCACTAATTTCACGGATAACATATATATACTGTTATATAATAATATAGACACAAACAGTGATATACCTCCTGTAATATTCATCATGCAAACCACAAGTAAGAAACGTATATTAGACAGAATATATGCAATATATTTCCAGGGTTATATTTATGCATAAAAAAAACATTGTCCAAATTCCACATAAGTGCACATTGATCATCATTATGTACTAAATATATACTATATATATACAAATACTATATACTATATATATCAATATATATCAATATTAAAAACAAAGAACCATCCTTGAATCCAAAAATTAAGTTCATAAAAACTAAACTAAATCCTAAGAGCTAGCACAAACCAAGTTGACGATCAAGGTTCTCTCTTCACCAACAGCCTGTTGAATAATGGGACATATTTTGATATGAATAAAGTGGGAAAGCAAATGATTTCTACCTTGATAGCTTCCTCCACAGTTTCTGGGCAAAGATTACCAAAGGACACACAGCTGCAACTAATACATTCATATATTGTAATGTGAGAAGTGATAACTCACTCTTTTTTTATGAATAAAAAGTGAAAGCTGACCTAAATAGAATTCATGAAGGGAACATGCATATTACCTCAAACTCAACCAATTGGTATCTAGCAAGAATTCTGTCTGGCGGTTAAGATCACAATCCTGACACATGGCTTTAAACTTTCAAGTTTCTTATTGTTCTCTTCGAAAAAAAGGAATTAACATAGACCAATTCTCTCAGATGGAATATCCCCTTAATTTATCAGATGTATAACACACAATTTCATAAAAAATATAATGTTGAAAACGACAGATATTATTTGAAGTAAAATCGAGAACCAAGAAAGACAATAAAAAAAAAGTGTTGGAATCCCCTCCTAATTAATGGAGCACTACATCCAAGTGATCATAATCATATCAAATGCATTATTCCAAAGTCTTGGAATTTAAACACGACTCTTGAAGACCACCACCATCATAAATAAGTTGGACGGTGGAGGATGTATTTACCCACACTCATAGAATGAAGACTTCTTGGAAAGGTGGAACAATTATTGTCCACTATTTCATATTCATGAAAGGAGCCAAACTTCTCCATTATAAATAGGAGGACTTGTAAGGGGTTAGAGCAATCCATCCTAGAGTGAGATCCCATCCATTGTGTGAGCGAGTGTGAGAGTTCTTGTATTCATCTTTGATAGAAAGAGAGTATTTCCATCATAGTTTTGGTGAGAGTGGAGAGATATTGTAAACCATCCTAATTGGGTGAGATAGAGAGATCCTCTTATATCAAGAGAGACATTGTAATCCTATTTTTCTATAGTGGAGATATTTTGTTGGATTAGGTCCCGTGGTTTTTGCTTGCTCACATTGAGGAGGTTTTCCACGTTAAAAATTATGGTGTTATCCTTCTACTCTCTACACTTATTTTATTTCACGTTTCTGCTTAAGTGTCTATTTTGAGTTCACAAACGAGGGAAATTGTGTTGAGATTTCCCAACAGTGGTATCAGAGCTCCAGGTTTGGCGAGCTAAAGCTTTTGTAATTCAAGATGGAAGGAGCTGTCACACATGATGGAGATATGTTCAAGCTAACTGCAGATAATTACTCCTATTGTAAGCCGATGATGGAAGATCATCTATACTGCAAGGATATGCATGAGACAAACACCAATGAGAATAAGCCAGAGGGAAAGACTGACAAAGAATGGGAGATTCTGAATCGTAAAGCAGTGGCTATGATTTGAAAATATATCGATTGAAGTTTGTTCGAGCACTATCGATTTATACCATTGCGTATGAGTTATGGACGAAACTTGAATCTTTGATTCAAAAGAAGACTCCCAGGAATAAAGCTCATCTTGTCAGTAAGTTGGTGAAATTGGAGTACTCGGTCGATAACAATATGATCGAGCATTTGAGCACCTTCAAAGGAACTGTGAATTAATTAACGAAGGCAGAAATGAAGATAGATGACGAGTTGCAAACGCTTCTACTCCTTAGCTCTCTACCTGATAGTCGAGACACTTTAGAAGTCACTCTCAGCAACTCCACACCAGATGGAAAGCTTAGTATGGATACTGTTACAGACAACCTGCTAAATGAAGAATCAAGACGGAAGGAGAGAGGCTTGAGCAGCAATTCAAAAGCCAATGTTGCTGAAAACAGAGGTAGAAATGAGAATCGTGGTAAAGGAAGTCATGGAAAATCACGAGGGAGATCTCAGTCTCGCACCAAAGGTATGACTTGTTTTTACTGTGGCAAATATGGTCACAAGAAGCCAAAGTGCAGATTCTTGAAGAGAGATCAAAAGGCTGGAACAGTCCTTCCTGACCAGATTGAACCACGAAGAAGAAGGGAGATGAAACCACTACGGCGGTGGCCTCAAACGATGAGAATGTGTTTCTTATTGGTGAGGAAAATGATTTAAATGTTGCGTCTGATGATTGTATTTGGATAATTGATTTCGGAGCGTCCTTCCATGTTACTCCTCATGGAGGATTCTTCTCATCATATCAAAAAGGAGATTTTTGGTACGGTGAAGATGGGCAACCATGTCAAAAGTAAGATTGTTGGCATAGGGGAAGTGACTCTGATGATCGAGAATGAAAACAAGCTCTTGCTGAAGGAGGTAAGACATGTACCTGAGATGCGTCTGAACCTTATCTCAATAGGTAAGCTAGATGAAGCCGGAATGATGAACCAGACGCAAGGAAGTCAGACGATACATTCAAGTGATCTTAATGGAGCACTACATTCAAGTGATCTTGATTATATCAAATGCATTATTCCAAAGTCTTGGAATTTAACCATGACTCTTGAAGACCATCACCATCATAAATAAGTTGGACGATATGTATTTACCCACAGTCATAGAATGAAGACTTCTTGGAAAGGTGGAACAATTAATGTCTACTATTTCATGTTCCTGAATGGAGCCACACTTCTCCATTATAAATAGGAGGACTTGTGAGGGGTTAGAGAAATCCATCGTAGAGTGAGATCCCATCCATTGTGTGAGTGTGAGAGTTCTTATATTCCTCTTTGAGAGAAAGAGAGAATGTTTCCATCATAGTTTTGTTGAGAGTGGAGAGACATTGTAAACCATCCTAGTTGGGTGAGATAGAGAGATCCTATGATATCAAGAGAGACACCGTAATCCTACTTTTCTATAGTGGAGATATTTTATTGGACTATGTCCCGTGGTTTTTCCTTACTTACATTGGGGAGATTTTCCACGTTTAAAATTCTGGTGTTATCTTTCTACTCTCTACACTTATTTTATTTCACGTTTCCGCTTAAGTGCCTATTTTGAGGTCAAAGATGAGGAAAATTGTGCTGGTATTTCCCAACAAAAAGCAATCAAGATATGAAAGAAAATTAGCTCGATCATTGTCATCAAAGAACATGACATGGACACCAACATAATTAGATTGAAAGTTGATGTATGGAGAATGATAAAATATGGATTCTTCAAAAATCAACACAATTTTGGAGGATACTCTTCTATTTGTTTAACAGCAAAAAGATTCTTATAACAACTTATATGCTTCACATATTGTAACACCCCAATTTTTCAAGCTTTCTTGGATCAATAAGCTGTACAATTGAGTTTACATTTTTATCTGAGTTTTAGAAAATGATTTTGGGAAAACCAAAATCATATTCATGATCTACGGTATCGTAGAAGCTACGGTTAAATTTTGGGTCGAAAACTCAGACGAAGCCCGGTCTGCGTTTTCACTGACAGTAAGATTTTACTGCTCAGAAGACCTAATTTTGACTCATAAACGAGATATTAGGTTTAGAATCAAATTCCTAAAGATTTTGATAAATTTGGTTTTTCGCACTAAAAAGTTAAATAATATAAGTTATACGGACGAAATCTCAAATCGGGTAAAGAACAAAGCCAAATTCGGATTTACCGGGACCCGTTAACGGATAAACATGAAGTCACATCATGTCACATCACCTAGGAAGGCATGCCTGTGTCATGATGGCTTTTAGAAAATATCTGGACGCGAAAAGACCAAAATACCCCTAACCTTTTTCATATTTACCATTTAACCTTGTGTAAAAAGTCTATTTTGCCCCTTAAGTGAATTTTGTTGGACACCTTTGCCCCTCCCTTTATCTTCCCCACGCCCCCACCATCATAAACCCACCATTTCACTTCTTCCACCTTAACACATTTTCTCCTTCACTTTCTCTCAAATTCTTAAGAAATTCTCAAGAGCTTTTGTGAAGCAAAGTTGATCAACTTGCTCACCTTCATCCTCTAAGAGGTATGAACTTCTTCTATGATCTCTTAATCTTCATATTCTTCCATTGAAACCATGTTTTTCAAACTATGTTCAAGTTTGAACTTCAAACTTCATAAATTCATAGAAAAGTGCAGAAAAATCATTTTAATGTAAAACCAATTTCTATGAGCTAGTTCCATCATCCTCTTTAATTGTCGAAGAGCATGTAACCAAAAGATTTTCTTAGCTCATATGGGTATAGAAGGCCGAAACCTAGAGGATGAGAAATCCTTGAGTTTTTTATTCAAGTTTTGAGTAATGAGACTTGATTTAGTGTTAAGTATACCTAAGGATCATTCATCCTAGAGATAAGAATTTTTAGACATTTCTAGCCAATTTTAAAGTAACATGGCCGAACCCTAGAGCAAGAAAAATAGGGAAATTTGTGTTGTTAGTATTAATGTTTGAATTGATTGTGTGAAGGTCGTGATTGTTTATTTGTTCGGACGCATAATCGGAGGATTTGCGGATCAATCAGACGATGTGCATCTAGAGATTTACCTTCAATAGGTAAGGGGAGATTGCCTGAGGGATCTCTCGATAACTATATGTTATCTGTATTTGGTCTGTATAAAGTTGGTTTGAACTGTGTGGTGGTTGTTTACTTTGTTTTCAGCTGTTATTTATCTGTTGATAATTATCTGCTTTTGATTGAGTATCTGCAGCTGTGTGTCATAGTATTTTAATGCATGTGATAAACTGTATTATCTGCTATAACGTTGATATGTCAATATTATTGATATTGATTGTTGATTGAGAAGCCTGACAGTGGTCAGTGCTCACTTAATTAAATGAGATAAAAGCCTTCAAAAGCTTCGTAAGGAATGCCAAATATTTGATTTGAGAAACGTTTGAGAAGTTTCAATGATGCGAGTTTTACAAAAAGGGATCCTAAAGTAAAGTATAAGGTTAATAGAAAAAGTTAGTTTTCAAAAATAAGTTAATTATTATGTGGAGAAAATTAATTCAAGAGGAAAAAGTCAAATGTTTACTTAGGACGTTTTTAAAAGCTAAATGATGATTAATTCAGAAAAGATTTTCGGAAGGTATTTTAGAAACAGCAACATTCTTTTTGAAACGACAATTTAGTCTCAAATGCTTTCTTCCAAGAACTGAGGTTTCGGAAAAGATTTTCAAAGGAAAGTTGCATTGGTAATTCGACGGTTTATAAATGAATTTCAAGCGGAAAGGGTTTTCTGTAAACGCGTTTTCCCAACGATGTAAAATCTGACAACTTGGATGAGTTGCGGGGATTTTGTTTTAGATTTGTGTTTCATAGAACGAAAAACGGTGAAAACGTTGAAACGTGAACCTAGTAAACGAGACATTGGGATACTAGTGTTCTGTGAGAATAGCACGTAGGATTGAGATCCGTGTTACGGTGTTGTGGACTTTGTGTTCTATGGACTGTGTATCCTCTTCACATTGTGAGAAAACGTGATTAAAGGTGAATATTGTTTTCTATCACCACGGACCTTGGACTGGTGCATCGATCTAGGGCTCTGCAATTGAGCACTCGGACGTTTTATCCTGTATTGACGATAAAAATCTTAAAACGATGTAAATCACGAATGGTCGGGAGCCTTTGAGCTTCGACAAGGAAAGAAAGAACAAAAAGAAAAGTGACAAGACATGAAATGTTTTTACATGCATAAATTGGCAGAAGTGCCTACGGTGTTAATCTGAATATCTTGGTGGTCAGGATATTCAAGACGGTGTATATCATTGTGCCTTGATGGACAATGAAAATCATAAACGGTGATCACTTGTGCCTTGTGTTGGACAGTGTGCAATGGTTTTTACAACGGTGTGCCTTTTGGCAATAGAGTTTGATCAACTCATTTATACGGTGTTGGCATCTCCGGAGATTATGTAAAGAACTAGATGTGAATGTTGAAGTGTCATGCATTTTTATAAATGATGATGATTGTCGGGTATGAAACCCTATGATGAACTACTTTTTTATTTAGTAGAATCTTATGCATCATGATTAAATATGCTGTTAGTGTGTCGCACATGTAGTTATCGTACTTGAATCTATATATTGGTATCTCACCCTCGCATATTATCTGGTTGGTCCTTCTTTTGTGGCAAATGTTATGTCTAAGTGTAGATGAGTTCCAAGATGCCATTGGAACATTTGGGGATCCGTTCCCTAACGTCTGAACGTATGGAAAATGAGGGCATATGTGAAGTCACGGACACGTTAGAGGTGGGACCAGCTATAGGATGAGTCCTTTTATTTTGGGTAGTGAATTCGTCAGTCCGCTCTGGCTACTGACTTTTGAGAATGGCCTGTCTGTATAAAGGCCTTATGTATAAACTGATAATGACTTAGTACGTATGAATATCTAATATAGATTAACGTCTGTTCAACTATGTTGATTGTATGGTGAAATTAAGAGAAAGTTTTTATCACTGAATTTTGAAATAAGTTAAATACTAAGAAAATTTTATTTTCTGAAAGTAACCAACAGGTTTACTAAAGCTTTATTTTCCGTAACGGCTTACCATGTGATGACCCAGAAGGGGGTGTCACACATACTGCAATGACTTTTCAAAGACCCTAAGGGCCCGTTTGGTGGTCAGAATAAGGGAGGCAAGATAGGATAAGCTATCCTGTCCTGTTTTAATCTGTAGTTTGGTGAACCAGCAGGATAGGATAAGCTTATCCTGTTAGCTTATCCTATCCTGTTACTTAGTTATAATTCTATCCTGAGGGTGGAGCTGGGTTAGAACCAACAGGATAGGATAAGAAAATGCTTTCTTTTATCTCTTACCTTTAATATTATTATTATTTAATTACAGTTTCAAACCTAATTAGTCAACCTTAATACTAATTAAAATATGTGGTTTAATTAACAATTTTTATAAAACGTGAAAAAAAAGTTAATTTTTTATAATTTAAAAAAATGGACTAATTTATAATTAAAAAGCCAAAAATATATATTATTAAATATTTTTTAATTTAAATGTATAAAACAACCACGTAATATTAAAATTTATTTTTGAAAAAAAATGTAATTTTGATATAAGGATAATTTTATCATTTGTGGATATTTTATATCATATCCTGTCATTATCTGATGCACATCAAACATTGGACAGGATAAGAGCTTATCATGCTCATATCCTATCCTATCCTTATCCAGCTCTCATATCCTATCCATCCTTATACTATCCTGACCACCAAACGAGCCCTAAAAGAAGAGAGAAAATTAATACTATAAGGTGCTAATTATTACTTACAACAACTTTGTTCCTCTTTCATCCCACTTATAAAATAAGAAAAAACCATACATGACATGACAATAATCGTGCATCAAAATGTTTACTAAGAGTTGTAAGCTTTGTCAGCCTTCAACATTAGTAATCAAATTCCAATAACAAAGAGAATTAGAGAGAAGGAGAGAATGTACCGGCGGGGTAGGAGGGGGATTTTTCCCAACAAGATTTGCAAATGGAGGCAGAGCTTAATGAAAGAAAATTTAAATTAAAAACAGAAAGAAAAAAATTTACACATTTAGCGGTCTGTAACAAAGTAAATGAAGAGAGAAGAAATAAAACATGAAAATTTAAAAATAAAGAAACTGGTAAGTGATAACGAAATTACCCATGGAGGAGCAAACCATAGTTGATTTCAAAATAAAGATCGCGACCCTCACGAAAAGAGACGACAACAGAAGGAAGGAGGACTTTCTCATGGGCAAACAATTTATAGATAGTAAGTAACAGAAAGCATTGGGAAAATTGAATTTGAATAGAGTTATTTTATAGTATTTTTGTTATTATCATTCAATTCCTTTAAAAAATCATTCAAATCTTTCTAAATATGGGAATTGGAAATATCTTCCCAATTTGAGCGCGATATGATAAATTGCATCGGAGCAACTAGACTCTAGGAAAACTGATGTAATCAATGAGTTTTTGACTTGAAGACAACATTTTTTAAAATAATTTCATTCTTTTGTTTTAAAAATATGTTCAATTCTTTCTAAATAGGGGAAATCGAAATCTCTTCCCAATTTAAACGTGATATCAGGATTAATTGCATCAAAGCAATTCAACTCTAGGAAAAATGATGTAATAAATGAGTTTTGACCAGAATACAACTTTTTAAAAATATTTTCATTTTTTATTTTAAAAAATTGTTCAAATCTTTCTAAATATGAGAATTCACTACAAAAAAGGTCATATAGCGACCGACATTAGCGACCGGCAAAAGGCAGTCGCTGTTTGCGAGCGTTATTGCGATCAATCATCCTTTTTTTGAAAAGATTATAATGCCATATTTAGCGGCCGAATTTGTGACCGAAACATGTGGTCGCAACTTTTTCCGTTGCTAAATCGGTCATTAAACGTATAAATTTGAAAGTCTAATGTGTTGGCAATTTAGCGACCAAATGAGTGACCATTTTTTTATTGTAACGGCTATATTTGGAGCCTGTTAGCGACCGAATACAGTTCGATCGCTAAGACATGAAAATGAAATGTAAGAGGAGCCTTGTAGCGACCGAAATAGCAACGACCTTATGTTTTTAGTTTTTGCGACAGATATAGCAACCAATGTTTTCGGTCGTTAAACATCTATTTTTTGCAGTGTTTGAAAATCTCTTCCCAAATTGTACATGATATCAAGAATAATTGCATTAGAGCAAACAAACGCTAAGACAATTGATGCAATCAATGAGTTTTGACTTGAATAGAACTTGTTTAAAATAATTTTGTGTTTTTGTTGTAAAAAATTGTTCAAATCTTTTTAAATATGGGAATTAGAAATCTCTTCCCAATTTGAACGAGATATCAGGGA
The DNA here is from genome assembly GCA_039655645.1 of Ammopiptanthus mongolicus. Classification (NCBI taxonomy): domain Eukaryota; kingdom Viridiplantae; phylum Streptophyta; class Magnoliopsida; order Fabales; family Fabaceae; genus Ammopiptanthus; species Ammopiptanthus mongolicus. The sequence goes on from CM077348.1 coordinate 85,782,715, forward strand.
TAATTGAATCAGAGCAATCAACACTTAAAAATCAATTTTTAATGGGTTTTGATTTCAATACAATTTTTTTAAAATTGGAAATAATTGCATAAGAGCAATCAACTTTTAAACTATAGGAAACCTGATGCATTTAATGAGTTCTGATTTGAATACAATTTTTTTTAAAAAAAATTCTTTTTAAAATTTGTTCAAATCTTTTTCTCTGGTTATGACACGTGACAAATGATACGTGATAAGTTTTTCCTACATTGGGGACTTCTTTGTTTTAATATATAAGAGATAGATTCACACTTAATTTAATTTAAAATATAACGTTATTACATTTAATATGAATTAATTTATATTTTACTTAATTATTTTTATATGATTTATATATAAAATCAAATAATGAATTAAAAAATTAGCGAAAGATTTTTCCGTCGGTAACGCGAGAGAACATTACCGACGATAAAATCTGTCGGTAATGTTACACAAGGAAAAATCCGTCGATAACATGAAGAGAATTACTGATGGAAAAAATCTGCCGATAATGTTATCGACAGAATAGTCCATCGTAAAAATCCGTTAGAAAAAAAAATCCATTGATAACGCTACCGACGAGCAAATTACTGACCGGTTTTTTTCATTGTTAAATTAATATTACCGACAGATTTTTGGGGTTACAGACAGATTTTGTCCGTCGGTAATATGCGAAGTTCTAGTAGTGCTTAAAGAATTAAATAAAGTATATTTTTTTCTGTGTTGTGTTATCCCTTACTTTTTAGCAAATCAAAGGAAACACTATGAATGAGGGGTTGATTGATTTCTATTAATTGAAATTTGAAAATGGAAAGGTTTTGAAAGACAATGTGGCGCCAAAGAAAAGAAGCTGCTCTTCCTTTATTTCCATGGCTTCCTTTCCATTTGTAACATGCAATTTATTTCCAATCAACAGCTGCTTTTGGACATTCTTTGATGCATTAATTTGTGTGATTATGAAATCCTTATATATCAAATTTTGTGTCTATTTCTCTTCAACAAAATAATCATATAACAGAAAGGTATCCTTACTTTTCATCAGCCCATACCTTAAGTTTGAACAACTAACTAGCCATATAAAGGCATGTTGAACTAAGTCACCATTTGTAGGGCCTCAACTACTTAACTATGTATAAAGCTTTTTTTTTAAAGTGAGAAAAAATTATAAAATGAGAAAGTAAGGATGCATTCATCCTTAATTGATTAAAATATTTTGAGATCTCAACTCACTTTAGCTAATCAACAATGGATATATGTTTTTTTACTTTATATTTTTGCTTGAGCCCGATCTCTTAACTATATATGCTTATTATTCATTCCTTTTGTTTTTTCTTTTATTCTAGATTCTATTTTGTACACAGTACACAATGCTTTGCTGGCAATTAGTGTTTGTATAAGAACTTTCTTCCTCCCTCCTTTCCTCTCTCTTTCAAATATTTGCTGGCAATCTTAAAATACAAGTACTTGACAAGCACACTCAGTAAGGATTTGAAGATGTTTGTAGTGCTGGACAACTATTTGTGGTTGCCAAAGTGGGCCTAAGTAAGATTAGAGCATATTTAATTGTAAAGTGAATACTAAATCGAAACTTGATCATAGAAAAGCTTGCATATCCTAAAGAGAATAAGAGATGGTGTCCCTAGAATCTTTTTTGCCACTCCATAATCAGAGGCAACTGGAAAGGAGTGTTTTATCTTTTTCTTGTCCATTCCTTTTTTATAGGTAGGATAGAAACAAAAGGCTGTTACGAGTAGGGATCCTCTCTATTTCTTATAAGAAATAAAAAATGAAGATATTCATTACTAAAGTTTTGAGCTAATAAATGCATAGATGGACTACATATATGTGTATAATATACATTTATTTGAAAAAAACTTTAAAAATGGATAGAAATAGAGAGATAAAAAATGGAGAGGATCTTTATCCGACTGTTACAGAAATTGAATCAAGCAAAGTCTACTCTTTCTCAAATTAACATAATTCACTAACTATGTATATTCTATGGTATCGGCGCCAATTTCTCTACCTCAATCCAATACCTATTGTTCTTTCATGCATGGTGTCCGAAAATTATGCTGTTATTTTGGTCCCATGTTCTTCTTTCCAATTTTGACTTTAACCTCCTAACTTTTTTGGTGCTTAAAAAAAGTAATTAATATCGCTGAAAAAAAAAAGAAGTATGTTGCTCACTGAAAACAAAACAAGAAATATAAAATAAAACAGTGCACCCGACAAAAACAAGAAAGATAAAACAGAATTGATATATTCAATGCCGTGAATGTCCCTTCCTTACTCTCCAACAGGTATTGTATTTTTTTATTTTTTGTTTTTGTTTTTGATAGGATATTCCACGAAGATAGCTGTTAGAGAATGATGACATTGAAATTTAATTTTATTACCAAATACAAACTACATTATTTTTTGGATTTTTGATCAAACTAGTGTTATTTTAGAAACTATTTATCAAAGTGGGGTTGTTTTATAACAATTTATCAAAATAGGGTTGTTTTTGCCAGCATGGATTTTATTATTATTTTTTTGCTGACGTGGAAGGCGCCAGTTAAAAATGCCACATGTCACACACTCATTGGTCACTCGTCTGTTGTGACCCGTCTGCTGTTTCACTCGTCTGCTGGTCACTTGTCCGCTGAGACTCGTCTGCAATTTCACTTGTCTGCTGCGTCTCGTCTACTGTTTCACTGGTCTGCTTAGACGAGTGAAACATCAGACAAGTGACCAGCAGACGAGTGACCATCAGATGACTATCAGACGAGTCACAGCAGACAAGTGAAATTGTAGACGAGTCTCAGCCGACAAGTGACCAGCAGACGGGTCACAGCAGACGGGTGAAACATCAGACAAGTGACCAGCAGACGAGTGAAAGAGCATACGAGTGACCATCAGATGACTAGCAGACGAGTCACAGCAGATAAGTGAAATTGCAGACGAGTCTCAGCGGACAAGTGACCGACAGACGGGTCACAGCAGACGAGTGAAACATCAGACAAGTGACCAGCAGACGAGTGAAACATCAGAAGGGTCACCACCAGATAAGTGTCTCCAGCAGACTAGTCTCAACAAGGAATGCTGCAGCTTTTGTTTTTTTGTTTTTTAAAGAATTTCTATAGAACCAATGAGTGTGAGACGTGGCATTTTTATGAAAGGCGCCTGTCCAAGTTCCAACTGGCGCCTACCACGTCATCAAAAATAATAATAAAAAATTACACTCTGTCTAAAACAACCGTATTTTGGTAAATTGTTACAAAACAACCCTATTTTAATAAATAGTTTCTAAAATGACACTAGTTTGGTCAAAAAGCCCATTCTTGGCAAATGACTCATTCCTAGTGCTTTAAGATTTGGAAGTCTATGTCAAAAAAAAAAAAAAAGATTTGGAAGTTATCAAATCCAATTTCATCAATTACACTTTTATATTTTCTACACCCCCAGAATCTTTATGATTAAGTGCATGTTTGAATTTCCGTTTGCAATTCTAAAAGTAGGTTGACAGTGATACAATCATTATTATTATATCATTCAATATAAAAGCAAAATTTTATTGCGATGATATAACGTGATTTTTCAACGGTAAACAAATACAGCCTAAATGTGCCTAGAAAGATACTACTATTCTAACATACTCTTCCTTTTATTGTATCATTGTATGGTTAAAAACTATCTCGAATCCAACATTTTATTTATCTGCACCATTTTAGCTTTTGTATTCCTCTTTGGATTCTAAAGACATCAATGTCCTTTTTGTCCAACTATAAGAAGAAAAAAATTCAGTTGCGTTTTGTTGTAGTACTCAAATGCAATCTCATTACCAATTGTTCGTGGTTTGTACTTTGAATGAGATAGTTTTCCAAGGAATGCTACTTCCATTACAATTTTCATTATTGTTGCTTTTACTTTTCTTTTATTATTATTGATTCATTATCAATAAAATATTTTTACATTATGATAAATAGTTTAATCTCTTAAATAGTTATCATAATCAAACTCTAACAATATGATAATAAATAGGTATCTACTCTGGTACCCTCAATAATTTTGGAGTAAAAGTTATCCTGTCCAACCAGAATGCGACATCTCAATTAAATGAGTCATGTTAGTAAGGCAAGTCATATTATTCTTACCACCTGATTGGGCCACCTAGGATGGGTATAGTTACCCTTGAAGTACTGGATAATTCACCTAATAAATAACTAAAATATATAGAAACAATAAATCAACGCGATTTAATCTTAGGATTAAAGTAGTATACACTGTTAGTATAAAATTTTTTTACACTGACATCTGTGCTTTTCATTTTAATAGCTAAGAGAGACAAACAAAATAATTCTGATTTGTCACAATATCATTGGATGTCACATAAAACTCATTTAAATTTACGGTGCATACCAAATAAACTCTTAATCTTAATGTACAGTTCGTATAATTTTTTTTTTTTACACAATTATCTAATAATGTTTTTCACACCATCTAATAAATTAAAACATACCTAAAATGTACCAATCAAGGTTAGTTCGAGTGGTGATGGGCTTGGGTCCCTTAAACAAGTGGTCAGGGGTTCGATTCCTGATTCTTATGTATGGCGAAACCTAATTGGGAGGGGGAGAGGGCATCCCACGTTGAGTGCCTTCAGATCCCCCAAAGGAGATTAGTCTCAATGAACGATCGGGAATACTTCTTGCGATCATATATGTATAAATAAAACGTACCTAAAATGTTAATCGCAATAAATAATATAACATCACATTATTAGATGATAATATAAAAACTTTTTGGATTTAATTGGTATATACGGTTAGGTAAAGATTTTTTTATATTGTCAGCCGATCATAATTATTAAAATTGTTTGACTCTTATATAATATCTTACAAGTTACATATATGATGATTTGTGATTGGTTGAACTTGATACTATAAAAAAAACTTTAAGTGTATCAAAATTAAACTCAAACTTTTTTCCTTATAAAAACATATACATGATACATCTAAGATAATTGTCATGCACCGTCAGTGTAAAGTTTTTTACACTGATAACTAATCAGAAATCATGATGTATGTGATTTTTAAGGTAGTTACGATAAGAGTCAAATACTTTACCTTATGTGATAATTTCTGATTAGTTGTCTGTGTAAAAAATCTTTACAGTGCCGGTAGATACCAATTAAATCCTAAAAAGAAAGGGCAAGAAAATTAAGTTGAGAGAGAGAGTTAAAAACTCCAAATAAATATAGGAAGACTGGAAAACCGGAGGGGAAAGGAAAAGTGTGGAAAAGAGTTAAGAGGGAAATAACAAGAATAGAAATAGGGGGACCAAACACCATCCATCCTCATAATAGAACCTTTCTCAGATTTAAAATCAGAATCCAACGGTCCACATTGCATCTGGTTCTTCTTATATTGAATTCCATTTTTCCATTTTCATTTGATCCCTTCCCTTCAGAGTCTCTCTCTCTCTGCATTTTCGCTTGCTCTTCGCCCTCCATCACCCTCGGCATTTCCCTTCCCAAGGTCTGTTTCTGTTCCTCGATCTGTTTCGGTTTCGCTTGGATCTATTTTTGCCGTTTCCATTTTCAATTTGGAGCTTTGAATTTTGAATTTTTATCAATTCGAATGGGTTCTTCAAATTTTGGTTTTATTGGATTTTTGGTAGTAGGATTTGAAATGGGTCGTTGTTGGATTTTTATTTATTCAGTTGTGTGTGAGAAGTTTTTCATCTTTCCCCACTTTGTTTTAAAAAAGGGAAATTTTGATGGTGGATTGAGTTTTTGATAGAATATTGGTTTGTTTGATGTTTCATTCATTTTATTAATCTGTGTCCTTTTTAATTGATGGATCTGGGAGTTATTTACAGAGTAGGTATTTAAAAAAAAAACAATTTTGATTGATTTAAATGATGCCAATTTATGTCCACCATTGTGATTGTGTTTTAGAGATTTATGGTCAATGGGGTTGGATCTATCATGGTTAGAAATTGTTGTATAAAAACTTGTTTTCAGCTGAATGAGGAAAGAATCTGGATTGTTGAGGTTGAGAGAACACAATGATTTGTAATAGTTTATCTTTTTGCAATGATGTAATTAATAGTGGTGATATTTGAGATGAAAGTGGAATGTGGTGAACCTCTCAAAAGAGAAAGATGAGATACTGAATAGGAAATGTAATAATGCATTGCTTGTGAACCCTTTCTTTGGATATGATAATCATTCTGTTTGCTTCCCCACCGCATAAAAACCAACTATTATGGTTCATGGCATGGTGCATGTCTAATCAACTTATTTTTCAACTTATTTTTCTATTGCCAACCCCTTTGCTCTCTTCTGAGGAATGTAGGATATAATCATGTATGTGGTCAATTGGTATGTGTAGAATACGTACTTTTATTTGTTTGTTACTACTATGCTGGAATACATGAAGCTTATCATGCAATTAGATATGCTAGTTTCTTTTCTAATTTAGATATCTTTCTGATGGTCATTTCTCCAAGCTGTTTATTGGATATAGCATTGTTAAATTGTATTAAGGACACCATTATCTTTTCATTGCCATAATCTTTAGGTCAACGTGTTGGATGTCACTAAAAAATGAGTTGCTGCAAGACTGATATGCTTAAAGGAATGGAAAAAATTAAACAAAAATAAGAACAAGGGAAAAATATAAGATTTAAGTATCTATATGTTTGTACTTTCTGTTATGCATGGTTGTAACTGATTATCTCACTGTTTGTGGTCGATCCTTAGACCTCATTCATTAATTCTGCTGATAATTTGGAAGCATAATTTTTGTTTGTACATTATGAAGATGAAGATAACTGAAATTGATTTGGCTAAATTTATGGTTAAAATATGATATCTTATCATTGAATCATTGGCTTCGGCATATTGCTTTGTCATAGTAAGTCACGGATGTGGACAGAGAGAGAAAAAATTAGTGTATGGCTTTTCTCATTCAAAATCCCACTCTAGTGACTATTTGTCATTTATCCAGCAGATTGTAGAAGATGGCAGACGGTGAGGATATTCAACCTCTTGTTTGTGACAATGGAACAGGAATGGTTAAGGTAAAGAATTAATCTTTTTTTTTTTTTTGGCATTTTGTTTGTTTTAAAATATATTCCACACTGAGCTAGATTTGTTGGTTTTATTGGAATTTCTTTTTATGCTTTGGTGAATATGAGATAACTAATTGGAACGTATCATTTCAGGCTGGATTTGCTGGAGATGATGCTCCACGTGCTGTGTTTCCCAGCATTGTAGGTCGTCCTCGTCACACTGGTGTGATGGTTGGCATGGGCCAAAAAGATGCATATGTTGGTGATGAGGCACAATCAAAGAGGGGTATTTTGACTCTTAAATACCCCATTGAGCATGGGATTGTAAGCAATTGGGATGATATGGAAAAGATTTGGCATCATACCTTCTATAATGAGCTTCGTGTTGCCCCAGAAGAGCATCCAGTTCTACTGACTGAGGCTCCTCTTAACCCCAAGGCCAACCGTGAGAAGATGACCCAAATCATGTTTGAGACTTTTAATACCCCTGCTATGTATGTAGCCATTCAAGCTGTTCTTTCATTGTATGCAAGTGGTCGTACTACTGGTAAGCAATTCTTGAATTGTTTGATTAGGTTCAAGTTATAGTTTGAACTTATCTTGGAGCTTTTAAATTGAAATTCACAAATGACAAATGTTTTATATGCCATATTTAGAAACATGGGAACAAGATGCAAAATATTCTTCCGATTGTGTATGGTCTCACGTAACATGCCACTAAATGAGGAATAAGCACCTTGTGTGAACTGGGATGCATTTGGCAATCATAGTCATAGAAAATTGTTTAAAGCTATTATATGTCATATAATTGACATCTTTTCAATTTTATTTATTTGTTTTCTTTGTAGGTATTGTGTTGGATTCTGGTGATGGTGTCAGCCACACTGTCCCTATCTATGAGGGTTATGCCCTCCCACATGCCATCCTTCGTCTTGATTTGGCTGGTCGTGACCTTACTGATTCCTTGATGAAAATTCTGACTGAACGTGGGTATTCTTTTACCACCTCAGCAGAGCGTGAAATTGTGAGGGATGTGAAGGAAAAGCTGGCTTACATTGCCCTTGACTATGAGCAAGAGCTTGAGACAGCCAGGACCAGCTCTTCCGTGGAGAAGAGCTATGAGTTGCCTGATGGGCAGGTCATTACTATTGGTGATGAGCGTTTCAGATGTCCAGAGGTCCTGTTCCAACCATCCATGATAGGAATGGAAGCAGCAGGCATTCATGAGACGACATACAACTCCATAATGAAATGCGATGTTGACATCAGGAAAGACCTGTATGGTAACATTGTCCTTTCAGGAGGATCCACCATGTTCCCAGGTATTGCTGATAGAATGAGCAAGGAAATTTCTGCATTAGCCCCAAGCAGCATGAAGATCAAGGTGGTAGCACCACCTGAGAGAAAGTACAGTGTCTGGATTGGTGGTTCCATCTTGGCATCCCTTAGCACCTTCCAACAGGTATGTTCTGTTCTTTCATTCTTCGCATCTTGGAATGTTGTTGTAGTTTGCTTTCACATATAGGATTTGCTAATGAGTCAAACTGTCCTTTTTGAACGCAGATGTGGATTGCAAAGGCAGAATATGATGAGTCTGGACCATCAATTGTGCATAGAAAGTGCTTCTAAACTGTTTGAGAAATAGGGTTATTGAAGGAAAAGACTACTGTTTTGATTCCTCAGCATCAACGTAGCTTGTAACCCTTTCATTCTAGCTTTTGATATCTGTTCATGTTATTCTCATGTTGGAATGATGATTTGCAGAAGGCGAGGAGTTGTATTTCAAAATGGTCCAGTTCTCTAGTATATTTTGATCAAGTTTTTGACTGGTTCATTTTCTGTATGATTTAGCTGGGATTATCGGACTGTGTGTGCGTGTCCTTGGTATGCAAAATTACTAGCCATCGGTTGAATTAAAAATTTAACTCTTGCAACTAAAGGCAACTAGAAGTTAATTCACCAGACATTGTATACTTGATCACTTCACCTAGTAATAACTATACTTGAATAGAAGGTTATCATGATAGGAAACAGCTTTAAAGCCGCTATCATTGTATCTTAGTAAAAATTTTAACAACATAGCAAATATTGGTGTTTTAAACACAATAAAAATGAAACCATTTTATATTAATGTTCATCGAGAAGCAGATACATAAATCAAGATAAAATTAAAACACATTAATATCAACAAAACATAACTCCAATTATAAAAATAACATGATAACAAACTTAATGTTTGTGATTCACAAAATTACATAATAGGTCCAAAAATTTTTAAACAAGTGAAAATATTCTGTTCTATGAGTCCTCTAATTAACCATCTTAACATCAATGATGCTTGGAACATTTTTGGTAAAGTCGAGACGAATAACACTTCCTTCTTTTAATTCATTTTGTAAAATTAAGTCTTGAATCTTAGTAAAGTTTTTAATAACATAGCAAATATTGATGTTTTAGACGCAATAGACATGAAATCATTTATATCCATGTTCATTGAGAAGCACATACATAAATCAAGATAAAAATACAAATTAAAACTTAATCACATCAACTAAAAACAACTCCATCAATTACCAAAAATAACAAAAAGATGCACTTAATGTTTGTGCTCCACATAATTACATGATAGGTCCAAAATTCTTAAAATAGGAAACAAAAATTCAGTCCTATGAGTCCTCTAATTAACCATCTTAACATAAAATGATGCTTGGAGCACTTATGGCAACGCCGAGACGAATAAACTTCCTTCTTTCAATCCCTCTGCTTTTGTAAAATTAAGCCATCCAACCGTCACATGGCACTCAGTAGATGCTCGCTTCGCCTATCTAAGGCTCTAAGGCGACAAGGTTAGAGATGTAAATTTTATCCGTACCCGCGGATAATATCCGCAATGGGTAGAGAATGGATACCTTAATGGGTACCTACGGGTAAATTAAACTGATATTTTCTCTTCCCGTTTGTTAATGGGGTGGGGCCGAGAGTATAGTATCCATATCTGTGAATACCCACTAATGTAAAATTACTAAAATACCCTTTTACATATATAAACAAATTACCTTAATGGATTGCCTATGGATTAATACTCATGTGTGAATGATGTAATATTTTAGCTTTGGTTGAAAGGGGTTAGAATATTTACATTTAAAAATATTAGGCCAATGGATTGAAATGATGCTCATATGTGAATGGATTAATTCAGAAACATTTATGGATTAGTTTTACTATTTAATATTTTAAATTTTAATTTAATGATATGTATGATTATATTGTTTACATATCATATTGTTTAGTATATTTGCTATAATATTTTTCAAGTACAAGAACTTCTTGTACCAGCAAGGAACTCAAATGCAGAATTAGTTTGAATTTCATGTGTAAATAAAAAATTTGTGAGGTGATGAATATCCATGGATATCCATGGATATCCGCAAATATTGATAAATTTGTTTAAAACCCGCAAGATGGATATCCGCACGGATATGGGGCGTAAACGGATACGAAATTCTTCCAACGGGATGGATAGGGGAGGCTATTACTCGTACCCACCCCGTCCCATTTACATCCCTAGACAAGGCTACCCTTTTCATCTTTGAGGATACATGAAGAACGCCTATTTGACAATGTCACAAAACGGAATCCGATAGGTAAAAGCTACAAAAACAAATCCATTTTCAAATAAATGTATGAAGTAAAAAACTAGCATAAAGAACATAGGCAAAAATATCTAAATTAACACTCACCAATGAAGGGGAACTTGTGTTGCGGACAATCTTTTATCCAATAATTTGGGGCTGTGTGGGTTAAGGCTAGATAGTCCTACCAAAATATGGGCTCATTAACAAAGGGACCAAATGTAAGGCCTTAAAGCTGACCCGTGAATTTTAATCTTTGTTGACAGCTCTAGTATGTATAAAGTAAGATATGATTCTTTTTTGGTGTTTTATTTTTTTAGAGCGGTGGGTGGATTTCTTGTTCGTAAGTTCTTAACACTATTAACACATTTTGCCTAAAATAAAAACACTATTAACACATTATTAAAATTAGTCAATTTAACAGTTTTCCAATCTCCACAGTTTTCCAATTTAACAACCAAAAATAATGTTTTCAAATAAAGTCTTAATAAATGAATAAAAAAATGGGCCATTTGAAGTTTTGAACATATGATCAAAAATATAATACTAGTTAAGGTCAATGGTGCAACGGTGCACCTTTTTCTATTTAAGGATCATCATAAAGGTCTCATTTCATTGCACGAAGAGAAAATGTTTTATGTGAGGAAAGCAGAAGTTTAGTGTTGGGTTTTTTTTCTTTCAAAATAAGAGCTTGTCATATTTTTTTTCAGTGAAACGGTGCATTTCTGTTGAGTATTCAGTATTTGTCATTTCTCAAGCGGATAGTAAAAGATGGCAGAGGGTGAGGATATTCAACCACTTGTTTTTGACAATGGATCAGGAATGTTTAAGGTACAGAGTGAATTTTATTTCTTTTTATTTTCGCTACTTAGTTTGTTTTAAGTTTTAGCTTTCTAAGTTAAGATAACTAATTTCAACTTAACTTTTCAGGCTGGATTTGCTGGAGATGATGGCCCACGTTGTGTGTTTTCCAGCTTTGTAGGTCGTATTAGTCACACTGCTCGTGTTACCTTTGGCCCGGACAAAAAAAATTTGACATATGTGGGTGATGAGGCACAGTATAAGAGGGGTATTCTCACTCTTAATTACCCCATTGAGCATGGGATTATAAGCCATTGGGATGACATGGAAAAGATCTGGCATCATGCCTTCTATGATGAACTCCGTGTTGCCCCAGAAGAGCATCCAGTTATGCTAACTGAGGCTCCTCTTAACCCGAAGGCTAACCGTGAGAAGATGACCCAAATCATGTTCGAGACTTTTAATACCCCTGCTATATATGTAGCCATTCAAGCTGTTCTTTCACTATATGCAAGTGGTCGTACAACTGGTAAGCAATTCTTGAATTGTTTGATTAGGTTCAATTTATAGTTTGAATTTATTTTGGAGCTTTTAAATTGAAATTGACGAATAACAACCTCCATGAGTTTTTAGAAAGCAAACATGGGAACAATATGAAAATTATTATTCCGATTATGTATGGTTTCACTTGACATGCCACTAAATGAGAAATAAGCACCTTGTGTGAATTCCGATGACATTGTCCTTTCAGGAGGATCAACCATGTTCCCAGGTTATGCTGATAGAATGAGCAAGGAAATTTCTGCATTAGCCCCTAGTCGAATAAAGACCAAGGTGGTAGCACCACCTGAGAGAAAGCATAGTGTGTGGATTGGTGGTTCCATCTTGGCATCCCTTAGCGCCTTCCAGTAGGTATGTTTCGTTCTTTCATTTTTCTCCGCATCTTGGAATGTTGTCGTAGATTCCTTCATATATAGGATTTGCTAACGAGACAAACTGTCCTTTTTTTAACACAAATGTGGATTACAAAGGCAGAATATGATGAGTCTGGACCATCAATTGTGCATAGAAAGTGCTTCTAAACAGTTTGAGAAATATGGTTATTGAAGTTAGTACTATTGCAAAGTGCGCAAAGGCAACCGGAAGTTAATTAAGTGGACATTGTATATTGATCACTTCACCTAGTAATAACTATATTGAAGAGAAGAAGGTTATCATGATAGGAAACACCTTTAAAGCCATGTTTTCCTCTAGACCGACAATCTTCAATTCCTTGAAGTTATATGAAGTAATTTACAAAACCAACTTAAAATATTCACAAACCGTTGCGCCAACAAAGTGAGCAATTCACAATTTTGCTTTACTAAATTGTCGTATCCATCCTTTGGAAACATGGAAATGTAGCATGGGTTTGAACATAGGAATCCAGTGATTTTGTTCAAATTTATCTCTTCTTAGTACGGGTGTTCGCGGATTGTTTTAGATCGATTTGAGTCAAAAATCATCCGATCCGAAAATAAAAGCAAGATACGGTCTGATTTGGATTGGATTGATTCCTAAATCAAATCCAAATCAATCTAATTCAATTAAAAGCGATTTGGATTGAATTGGACAATCCAGTTTTTACCAACGCAATAACTAAAAAGTAAATCTAAATAACGTCAATAGACGGGCCGAGCCGAGTTCTGCACACCCCTAATATAACATATAACATATAACATGCTAAAAATTAAAGCATTACGAAATAACAAGTATTAATTTTATGTTTGGAACATTAAAAATAGTAGAAAATTATATCACATCAAATCAATAAGTATTATTAGCAAAACAAAAATCAATAAATAATAGTCTAATACGAGGTCGTATACTAATAATAGAATAAATAAGTATTAAATTATATATATGCGGTTTCCTCCCTAAGGTTTACACAGCATCGTGTCTGAACTCGTGCACTCAAGGCTAGAACCACGTTGGAGCCTCATAAACAATGCCCAGAAGAACACAAGGTAGAAGAGAAAAGATATATAAAAGTGAAGGAAATAGAGAAACTCTCTAAGTATATCAAGACTCAAGAAAACATCCATTATATAGCATACATACCATTAGTACATTGGTCAAGGTTATGAAAAAGCTTTGAATTTTCAATTCAATTCTAATAAAACAAATCAGTACAAATTCAAGGCTATTAAAGCCATTTGATTGCAAAAAGAATGCCAACGGTAAATATGAATTGATATAAGGAAGGTTATAAAATTAATAGAATAAAACTGACACTTTCAAAGAAATTAAACCTTCAAGTAGCTCAATAGATTAACTGGTTTTACTCAATAGATTAACTGACTAAAGAAAATGTTACTCAATAGCTTGACCTGTGCTACTCAATCTATTGACAATGATAGAAAGATATTATAAAACTGATACTTGAATGCCATTATAACAACAATAACAGCCTGTATAAATTATAGCTAACTACAGAAGTAAACTCAACCCACGAGCAAATCATTACAAATCTTACACTCTCTTACTAAAAAAAATGGAAGCACAACATGTCCGAAGAATGGCAGGCTAAGGTAAAAGCAAGTGGCAAGCAATTACTTAGAGCCTATTTAGCATGTTCCTTCTGCGAGCTTATAGCGGATGAGAAAGTAGCCTTGTTTGGCAGGCGCCTCTATCACGAGTTTATAGCGTTTTTTCACGAGCTTATAACGTTTTTTCCAGACGCTATTTAAAGTAGCGTTTGAGCTTATAGCTTATAGCGTTTCATTTTTATTTCCACTTTTATCCTTATTATCTTCATTTAATTCTACCTTTATCCTCATCTCTCTCTATTATGTAAAATCATTAATGAAGATGTCATTTTATGTCATTTTATATTTTTCAGCTAGCTCAACCTCTAGTTTTACCAAACACTTCCACAGAAAATAAGCTAGCTTATCCGCTATCCGCTATCAGCTAACTTATCCACTAACAATTAGTTTTACCAAACAGACTCATAATATATCATGTTAGGATAAGCTTAAGAAATCACAACCCAACCATTCTCAAAATTTGCTAAAACCATTTTGGCCCAACTAGTGCGAATGCCGAGAAATCCGATGGGTTAGGATGTGTAAAGTCACACTAAATCACACAAATTTCACGTTAAAAATGAATCCATGGAAATTAGAAAATCTTTTGGATATCAGAAAACTTTTTTTACCTGTTTAAGTTTTGATTGAATACAACTAGATTTGAAAGTCCTCTTTAAGTTTTGATTGAATACAACTAGATTTGAAAGTCCTGTTTAAGAAGTCCTAATAGTCCCGATTGAATACCATAAAACTTTTTTTTTGGATTATTTAAAAGTCTTCTTTAAATACTGCAAGAATTTTTATTCCAAAATAATTTTTTAAAATCCTAATTGAATAATCCCCTTACACATTTTTTGGATTAGAAAAGAACTAAGGAGGAAAAAAGTAGGGTGGAAAAAAGTAGAAGAGAAGAGAAAATGAATAGAAAATATATAGATTTTTCAATTGTTTGGATTAAAAAATACATAAAAGAAGTATAAAATAAAAAAGGTTAAACTAATCATTTGGTCTCTATACGTGGCGTCAATTTTGAATTTGGTCCCTATACGTGATTTTTTTTGAAATCGGTCCCTATATGTACATTTATTTTTAATATGGTCCTCGCCGTTTATTGGTGTCATAACGCCGTTTGTTGAAGTTTAAGTATAGGGACCAAATTGAAAATGATTGTCACATGTAGGGACCAAATTTAAATTTTTATTTTGAATTCGATCCCTGCATGTAACAATCATTTTCAATTTGATCCTTACATGTGACAATCATTTTGAATTTGGTCCCTATCACGTGACGGTGTTACAATACCAATAAACGGCGATGACCAAATTAAAATTTATTGTACATGTAGGGACTAAATTCAAAATCAATATCACGTGTAGGGACCAAATGATTAGTTTAACCAATAAAAAAATTGGGTTTTTACATAGAAATATATTTACACTCCAAAACAAAAGGGTAAATGTGTCATTTCACTTATTCTTCTCTCTCTCTCTCTCCCTTCGGTTTTCTTCGCACCTGGGGTGAGAATATTTCTAGTTGGTACCCACCACAATTTTTTTTTCCTACTCCCCATTATCTCTCCGATCCAAAAAAGAAAAAAGTCCTTAATCTCTCCATTTTCTCTCTTTATATTTTCTTTCCTCTTATTTTCGTTCAAACCAATAAAAGCTTTTTGTTTTTTAAGCCTTTTCATTTGTATTTATGGGGTTTCATCGTTTTTCATCACCCAGATACCCATACCCTTTACATCTATCAGTGCCTTTTGAATATCCCATCCTATTAGGGTTCAATCTATTTTCAGAAGTGGCAACCGTACCTGATGTTAGCGGTAGCGGCGGAGGGCAGTGGGGTCCGGGTTCGTACGGTGGTCTCACGGCGGTTCGCGCGACTGGACTGCGGCCTCCGGTGGTCTCACGATGGCGCTGGCCAGCGGGAGTTGTGGCCTTTTCTTGATGGTTAGAAAGTATTATAAAGTAAGATATGGTTCTTATTTGGTGTCTTTATTTTTTTTAGAGCGTGAATTGGTTTCTTGTTCATAACACTGTTAACACATTATTAAAATTAGTCAATTTAACACTTTCCCAATTTCCACGTGGATTGAATTTAAATAATGTTTTTAAATAAAGGCTTAATGCATAAATAAATAAAAATGGGCTTTTTAAATATACGTTCAAAACTTATAATTCCGGCTAAGGTCAACGATGCAAAGGTGCTCCTTGTCTATTTAAGGATCATCTTAAAGGTCTCATTTCATTTAACCTGAGAAGAGAAAATGTTTTAGGTGAGGAAAACAGAAGTTTAGTGCTGGGTTTTTCCTTTCAAAATAAGGGTTTGTCATGTTTTTTTTTTGTAGTGAAACGGTGCGTGTCTAATGAGTATTGACTATTGGTCATGTATGTAGAAGATGGAATACGATGAGGATATTCAACCACTTGTTTTTGACAATGGATCAGGATTGTTTAAGGTACAGAGTGGATTTTTTTTCTTTTTATTTTCGCTACTTAGTTTGTTACAAGTTTTAAGTTCTAACCTTTTCAGTTAAGATAACTGATTGCAATTTAACTTTTCAGGCTGGATTTGCTGGAGATGATGCCCCACGTGCTGTGTTTCCCAGCATTGTAGGTCGTATTCGTCACACTGCACGTGTTGCCATTGGCAGGGGCCAAAATGATTTTACATATGTTGGTGATGAGGCACAGTCTAGGAGGGGTATTCTGGATCTGGAGTACCCCATTGAACATGGAATTGTGAGAAATTGGGATGATATGGAAAAGATTTGGCATCATACCTTCTATCGTGAGCTTAAAGTTGCCCCAGAAGAGCATCCGGTTCTGCTGACTGAGGCTCCTCTTAACCCCAAGGATAATCGTGAGAAGATGACCCAAATCATGTTTGAGACTTTTAATACCCCTGCTATGTATGTAGCCATTCAAGCTGTTCTTTCACTGTATGCATGTGGTCTTACAACTGGTAAGCAAATCTTGAATTGTTTGATAAGGTTTAAGTTATAGTTTGAACTTATCTTGGAGGTTTTTAATTGGAATTGACAAATAACAACCTCCATGAGTTTCTAGAAACGCCTTTTTTTAGAAACATGGGAACAAGATGAAAATTATTCTTTCCATTGTGTATGGTTTCATTTAACATGCCACTAAATGAGGAGGAATGAGCAGCTTGTGTGAACTGGGATTCATTTGGAAATATTGATCGTAGAAAATTGTTTAAAAGCTATTATATGTCATGTAATTGACATTTTTTTTCAATTTTATTTATTTGTTTTCTCTTTGCAGGTATTATGTTGGATTCTGGTGATGGTGTCAGCCACACTGTCCCTATCTATGAGGGTTATGCCGTCCAAGATGCCATCCTTCGTCTTGATCTGGCTGGTCGTGACATTACTGATTCCTTGGTGAAAATTCTGAATAAACGTGGGTATTCTTTTACAACCTCAGCAGAGCGTGAAATTGTGAGGGATATGAAGGAAAAACTGGCTTACATTGCCCTTGACTATGAGCAAGAGATAAAGATGGCCAGGTCCAGCTCTTTTGTGAAGAAGAGCTATGAGTTGCCTGATGGGCAGGTCATTACTATTGGTGATGAGCGTTTCAAATGTCCAGAGGTCCTGTTCCAACCGTCCATGATAGGAATGGAAGCAATAGGCATTCATGAGACAACATACAACTCCATAAAGAAGTGTGATGTGCATATCAGGAAAGACCTCTATGGTAACATTGTCCTTTCTGGAGGATCAACCATGTTCCCAGGTTTTGCTGATAGAATGAGCAAGGAAATTTCCGCATTAGCCCCTAGCAGCATGAAGATCAAGGTGGTAGCACCACCTGAGAGAAAGTATAGTGTCTGGATTGGTGGTTCCATCTTGGCATCCCTTAGCACCTTCGAGCAGGTATGTTCTGTTCTTTCATTCTTCTCCGCATCTTGGAATGCTATTGTGAGATGCCTTCATATATAGGATTTGCTAATGAGACAAACTGTCCTATCTGAACGCAGATGTGGATTGCAAAGGCAGAATATGATGAGTCTGGACCATCAATTGTGCATAGAAAGTGCTTTTAAACTGTTTTGTGAAATAGGGTCATTGAAGGAAAAGACTACTGTTTTGATTCCTCAGCAGCAATGTAGCTTGTAACGCTTTCATTCTAGCTTTTGATATCCGTTCATGTTATTCTCTTGTTGGAGTGATGATTTGCAGAAGGCGGCTAGTTGTTTTTCAAAATGGTCCATTTCTCTAGTATATTTTGATCAAGTTTTTGACCGGTTCATTTTGCGTGTGAATTAGCTGGGTTATCAAACTGTGTGTGCGTGCCCTTGATATGCAAAATTATGAGCCATCCGTTGAATTACAAATTTAACTCTTGCTACTAAAGGCAACTGGAAGTTAATTCAACTGACATTGTATACTAATAACGAGACTTTTCTATTGGAAACACAAGAAACTGAACTAAAGTAGCATTAAAACGCATATGTGAACGACAAAACACTCGATGGACATCTGCAAGTATTCCAGCATCCAGTATTTGGCTTCATAGTCTCATCTTTTCGCAATCAAACCCCAACCTTCCTACATCCCTCATCCTTTGCACACGATTTTTAAATGACCATCAAAATTCAATTGAGGGTCCTGGTGCTCCCATGTGATACTTTGCAAGTTTCATTTGGTAGGTACCATTTGGGAGGGGGATTTGAGACTGGTTGAGGTAGCTTTGGAGCAACTACATTCTTTTTCAGCAAAGAATCATAATATTTGACTATGTCATAGTCCTAGGTCGATCTTTAGTCTTTGAATAAATTTTCAATTTGTTTCTGAAATTGTAAAGTCGTATCAATTTGATCCTTTGTGTTAATTTTGTGCCGATTTGATCCTTGAAATTATTATAAGGTTCGTATCAACTTAATCCCTGACAGAGGGACTAGATTGATTAACGTTTGATAATTTTAGGGATGTTTTTGGAATTTTGAAAATATCAGGGATCAAGTTGATACGACCTTACAATTTCAGAGATCAAATTGAAAATTTACTCTTAGTTTTTCTTTCCTTGGGTGGTCAAATTGAGTTTTCCTTGGTCAAATTGGGTAGGGATTGTAACTTGTGACAAGCTTGGGAGAAATGGATCATTAACTTCTCATTCAGAAGGTGGGGAGCCATGCTTCGAGTCAACTTAGTCATCGGATCAGTTCTTCCTTCAAACTTTTCAAAATTTAGGACCTTGAACTCCGCAAGTATCTCTATGTCAGAGAACAAGCAAAAGTCTTGCATGTTCAACTTGCCATAATCTCAAAACCTCCATTTTGCTCAACATTCTGGCATCCTCTTCCTTAGTATTCTCATTTGTACCAATTGTTTCATTAGAATGAGCACCAGATGTGTCCTCTTCATTGTTTTGCCTCAAAATGCCTTTGTTTGAAGTACCACCATTATGTGGTGAAAAGTGGTTGGATTTTTCAAGATTTTCACTATTTTTTTGTTTTTTGTTTTTTTAAAAAAGAATGCAAGTATTAACTTCACAATAAAATACTATTTTGATGTGTCACATGTGATTTTGGATTGCTTAAATTTAGAGAAACTTGCTTATACAAGTAACCCTGAGAGAGAGTTCCTTAGCTTTTAAATATTATTTCTTCTGCATTTGAGAGTGTACAGGTGATAGAGAGAATATGAGATGTTGAAGAGAGACAAATGATATTTGTGAGTTAAGCAGTTTATATTGATAGAAACTCCTATTGGAATTAAAATTGATGGGATATTTCAAAATTGAAGTGCCATGTATGGACCCACTTAAAGACCCCAAAATTGAGGTGGCATGTATGGACTCACTTAAAGACTTAAAGTGGGTTGCTTATATGAAGAGCATTGAAGATGCTCTTAGAGCTGTTCTTAACATTATTAAGTATTAACGCATTATTATAAGGATGAGATTTCTCTGAAGTGAACAAAAGTATAAAGTGAGAAAGTAAGGGCATTTCCACCCTTAATTAGTTAAAGTGCGTTGAGATCTCAACCCACTTTAACTAATTAAGGATGAATACAATATTATTTTCTCACTTTACACTTTTGCTAAGGTTAGAAGAGCTTTTCCTTATTATAATTACGGTGCATTTGAAAGAGCTTATAGAGAGCTTATGAGAATAGCTTATGGAATTAAACTTATACAAATAAGTTGTTTTAAATAGTATAGGTCTCCATAAGCTCTTTTTAGCTTATTTCCATAAGCTTGTCAGAGAAACTTATAAAAATAAGTTATTTTTAGCTTATTTGAAAAAAAGCTTATTGAATAAGAGCTTAATTAAGCTGTTTACTCAAACGCACCCTTAGTCAATTTAACACTTTCCCAATTTCCACATGAAATGAATTTAAATAATGTTTTTAAATAAAGACTTAATACATAAACAAAACAAAAAATGGTCCTTCTAAATATATGTTCAAAACTTATAATTCCAGCTAAGGTCAACGATGCAATAGCGCTGCTTGTCTATTTAAGGATCATCTTAAAGGTCTCATTTCATTGCACCTGAGAAGAGAAAATGTATGTAGTGAAACTGTGCATGTCTGATGAGTATTGACTATTTGTCAATTTATCCAGCGGATAGTAGAAGATGGAAGACGATGAGGATATTCAACCACTTGTTTTTGACAATGGATCAGGAATGTTTAAGGTACAAAGTGGATTTTTTCTTCTTCTTTTTATTTCGCTACTTAGTTTGTTTAAAGTTTGAACTTTCTGAGTTAAGATAACTAACTGCAATTTAACTTTTCAGGCTGGATTTGCTGGATATGATGCCCCACTTGCTTTGTTTCCCAGCACTGTAGGTCGTATTCCTCACACTACTCGTGTTGCCGTTGGCACGGAGCAAAATGATTTTCTGGATGTGGATTACCCCATTGAACATGGAATTGTGAAAAATTGGGATGATATGGAAAAGATTTGGCATCATGCCCTCTATAATGAGCTTAAAGTTGCCCCAGAAGAGCATCCAGTTCTGCTGACTGAGGCTCCTCTTAACCCCAATGCTGACCGTGAGAAGATGACAGAAATCATGTTTTGAGACTTTTAATACCCCTGCTATGTATGTAGCCATTCAAGCTGTTCTTTCATTGTATGCAAGTGGTCGTACAACTGGTAAGCAATTCTTGAATTGTTTGATTAAGTTCTAGTTATGGTTTGAACTTATCTTGGAGCTTTTAAATTGAAATTCATAACTGACAATCTCCATGAGTTTCAAGAAAGCCAACATGTTTTACATGCCATTTTTTAGAAACATGGGAACAAGATGAAAATTATTCTTTCGATTGTGTATAATCGGTTTCACTTAACATGCCACTAAATGAGGAATAAGCACCTTGTGTGAACTGAGATTGATTGATCGTAGAAAAATGTTTAAAAGCTATTATATGTCACGTAGTCTACGAAACCCAAATACTCAAAAAATGGGAAAGTATCAATATTGTACCTATACCCGACACTGATACTCATAGGATACATATCTAAGAAGTATCCCATTTTTATTTTATTTTTAAATTTTTTTTATTGGATACTTCCCGGTACTTGTACAATATTTCCTGATACGTATCTAAGTGGCTTCGGGAAGCTCCAAATAAGGTTCCTCCACATCAAGATGAAGTTTCTAGACATAGGAACAAGTGCCTAAAGAGATACTTTACAAATGCTGAGGAAAGAAAAAAAATCATGTAGAATTTCTCATATTGTGTTGGTGACTTTCCTTCATCTGATTCAATTGAAGATAGATGGATATTAGAAATCTTGGTGGGTGATGCATGGATCTTCTACCCCTCTACTCCAAAACTTGCCTTAAAGCTTCTAGTACAGCCGTGTTCTTCCTCATGTTATGAGAGGAATTGGAGTATACTACTTTATTCATTCTTTGAATTGTAATCTAGTGTACATAGCCGAGACTTCTTTTCAGTTGTATTAAAAATGCTTTTGTTGGTATTATGATATAGGGGGAAAAATATATTATGGTATGAGTAGAAACTATACTTTTTTGTTCAGATCATGAGAATTTGTTTGTAAATTGTGATCATCATATATTAATGAAAAATGGTCAATGTATCTTTAAAAATATTCTGCATCTATATAAACTACATGTTTTTTTTTATAATTTTTTGTTAATGTATCTAGGCCGTATAGTATCTTGAATTTCAAAAATATGCCTATATCCTAGTATTTGTGTCGTATCATACCCGCGCTTCATAGCATGTAATTGACACTTTTTCAATTTTATTTATTTGTTTTCTCTTTGCAGGTATTGTGTTGGATTGTGGTGATGGTGTCAGCCACACTGTCCCTATCTATGATGGTTATGCCCTTCAATATGCCATCCTTCGTCTTGATCTGGCTGGTCGTGACCTTACTGATTTCTTGATGAAAATTCTGACTGAAAGTGGGTATTCTTTTACCACCTCAGCAGACCGTGAAATTGTGAGGGATGTGAAGGAAAAGCGGGCATACATTGCCCATGACTATGAGCAAGAGCTAGAGACAGCCAGGACCAGCTCTTGTGTGGAGAAGATCTATGAATTACCTGATGGGCAGGTCATTACTATTGGTGATGAGCGTTTCAGATGTGCAGAGGTCCTGTTCCAACCATCCATGATAGGAATGGAAGCAGCAGGCATTCATGAGACAACATATAACTCCATAAAGAAATGTGATGTTCATATTAGGAAAGACATGTATGGTAACATTGTCCTTTCAGGAGGATCAACCATGTTCTCAGGCATTGCTGATAGAATGAGCAAGGAAATTTCTACATTAGCCTCTAGAAGCATGAAGATCAAGGTGGTAGCACCTCCAGAGAGAAAGTACAGTGTCTGGATTGGTGGTTCCATCTTGGCATCCCTTAGCACCTTTGAGCAGGTATGCTCTGTTCTTTCATTCTCCGCATCTTGGAATGTTGTTGTGAGATGCCATCATATATAGGATTTGCTAATGAGACAAACTGTCCTCTTTGAAAGCAGATGTGGATTGCCAAGGCAGAATATGATGAGTATGGACCATCAATTGTGCATAGAAAGTGCTTCTAAACTGTTTGAGAAATAGGATTATTTATGAAAAACGCTACTGTTTTGATTCCTCAGCAGCAATGTAGCTTGTGACCCTTTCATTCTAGATTTTGATATCCGTTCATGTTATTCTCATGTTGGAGTGATGATTTGCAGAAGGCGAGGAATTGTTTTTCAAAATGGTCCGGTCTCTAGTATATTTTGATTAAGTTTTTGACTGGTTCATTTTGAGTATAATTTGAAGGTCACATGTTAAGTGCAGGTTGTAGATAAGACACGGTGAAAAGAGGAGTGGAGATAGGTGGATCATTAAGTAGTGGATCAAAAATGTCACATGCTAAAGGAAGGGGAGATAAGGTAGATGAAGCGGGAATGGTAGTGGAATAAGCAAAATGTATCTCAAAGAAGATCACATTTCTTGAAACAAAGAGAGAATTGGATTGCAGATCATACAAAAGGTATCCCTTGGTTACAAATCTATGACCAAAGGAAGAGTGACTTTTTGCCCTGGGAGAAAGCTTTGTGAAGTTGGCCAATAGGCTACTTGCATAGCATAGGTAACCAAACACTGTTAATTGTGTTAAATCAGGAGGTTTATTGCAGAGAGTTTCATAGGGACTTTTATTCTACAGCAGAGGTGTAGTCAATTTGTTAATGAGATGAACAAAGTGAGTGACAACGTAACACCACAATTGTTTTGGCAAGTTGGCTTGTAGAAAAAGGGCACGACACACATTCAGAATATGATGGTGTTTTATCTCAACCAGACCCATTTTGTTGGGGGGTTTCAACACTAGTAGGTTGTTGTATGATGCTTCTACTGAGATAAAATTCATCCATATAACTCTCAAGTATTTTTACTTTGTACTTACATAATTGATAACTTTTCTAAGGTGAGATCTAGTCTCTGCCTTAGATTTCATGAAAATAATCCATATAAAGCATGAAGAAGTTCAAAAATAATAGATGTTTTATATTCACTAGAGAAGTATGGCAATTCCTTTTGTTTTGCAAATTGGCTTACATCACATTCACAGGGAGATACATGGTGACCATAAATAAATGGAAACTGTGATGACATTATATTTTTAATTTTGAAACTTGAATGAGAAAAGTGACCTAACCTTTGATGCCACAACCAAGACTGGCTACTAACAGAATTAGAAACATTACAAGCAGGTCCAAAAGCTCTCACTGGCTTGGCCTTCTTATCTGGAGTCACAACATACAAGCCATTCTGCTCCTTAGCTGAACTATCCGTCTTCCTGGTTTGCTTCTGCTTCATAAAACAATAAGAGTTGTGAAAAACAATGTAACAATCTGTAAATTGAAGCAATTTTGTAACTGACACTAGTTGATATAAAAATTCCAACTTTGACTTTAGAAATTTTAGACACATACTCTTTCATGTTCTTCTCAAATAGTGAAACATATTCATGCCATATTGTCACTTTCACTTTGTTTCCCCGCAAACAACTTAAAAAAATGGAAATATATTTTCTGCTGGATGAGTTGGTTTATAATTACATTGTTATAGTTAACAGTAAAAATAAATTTGTACAATTGATAGAACTTGCTTTACCTCATGTCTTATAATTGAATTTCATGGTATCAATTTTGCCTTCAGTGGTTGCCTTCTTTCAATTGGATTTACACTACGCCTATAAAAAAAATTGGATTTAGACCAACGATAACTCCAATCACGTTTAATGGTATTTTTTTAGAAAAAAGTATACAGATATTTAGACTAATTGAAATTGTTAATACTTAATTCAGCAAAATATATGATAGTACATATTTGTCAAAGGTTTATGACGAAATCATCTATTAAGACATCTTTGCCACATTGATTTTGCAAATATGCAAAGTTTACTAATGCTGTGTTTGTTTCCGGGTCTTCTTGGACGCGCCGTGGAAGCTACCTTCGGTAGCTTTCATGTTTTGTTGTGAAAAATGTCACTTCCAACGTGATTTTTGGGATCAACGTGATTTCCTACCGCTGAAACAAACACACCATAACTCGACAAGTGCATATATTTTCCATTCTTCTTTTTTGCTTTGGGTTCTAATAATAATAAAAATAAAATAAAAAGCGCCTATCAAAATAGAGTGTTCATGATAGTTATAAGGTGTGCCTGTCTACATGATCCTTTACACATCATTTGGTTTGGTGGAAATAGGAGGGAAAGAGAGGGGAAAACTCTCTTTTCCCTTGTTTGAAATGCAGAGAAAGTAGAGGGAAGGAAAACAAATATGATGGGACCTACATATTTTTTCTTTCATCCCAAACCGAGCGAAAAACTGACGAGGAAGCTTGCAAAAAGAGGAGTTGCATGGAGCAACGTGCTTTCTTATATAAAAAGACAAAAAAAATCATTTTTTCATTTTTTAAAATTATTATGTGAAAATATTTATGTCATTTCATAAATATATTTTCTCTTTTCTCTCACTTTCTATCTAACCAACCAAGAGCAGAGAAAATTTTTAGTTTTCTTTACTTTCATTTTCTCTTCAACCAAACAACTAAATAATCATCTCATTTTTCACTCTTTTTCTCTTCTTCCACTTTCTTTCCTCTCATTTTCCTTCATAAAACCAAACATAGTGTTAGAGATGAATGAAATCATCTCTTAGGGTTGTACCTCTCTTGTCTGTTTTGCCAAGATGACCAACTGTGTGGGGGAGCAAATCACATGTCAGATGATGTATAATTTAGCAAGTGCACTAAATCGATCAAGTAGTATAAAACTTGGAAGTTCCGAAATCGAACACGAGGATTGCTTTGACCAATTACCACTTCTTAACTTTGATAACTATTTAAACGTCAAATGAGTGCATCAATTAAATTTAAATAAGAGAATGAATTTTAAAAACAAAGGAATATTAAAGAATCAAATTAAGACTCAAATTGGAAAATGCTAAAAATAAATTTAAAGTGTACTTCAAGTCTAAAAAGCTCTAGGGCTCTGATTTCACCAATCTATGTAGCTAGAATTTCATAGACAAAATTCTAAATTCATATACGAACTCCAGTTTGGTGCAGTTATGGCAATTCATCCTAATTTCTAACATTAACTAATATCGACCGAGATTCCTAATTTATTCTAATGCTTGGGTTAGAGTACATTAAAATTTACCTCTTGAATCCTAACCAACTATATTTCTATGATGGTTATTAATCAAGCAGTTTATTAAGCTCTATGACTCTCTCTATAGAAGTTGCACAGGATTCTTATCTCCTCTCGGTCTCAAATTAGCCTATGGTTTTTCACAAATGCTCTAGACACATAAATCTCCCGTCGGTCTCATTATGATTGGCCTATCATTCAATTATTTCTCGAGCTAACAATTGAAAGCATTAAGATCATGAGAAAAACATAAAAGCAATGCTAATAAACTAGGATTTAGCCATAACTCTACCAAACCTTCATAAGTGGCTACATCATCACCCTAGAAAAGGTAATTTAGCTACTCATTATTGAAACAAATATCAAATTCATTGAATAAAATCCAAAATCCATAACAGAAGTTG
Organism: Ammopiptanthus mongolicus; assembly: GCA_039655645.1. Classification (NCBI taxonomy): domain Eukaryota; kingdom Viridiplantae; phylum Streptophyta; class Magnoliopsida; order Fabales; family Fabaceae; genus Ammopiptanthus; species Ammopiptanthus mongolicus. The sequence goes on from CM077348.1 coordinate 85,809,367, forward strand.
AATAATCTTTCAAAATCCTGATTTTCTCAACTAATCGCAGCCTATAGTGTAAAAGTAGATGCCCTAATTGTGTTTAAAAACTGAATTTATACATCCTGAATGCATACACTCGCGAGGCGAAAAGCTTCTCGCGAGGCGAAATTTAATGACTGAAATCCTAATCTATCAGCGCGGTCTCGCGAGGCGAACGAGCTGTCGCGAGGCGAGAATCTTCATCTAGTATGCTTCAGCTTTGTGCTCTACACCATCACTTGCTACGCTTCACCTTTGACCCTAATTGAGTACCTGAAAGTACGAACACCCAATTACACATACCTGACTCAAAAACATACAAAAATTACTAAAAATAATAAAGGGACTCAAAACACAACTTAAGACTAAACAAAGACAAATATGGATAAAATTGAGAATAAACTCAATAAATCAAATTAAATTCACTAATTAATCATAGTAAAAACTAGATAAACTAGCTGGTTATGATCAGACGGGTACAAAGTCTGGTATGTGCCTCCCTATAGCGTGGCAGAGTGGCTTAGGGTGGCGTGCCAAGTGGAAGGACGAGCTTTGGCACAAGTGACGGGCTAGTACCATTGACTTGACTGAAATTAACGAGGGAAGGTTGGGTCGAGTTGGATAATGACCAAATTGTTGTTTAGGGTTTAAATTTAAATATCATAAAATTTATGCAGATCCCAAATTGCAATTTCATAGATCCCAAATTGCAATTCCATTTTGTTGTTCACTTGCTATTATAGGTCAAAGTAACTTTCCCACTGGTAAAACATTTCATTTAGACTTCATCCTAGAATCCGCACTCTTTCGGGTGCATTGTAGCTTTCTACTTCTTCACCCTCAAGGTTAGTAAGTATAAAGTAAGATATGGTTATTTTTAGTTCTTTTATTTTTTCGGCGGGCCAGTTTGTTCTTCTGAATACTATTAACACATTATTCAATTTAAAACACTTTCCCAATTTCCACATGAATTGAATTTAAATAATATTTTTAAATAAAAGGCTTAATACATAAATAAAAAAAGGTTTAATTATTCGGTTGGTCCCTGAACTATTTGATAATTTTAAAGTAGGCCACTGAATTTAAAATGTTTTTAATTGGATCCTTTAACATATATAAAATTTTCACTTGGATCCTTAGTGTAGCAAATCTGTTACTGAATCGTGAAATTGAACAAAATATTTGTGAGTCCCTCCAAGTTGGACACCCATATCAGCAATTTGTGCATAATTATTGGGAATTACTCAAGTAATACCAGAAATTGTTGGTGTGTTCAAAATAATACTCGTGTGTATGCATCAAAATTTCTGGTCGATTACTTGATTAAATGTCCCAAATTCTCAATAATTATGCACAAATGGTTGATATGAGTGTTCAACTTGAAGAGATTGACGAATATTCTGTTCAATTTCACGGTTCAGTAACGGATTTGCTACCTCAGGGACCCAATTGAAAATTTTACATATGTTTAGGAACCCAAATAGAAATTTTTTTAGTTCAGGGACCTATTTGAAAATTTCCAAATAGTTTCGAACCAACAGAATAATTAAACCATAAAAGAAATGGTCCTTTTAAATATAGGAGAATTCTAACGAGTACCTTTAGGACACTTGTTAGGAAAACAAAAGAAATTATTCATTAGAAATTGATGTATTTAATATTTGAAGGAGTGATATACTTAATTTTTTAATACAAAATTGCTCTTTTTGCTTACCTAACATTACCCTTAAGTATACCTTCAAAACTTATAATTCCAGCTAAGGTCAACGATGCAAAGGTGCTCCTAGTCTATTTACGGATCTTCATAAAGCTCTGATTTCTTTGCGCCTGAGAAGAGAAAATGTTTGCAGTGAAACGGTGCATGTCTAATGAGTATTGATTATTTGTCAATTTATCCAGCGGATAGCAGAATATGGCAGACGATGATGATAATCAACCACTTGTTTTTGACAATGGATCAGGAATGTTTAAGGTACTTTATTTTCGCTACTTTGTTGTTGTTTTTTTTTTTTATAGTTGGAACTTTCTGAGTTAAGATAACTAATTACAATTTAACTTTTCAGGCTGGATTTGCTGGAGAAGATGGCCCACGTGCTGTGTTTTCCAGCATTATAGGTCGTATTAGTCACAATGCTCGTGTTGTCGTTGGCCCTGACAAAAAGGATTTGACATATGCTGGAGATTGGGCACTGTCTAAACGTGGTATTCTAGATCTTGAGTACCCTATTGAGCATGGAATAGTGAGAAATTGGGATGATATGGAAAACATTTTGCATTATGCCTTCTATAATGAGCTTAGAGTTGCCCCTGAAGAACATCCAGTTCTGCTGACCGAGACTCCTTTTAACCCCAATGCTGACCGTGAGAAGATGACAGAAATCATGTTTGAGACTTTTTATACACCTGCTATCTATGTAGCCATTTCGGCTGTTCTTTCACTCTTTGCAAGTGGTCGTTCAACTGGTAAGCATTTGTTGAAGGCTAAATCATTCTTTTGGTTTCTTATCTTTATTTTATTTTTCATTTTGGTCTCTCTTTTATTATTTTTTTCGATTTGATCTCTTATCTTTATTTTTGATTTCAATATGGTATTTTTCCTTTAAATTGAGATATAGAGAGGACCATATTGATATAACTTTTGTAAAATAAGGGATCATTTCGAAACAAAAAAAAGTAAAAGAAGGACCGTATCGGAACAAAAAAAAAGAGACCACATAGGTTTAATTTTTGCAAAATAGGGGATCATTTCGAAACAAAAAATAAAAGAGGGATCACATTGGTATGGCTTGACAAAATAAGGACCAAATCGAAAAAAAATAATAAATAAGGGATCAAAACGAAAAATAAAATAAAAATAAGGGATTAAAAGTAGGTTTACCCTTTCTTGAATTGTTTGAGAGATTATTTAGGCTTATGAAAATAACTTATGGAAATAAACTTATGCAAATAGTCTATGATCTTCCTATAAGCTCTTTTTAACTTATTTCTATAAGATGGTCAGAGAAGCTTATGAAAATAAGTTGTTTTTAACTTATTTGAAAAAAAAAACCTTTCTAAATAAACACTTAATTAAGTTGTTTATCCAAACGCACCTTAAGTTCAGGTTATGGTTTGAACATATGAGGAGGTTTTAGATTGAGGGCGACATATGAGTAGTATCCACAGAGAAGATATGTTTTATGTGCCATTTTCCGAAAAATTGGAACAAACTGCTAAATTTTCCTCTTGATTGTGCATTGTTTGACTTAAATGTCACTGATAATTGAGGAAGAAGCACCTTGAGTGAACTTCGATACATTTAACGGTGCTGACTTCCACTTTGCAAGCACCTTTCTCCTTTAATTGCTTCTCCACTTGAATCACCAATCTACAGATATCATTAGAAATCCAAAAAGGTTGTAATTGGACAACATATCCAACTTCTAATAGAAGACCACCACGATATTTAGCAATCGTTTGTCCCTTGGGCTCCACAACATCACACTTCATCATGAAATGCTCAAATTCAGCAGTATATTGCTCTACGCACGACTCCTCTTGCTAGAAATTGTAAAACTAATAGAAAGAATTTTGCCTATAACTTGTAGGAAAAACTTAAACTAACCTTAAAAAAATCGGGAATGTCAACCTTGACACCATAGTCTTCACAAAAGACACGGTATGTTAGGCCATGTTAAGTAGAAGCCCTCCCACAAGATGGAAAGGTTCAGTTTCCTCCTCTTCTTCACCATTGTCCGAACCATGACATTGATCATCATGGTGTATAGCTTGGAGGCCTGAAGCTGTTGTTAGATTTGTTACACTTGCTATATTGGTATTCCCGCCTTCAACCGCGACTTGCCATGGAGAGAACCAAAGCTTTGATACAAACCTGATGTTGGATAAGATGTGGAAGAGAAAATTGAAGAACAACAGAACAACACAACTCAACGCACCTTAGGAATTAACCTAAGATCTATCAGGTCAAGATAGAGAACTCAATCCTGAGTTGTAAGAGAAAGTAGTAATTCACTCCAAAATGACTTGCTTACAACTATAAACAAGGCACATATTTATACTAGCAGTGGTGGAAGCCCTCTTCCCGAAGCATTTATTTTCTTCTCTTTTTTGTATAATTCTTTATTGACTACACAATTTTCTAGGATTGGAACTAGACTCTCATTTTTCCAAATGAAACTACAAAATACCTGATAAACGAATTCAAAGAGTAGTCAAGAGCACATAACAAATGTGCTATTCATGCACTCCAAAGTTCTCCATCATTTTATTCATGCACTCTAGAATTCTCCATCACTTCTCTTATTCACAATTTCGTGTTGACATATTTGCCTTTTCCTCTTGCAGGTGTTGTGTTGGATTCTGGTGATGGTGTCAGCTGTGCAGTCCCTATCTACGAGGGTTATGCCATACCCCATGCCATTCTTCGTCTTGATCTGGCTGGTCGTGACGTTACTGATTTCTTGATGAAAGCTCTAATTGACCATGTGTATTCTTTTACCACCTCATCAGACCGTGAAATTGTGAGGGATGTAAAGGAAAGACTGGCTTACATTGCCCTTGACTATGAACAAGAGTTAGAGACAACCAAGACCCGCCGATCTTCGGTGGAAAAGAGCTATCAGTTGCCTGATGGGGAGCTCATTACTATTGGTAATGAGCGTTTTAGGTGTCCAGAGATCCTGTTCCAACCATCCATTATTGGAATGGATGCAGCTGGCATTCATGAGACAACATACAACTCCATAAGGAAATGTGACGTTAACATCAAGCAAGATCTATACAGTAACATTGTCCTTTCAGGAGGATCAACCATGTTCCCAGGCTTTGCTAATAGATTGAGTAAGGAAATTTCTGCATTAGCCCCAAGCCGCATGACGATCAAGGTGGTAGCACCACCTGAGAGAAAGTGCAGTGCCTGGATTGGTGGTTCTAAGTTGGCATCCCTTAGCACTTTCCAGCAGGTTTGATCTGTTGACTTCTTTCATTCTTCTCTACTTGGCATGCCTTCATATATATGATTGCTAATGAGACAAGTTATCCTTGAGTGCAGATGTTGATTTCAAAGGAAGAATATGATGAGTTTGGACCATCAGTTGTGCATAGAAAGTGCTTCTGAGAAATAAGGTTATTGATGGAAAGTCTTCTGTTATGACCTTGAGAAGCCATGTAGCTTGTAGTAAAATTAAGGTGATTTCCTGCTTCGTAATAAAATTATTTGTTATGATTTATGAATAATACAAATCACATTAGGGTTACAAATCATGTTATACTGATATTATTTGGACATATCTATATTCTATACTCTTTCAATCCTAAATTCTCCATAGCCCCCTCTTTGCATATTTACAGAGATCAAGTGGTACATCACATCTCGTTACACACTAAGCAGGGATATGGAGCCAGTTTCACTTGGTCAACAAATGGGTGATGCTCTTGTCTTATATCCTTCTCTGGATTTGAATTATTTTCTTGCAGCTTTGATTCCTTGTTTCTGCGAACTTGTCGCTCTCTTTTGATTCCATCCATAGTATTGTGTTTCTTTCCTAAGCTTGCAAAAAAAAATCATATTCTTCATGTTGGTGATCATCATCATAGTAAGAATTACATGTCCTATAAACTTAGAAGGTAAGTCATTTAACCTTTCATCTATTGCTCTAGAACTTCCAAAAGGACCCAAACCTTCAATGCCCTGAGAAAGCTGTCGTGCTCGTGCTCTTTCTTCTTTAAGAAAATACTTGTTTCTGAAGAGCTGTAACAAGGGTCATCACTTAATGCATCAAAGTTGTGGTGACAACAAATAGTCCAGACTGCACCTACCCTTTCTCATCAATATACTGAAATTGTCCAATCACTTCAATTACATCTATATCCCATTGAAACTCCTTGAATACTCTGAGGTCCATGAGTTAGAAGATGTTCCAGTAAAATTAGAACCTTGTATGAAGCTCTCCAATACTCTTTATCAAATTTCAACAGCCTGTTTTCTCCACAAGGAACAACATTTGAGATCAGAACAGCATAATCAAATCAAAGTATAAGAAATCAGAAACCTATGATGTATAATCTCCACAATTCTCCAGTATTCATCCTACTTCAAAGGCAACCAACGGTATTACTCCCATGGTACATGTGTCTGAGGGCCATGGATTTTCATTTGTGGCTTCTTCTGTCATTCTTAAGACCCATTTACAAGAATGCAATGTGAAACATATCAAATATCATTAACAAATTAATTAATTCCAACAAAAAATTAATATCTATGGCCTTCCAACTAAATAGTTTCACGAGTTTTAACCAATTTTCTTGATCTTGACATTAACAAATTGAAAAATGCATTAACAAAGGGTGATATGTAATTCTTTAGGTACTATGTTGAAGTAAATAGGTGATATTGTTCCTTGTAAATAAAGGTCAATTAGTTTTTCAACTATCCTGGTCATCCTGTGAGCAGGATTTTATTTTTGTCCAAATAAATTATCAATAACTTAAAAGCATGATTTAGTTGACATGAACACTTGGAAATATAAAAAGGAAAACTTACAATTCTACTGATGTAACATTTGTCAGCATTAGCCTAAAAGTTTCAGTTTTCTCCTTCAGGAAGCAAGAAGCTTGCCTTTTGATTTCATGGATGAGAGGAGAGCTCATACTTGCAGTCTTCTTTGGACGAATTATGAGAATAATGATGATGAAGATTATGTTTTGTTATATATCTCTAAATTCCTTCAATCCTTCTCTTTGTACCTAACAAATGCAACTGCTCCATTACGAAAAGCAATTATATTTTTCTAAAAGGTGGACTTGCATATGTTATGAGAGGTAGAATAAGCCTAACTTGTGAATTGGAAAGGATAAGGAATACTCATTGATTGATGAGGAGATTTTTGACCAAAAAAGATGAAGGTGGATTCGCAGAATCTGGTGATCTCAATTTTACAATCAAAGGAGGCGCTTGGCAGGTAGATTTTTTATTATTCGCCGGATGGGAATGATGATTCCTCGTAATGTTAAAAGTGTGTTTGATAGGTCTTAAACATTCTTGGGAATCTTGATTTCCTTGTTTTATTTAAGAATATCTTTCTTGAGAATGTTGGTATTATTTTAAAAAATATCCTGAATATAGACTAACCGAAAATTAAAAATGAAAAAAAAAAAATTTCCATGTCCATGGGAAACTAGGATTCTCACCTCTTCCCATGAGAATGTTTTTGGATGAAACATAGCAAAAAACATTCCTAGGAATCCTAGTTTTTTGGAATGTGTTTTTTAAAAAAACATACCAAATATGGAAATTTAGGATTCCCAAGTTAGGATTCCTGAAAAGCTAAAAAAAATTCCTCTATCGAACGTCCCCTAAATGTTGTTGACAAGTATGGATTAATTAAAATAAGCTTGATGTTTTAAAATTGGCATCTAAAACTTGTGGCTTTAAAATGTAGAAGTGATAAAAAAAAAAATAAAAGACCAAAAAAAAAAACCATTTGATTATTTCGAAGGATTTTTTTGTCTGAGAGGAGACTCATAGTAAACCTTATAAGGGGAGGGGAGTAAGGAATGGAAAAGAGACGGAGCGTATTATAGGGATTTGAACCTGCGAGCTCACAGTCATCATGTCCTGCAACTAACCAATTGAATTGATTCAAAATGACAAATTTTTAAAATATATATGCTATTGGATTTCATGGCAAAAAATTAAAGGGTTTTACTTTTCCCACCACCTTAATTACTATTCTCACTCCTCCCCTAATTTATTTACTTTCTTCACCAAAATACCCTTCCCCTTCACCACATCTCCCCACCCCACGATCCCTCCTCCTCCTCCTCCTCCTCCTCCTTAAAACAATGAAAACGGTAAAAATAACAGCAAAATAGAAACAGTAAATAAAACAACAAAACAGAAAAATAAAATCAGCAGAAATAGCAGAACAAATTATTCAAAACGATATGATTCAAAGCAACAAAGATAATAGCAAAACAGAAACAGTAAAATAAAACAACAAAACAGAAAAATAAAAATAGCAAAAACAACAAAACAAATTATTCAAAATGACACGATTCAAAGCAAAAAAATTAAAAACAAGAAATAAAAACAAAAAAAAAACAACAATGAAATTTTTTACGTTTCGTTTTAAAAACATAGAAAAATAACATAAATATCGAAAGAAAAAGATGTCAACAAAGTTTGCCACAACACAATTCAAAAATATCAAGACATAAAATATCTCCCCCACACTTGAAATCTACATTGTCCTCAATGTATAACACGTGAAAGTCAAGAATCAATACAAAATCATTCACAAAGAAGACATGAAATATAAAATTGAAAGGGGAAAAAACATCCTTATAGAATGTAGTGCAGCTGATGTCATGGTGTGAGTGATTTCTCTTCCATGCCTCTTTTCTCCAAATTGCTTGAGCCAATGCTCTTCAACCATGAAAGCCTTAGTTTATGCCTCAATCATAAGTGGTTGTAGCTCCATTTTGGATGGTTGCACATAAGAGAGAAATGGTTTAGGTGCTTTTGCACACAATACTTCGGAATAATCTTCAAATCCTGCCATTATGGAGATATGCATTTTAATATAAATCCACAAGAAATATGCATACAAAAGTCAACACAGAATCATGCCATAATGGAGAAAAATATGCATTATGATAACGAAGCAACAATATTAAGAAGCATAAAATGCATGCCATCGAGCAAAACAATAAAGACTTAAAAAGGCTAGCTAATGTTATAAAAAAAAAAAAAAAAAAAGGCTAGCTAATTTTCAATAAACCAAGCAATAGAACTCAACACATTATTTTTTGGTGTTATATCATTTTTAAATTTTTTGATCATTTTTATTTTTATCCATGCTTAAAAACTATTAAAAAGTTCAACTAAAAAGTTCTTCAACTAACCAACAATTTTCATCACTCTTTTTGGTATTTCATCCTTTCTTTTTTTAATTTTCAGTTATTTTTTAAATTTGGAATCATAGTATTAATCTTTTTTTTTTTTGTAACCATGACATAATTACGAAGTATCCACCATCGTTAGCAGTGACTAATCTCCATCGGGGAACTTGTTGGTTTTAATTTTTTAATCTTCAATTATTTTTTTAAATTTGGAATCATACATCTTAATCTTTTTTTTTTTTGTAACCATGACATAAGTACGAAATATCCATCAATATTAGTAGTGACTAATCTCTGTCGGGGAACTTGTTGGGCACACAAGGTAGGTTCTCCCCTCCCAATCAGGTTTTTTACATACAGAAGAGTCAGGATTCGAACCCCTGATTACTTGCTTAAGGTGTCCGAGTCCCTTATCACTCGGATGAACGATATGTTTATATCACACCTCTTAATCTAGAAAGCTATTAGCCACAAAAAACTTTTAACAATAAAGCCCACCTCATCATACGAGCTTCCAGGCCCAAACCGAGAAAGCTCTCTTTTTATTTGCTAGTTGGGCTTTGCTAAGGGCACCCCTCAAATTACTAAGGACACCCCATAAACAGTATATTTATCAAAATATCTCCACCAAAGAGGCATTTTTTATTCTTCACTCGCAAATATGATATTTGCGAGTACTTGCTTTACTCGCAAATATCATACTTGCAAATATTATATTTACGAGTAAACAATTCTCAAAAAATAACTCACTCACAAATATCATATTTGCGAGTGAAGAAAATATTTGCGAAAATACTATACTTATTTGCGAGATTTCAAAAAAAAAATTATACACTCACAAATACCTTATTTGCGAGTGAAGAAAATTTTTTCGCACTCGCAAATACCTTATTTGTGAAATCATCCCATATTCGCAAATAAGGTATTTGCGAGTGAAGGAAATTTTTCTTTACTCGCAAATATGATATTTGTGAGTACTTGCTTTACTCGCAAATATCATATTTGCAAGTGAGCAATTCTCAAAAAATAACTCACTCGCAAATATCATATTTGTGAGAGTGCAAACATTTTTTCTAATCACAAATAACATATTTACGAGAGAGTCAAATGACAAAAAAAAATTTAACAAGATATTTTGATAAATATACTATTAATGAGATATCTTAAAAATTTTGGGGTGACTTTAGTAAGGCACTTCCTAGTCTGGCAAACTAACTAGCCCATACACACAATCAAACAAAACTAGCAACTACCCAAAACAACAAAAGAAACAACATTAAAAAAAATAGAAAATAGAAAGGGAGCCAAACCACAAACGTGGGGAAAGGGGGACTTGGAATGCAGAATAGAGAGAAGGAGGCCGCAGCTCGCAGGTGCTGCAACGTTGGTCATGGTGAGATCTTCATTATGCTTGCGGTTTGCTGGGATTTTTATTTAGGTCATGAGATTGGGGGATTTTGTTGGGGTTGCTGTGTTATGGTTTAAGGCATGGATTTAAGGTGTTTGTGATAATGTCTCAATGGTTGATGGTGATTTGGGGACCAAGTTTGAATTCTTTATTGGGGAGACAAAGAAGAAGAAGAAGAAGAAGAAATGGGATCTCTCTTACAGAATCCCACAAGGTAAAAGAGCCCTGCTCTTTTCTCCTCCAAAAATTTTCGTTCCCCCTCTCCCTCTGCAACGCTGAATTTATGTTATTGGTAAGCAAATCAGTTTTTATTTTTCTCCATTAAGAAATAGGGTAGGAGTTTTATTTTGGTGAAGAGAAATAGGGTGGGAGTAGAACAAAGAGGATAAAAAATCACTTTTTTTAATTTTATTATTATTATTATCTTTTTTCATTCAGAAGTTTTTTTGTTTTTTTTTTTTTTTTTTGTTTTCACTTGGGTTTGGACTATGAGTTCAAAAGTCTTCACAAACATAGACCAAAGGAAGATTAAGTAATTGGGTCAAGATTACGGCAGACATTTTTTAATTAGAAGATTTGGTTTTACAATTTTTTATTTTCTTTTGAGAAAAAAATGTATGGCCCGGACAAAATGGCTGTTCACATTAGTCCATTTAACACTTACCCAATTTCCACGTGAATTGAATTTCCCTAACAACAAAAAACAATGTTTTTAAATAAAGGCTTAATATATAAATGAAAAAATGGGCCTATTAAATATATGTTAAAAACTTATAATTCCAGCTAAGGTCAACGGTGCACCTTGTCTGTTTACCTGAGAGGAGAAATGTTTTAGGTGAGGAAAGTAGAAGTTTAGTGTTGGGTCTTTTTCTTTCTAAATAAGAGCTTGTCATTTCTATTGAGTATTGACTATTTTCACTAATCCAGCGGATAGCAGAAGATGGCACACGATGAGGATATGCAACCAATTATTTTTGACAATGGATCAGGAATGTTTAAGGTACAGAGTAGATTTTTTTTTCTTTTTATTTTCGCTACTTAGTTTGTTTCAAGTTTTAAGTTTGAACTTTCTGAGTTAAGATAACTAATTGCAATTTAACTTTTCAGGCTGGATTTGCTGGAGATGATGCCCCACGTGCTGTGTTTCCCAGCATTGTAGGTCGTAATCTTGCCAATGGCAGGGGCCAAAATGATTTGACATATGTTGGTGATGAGGTAAAGTCTAGGCTGGGACGGATGCACCCTAGGTGGGTGTGGTAGGGCAATTGTCCTCACAAGTCAATTTTTTTTTTTTTTTTTGAATTAATATGTCTAGTAATTTTTATTTTGCCCGCTATAAAAACTCAGATGTCCTATCCCCACATGTCAAATCATCTGTTGTTTTAAGAGCAGAAAGTAGAAGAAAAGAAAGAGATAGAAAGTGTTGTGTGGAGGGTGCATTGAACTTTTATTGAATAACTCTTTAAATAGAGTAGTCTAACAGAAAAAAACAGGTACATTCCTAACTTTTAGGCATGACTAATAGCATCCTTATCTGATAAAAACAAACAGAATCAGCAACTCCTAAAGTCTAGGTCATTAATAACAGAAAAACAAACTCCTAGAGACTAGATGAAACATCTCACGTTGCAGCTCTTGTAGGCACACTTTCAACAAATCTCCTCCTTGCCTAAATAGCTGCAAACACCTAGTTTGTTTCTCAAAACCTCAAATCTGGCTTTTGGAAGAACTTTTGTTAAGACATCTGCACTTTATTCTTCAGTTCTGCAATAAAGTAGCTTGACTTCACCTTCTCTCTGCACTTCTCTTAAGAAAAACAACTTGATCTTAAAATGCTTAGTCCTGCCATGAAAAACAGGATTATTTGAAATTGAAATAGCTGCTTGATTATCAACAAAAATCTGTGTTGGCTCATTTTGCTCCATATGTAAATCTGCAAGTACATTTCTCAGCCAAATTGCTTGATTCACAGCTGCAGTGGCTGCCACATATTCTGCCTCAGCAGTGCTTTGAGCCACAACATCGTGCTTCTTTGAACACCATGAAAACAGTCCTGATCTAAAACTGAAACAATAACCAGTTGTGCTTCTCATGTTATCAATTGAACCTCCCCAATCACTATCAGAATATCCAAGAAGCTTAAAATTCTGAAAGTGAGAATACTTAACACAATAGTCTATAGTGCCCTTAATATATCTGACAATCCTTTTAGCAGCATGAAAATGCACTTCACTAGCACAATGCATGAACCTTGAAAGTATACTTACTGCAAACACAGTGTCAGGTCTGGTTGCAGTAAGGTACATTAAGCAACCAATCAGACTTCTATAATGATGTTCATCAACTTTATCAGCTCCATCATCCTTGCGAAATTTCTCCTTCTGGTCCATTAGGGTAGAAGTGCCTTTGCAGTCCTCCATATGAAATTTGTTGAGTATTTCCCTTGCATACTTCTTTTGGCATATAAAGACTCCATCGTGATCTTGTTTCACCTCCGTTCCCAGAAAAAAAAAGTCACCAAGCCGAGATTTGTCATTTCAAACACTTGGAGCATTTCAGCTTTAAACTCCTTTATTAGCTTCTCATCACTTCCTGTTTCAAGCATATCATCAACATAGATTGAAACTATAATAAATTAGCATCTGACAGCTTCACATATAATGTTGCTTCATTTGGACTTTTGATGAATCCAAGATTTTGAAGATGATCATCTATTCTGCTGTACCAGGCCCTAAGGGCCTGTTTAAGACCATATTAAGTCTTTTTTAGCTTGTAGACCTTCTCCTCCTGTCCCTTGACTTGAAATCCGTCTGGCTGCTCCACAAATATCTCCTCCTGCAAATAACCATTTAAGAAGGCAGACATTACATCTAAATGGTAAACTTTCCATCCTTTATGCGCAGTTAAAGCAAGCAGCATTCTGATTGTATCAAGGCGTGCAACTGGAGCAAATGTTTCTGAAAAATCTACTCCAAACACCTGAGCATATCCCTTCACCACCAATCTAGCCTTGTATTTATTTATAGAACCATCTGCATTAAGTTTGGTTCTATAAACCCATTTGACTCCTATAGGCTGCTTGTGTTGAGGTCTGTCCACTAGCTCCCAAGTGTCATTTTTTTATCATCTGTAGCTCTTCCTTCATAGCATCTATCCACTTGTCATCCTTCTCAGCTTCTCTGAAATCAGCAGGTTCTAGAACTGCTACATTACTCTTTTCATAAATTTCAGATAAAGATCTTGTACCTCTGACTGGAATGTCATATATATCATCATCAAAGTATTGTGGAATTTTTGGCAACTCCTTCTTTATTGTCTCCTCCCAGCTCCATTGTTTGTCCTCCATGAATTTGACATCTCTACTAACAAGAATTTTTCCATTTTGTGGTTGGAAAATTCTATAAGCTTTGGAAGTGTTGCTATATCCAATGAAAACTCCAAGTTCTGCCTTCTTCTCAAGTTTTTCTCTTTTAAGCTGTGGTACAAAAGAGAAACAAACACAACAAATTTTTTTTAAATTTTGTAAACCTGGTTTGTAACCAAACCACGCTTCAAATGGAGTTTTTTTCTGCAGAACTCTTGTAGACAGTCTGTTCAGCAAGAAGACTGCAGTGTTTGCAGCCTCTGCCCACAGTTTTTTTGGCAGCTCCTTTTCATGTAGCAGGCACCTTGTCATCTCCATAATGCTTCTATTATTTCTCTCACTCACACCGTTCTGTTGTGGGGTATAAGGCGTTGTAAGTTGCTGCTTGTCAAAAGCATCATTTGTATATTCCTTCCCATTATCTGACCTTATTGTCTTCAACCTGCAGTTACTTTGATTTTCCACCAATGCTTTATGTTTCCAAAATATTTTAGCAACCTCAGATTTGGATTTAAAGAAATATATCCAACAAAATCTGGTATAGTCATCAATAAATATAATATAATATCTATTACCATTTAAAGATGCTTTTCTCTGAGGTCCTCCAACGTCTATATGTACCAGCTGCAGTTTTTGTGTTGCTCTCCATGCTGTTTGAGGAAATGATTTTCTGACTTGCTTGCCATATTGACAAGCCTCACAATCAGCCATCTTGTCTTCAAGCAATGACACACCTTTCACCAAGGCGTGTTTCTGCATGTATAGAAGTCCAGCAAGGTGGAAATGTCTGAGCCTCTTGTGCCATAATTTAGTGTTGCTGACAGTACTTGAAAAAGCTATTTTCTCCTCCTCCATCAGATTTAGAGCATAGCTTTTAGCTCTCATTTTCACCTTAAATACATCTCTGCCTTTTGCATCTTTGATCAAACACATTTGTCTTCAAATATGACTTTGAAGCCTTTTTCAACTAGCTGTGCAATACTAAGCAAATTTTGATCTATGTCAGGCACATATAAGACATTAGAAACATGTTTCAAACCTGTTAAGCTTTCTATAGCAACTGTCCCTTTTCCCTTGACTGAGATGAAATCAGTCAAATCACCATTTCCAATTTTTACTTTGGAAACGATGGTGTTGTCAAGCTCAATAAAGAGCTTTTGGTCATTGGTCATATGGTTTGTGCAGCCGCCGTCTATTAACCATGAATCACTGGAACTGTTGCTTGTAGCAAAGCATGTTGCAACAAAGAGTTGCTCATCTTGTTGTTGCTCTGTGGACACCTTTGCGGCTTTGCCTCTTCCAGTTTAGACTTGCAAATCCGCTCTACATGTCCCATATTGCCACATTTTTTGCACACAACATCAGGCCTCCACCAACATTTTCTTTGAGGGTGGTTTGTCTTTTTGCAGTGTGGACAAGGTGGGAAAGTCTCATCCTGCTGCTTGTTGGAGCCTTCACCTTTCTCGTTCTTCCATTTCTTATATTTGCCTCCTCCTGAATTTTGTGCTTTTATATGAAAAGCACCTTGTAATGTCTCCTCTTGTCTCATCATTCTTCTCTGCTCTTGTGCCGGCAAAGCATTCACTAATTCTCCCAAGGAGATACTTGACAGGTCTTTAGACTCCTCTAATGATGATATTTTAGATTCATATTTTTTAGGTATAGTGACAAGTATTTTTTGCACTATTCTTTCATCAGGAAAATCCTTACCAAGAAGTCGTACCTTGTCGACAATGCTTAACAGCCTGTCAATATAGCTTTTGATATTTTCTGTCTCCTTCATGCTCTGCGTCTCGAATTCTCTAATCAAGTTGAGCACTTGCATGCCTTTGGTTCTTTCACTGCCTTGATATTCTGATTTGAGATAATCCCAAATTTCCTTAGTAGACTTCAAATTCATAATTCTTGCAAATATTGCTTTTGACACATCAGAAAAAAGGCAAGCTTTAGCCTTAGCCTTCTTTGTCTTCCCTTCTTTGTGATTCTTTAGCTGAGCCATTGTAGGGTTCGCAGGTAATGGAAAAACTTCATAGTCTTCTTCTACAGCCTCCCATAAATCGAATGCTTCAAGATGAACAGTCATCCTAACAGCCCATGCTTCATAGTCATCACCATCGAAAACTGGTGGTGAAATTATTGTGAATGATGTGTCAGCTTTTATTATGATTTTCCCAACTCACAGATCCTTTAAGATGACAGCTCTTGATACCAATTTGTTGTTTTAAGAGCAGAAAGTAGAAGAAAAGAAAGAGATAGAAAGTGTTGTGCGGAGGATGCATTGAACTTTTATTGAATAACTCTTTCAATAGAGTTAGAGTCTAACAGAAAAAAAAAAAACAGATACATTTCTAACTTTTAGGCATGACTAATAGCATCCTTATCTGATAAAAACAACAGAATCAGCAACTCCTAAAGTCTAGGTCATTAATAACAGAAAAACAAACTCCTAGAAACTAGATGAAACATCCCACGTTGCAGCTCTCGTAGGCACACTTTCAACATCATCATCCATCTTTTGATGACAGCAAAAATTACTTATGTAATTGCTTAATGAATTGCTTTTCATTTCTTACATGTGGACGTAACTTTCACATTGAAACCAAATCACGTTATATATTGTGTATTTTATATAATTTTTTATCGCATGTGTATATTTATAATATTTGTTTTACTAAAATTTTCTATAGATTATTTTTTGTCTCCGCTAACTGAAATTTCTGGATCCGTCACTGAGTCTAGGCACGATATTATGGATCTCAAGTACCCCATTGAGCATGGAATTGTGAAAAATTGGGAGGATATGGAAATTATTTGGCATCATGCCTTCTATGATGAGCTTCGTGTTGCCCCAGAAGAGCATCCAATTCTACTAACTGATGCTCCCCTTAACCCGAAGGCTAATCGTGAGAAGATGACCCAAATCATGTTTGAGACTTTTAATACCCCAGCCATGTTTGTAGCCATTCCAGCTATTCTTTCAATGTATGCTAGCGGTGGTACAACTGGTAAGCAATTCTTGAATTGTTTGATTAGTTTCAAGTTATAGTTTGAACTTATCGTGGAGCTTTTAAATTGAAATTGACAAATGACAACCTCTATGAGTTTCTAGAAAGCCTATATGTCATTTTTAGAAACATGGCAACAAGATGAAAATTATTCTTCCGTTTATGTATGGTTTCACTTAAAATGTCACTAAATGAGGAATAAGCACCTTGTGTGAACTGGGATGCATTTGGCAATCTTGATCGTAGGAAATTGTTTAAAAGCTATTATATGTCATGTAATTGACATTTTTTTCCATTTTATTTTTTTTCTCTCTTTGCAGGTATCGTGTTGGATTCTGGTGATGGTGTCAGTTACACTGTCCCTATTTATGACGGTTTTCTCATTGAAGATGCCATCCTTCGCCTTGATCTGGCTGGTCGTGACCTTACTGATTCCTTGATGAAAATTCTATCTGAACGTTGGTACTCTTTTACCACCTCAGCAGAGCATGAAATTGTGAGGGATGTGAAGGAAAAGCTGGCTTACATTGCCCTTGACTATGAACAAGAGCTAGAGACAGCCAGGACCAGCTCTTCTGTGAAGAAGAGCTATGAATTGCCTGATGGGAAGATCATTACTATCGGTGATGAGCGTTTCAAATGTCCAGAGGTCCTGTTCCAACCGTCCATGATAGGAATGGAAGCAACAGGCATTCATGAGACAACATACAACTCCATAAAGAAGTGTGATGTTCATATCAGGAAAGGCCTCTATGGTAACATTGTCCTTTCAGGAGGATCAACCATGTTCCCAGGTTTTGCTGATAGAATGAGCAAGGAAATTTCCGCATTAGCCCCTAGCAGCATGAAGATCAAGGTGGTAGCACCACCTGAGAGAAAGTATAGTGTCTGGATTGGTGGTTCCATCTTGGCATCCCGTAGCACCTTCCAGCAGGTATGTTCTGTTCTTTCATTCTTCTCAGCATCTTGGAATGTTGTAGATTGCCTTCACATATAGGATTTGCTAATGAGACGAACTGTCCTTTTTGAACGCAGATGTGGATTGCAAAGACAGAATATGATGAGTCTGGACCATCAATTGTGCATACACAGTGCTTCTGAGATGTTTGAGAAATAGGGTTATTGAAGGAAAAGACTACTGTTTTGATTCCTCAGCAGCAATGTAGCTTGCAATCCTTTCATTCTAGCTTTTGATATCCGTTTATGTTATTCTCATGTTGCAGTGAGGATTTGTAGTAGGCGAGGAGTTGTTTTTCAAAATGGTCCTGTTCTCTAGTATATTTTCGATTAAGTTTTTGACGGGTGTATTTTGCGTATGGTTTAGATGGGATTATCAAACTGTGTGTCCGTGCCCTTGGTATACAAAATTTTAAGCCATCCATTGAATTACAAATTAAACTCTTGCTACTCAAGGCAGCTGTAAATGTGTACATGATCACTTCACCTAGTAATAACTATACTTGAATAGAAGAAGGTTATCATGATAGGAAACACCTTTAAAGCCATGTTTTCCCCTAGACTGCAATCTTCAATTGGTTGAAGTTGTATAAAGTAATTTACGTAACCAACTTAAAATGTTGACAAACACTACTACGGTGATTTCATTTAAAAAAAAAAAAAATTCACCAACGCTTGCACCAACAAAGTGAGCAGTTCACAATTTTGCTTTACTAAATTGACTTATCCATCCTTTGGAAATGTGGGATGGGGCTGAAAATAGAAATCCGGTTAGTTCAAATTTATTTAGCTTTATTAGACTTGTTAGAGAATATATGAAAAAATAGAGATTACTCACATATTCAATTAAGGATGGCACCACCGCGGGGTGGGGCCGAGATTACTTCCCCTGCTCTGTCCCAACCACAATTTTTCTTTGTCTTCGATTTTCGTTATGGGAAGTATTTTTCCCATCTCTGTGCCTGCGTTCCCATGGGTTGCTACAAGGACCCCAATATTTATAAAAAAAAAAAAAAAGTATCAAAAAAATAAAGGTTATATATATAAGGACAATTATCTAATATTAGCGAAGACGAACCCTGTGGAACGCGGATTACCTTCGAGGGGATTTTTTGCGCCGTTCTCACGAGGGAAAAACCCCAATGGCGGGCCCTCGAATGGAGCAGTTCCGGCGGGATCCCTAAAATGATTACAAATTGCCATCCCCATATTCAATACCTATAGGAGCTCTAATGCAATGAGAAATCATAATTCTTAAAGGGGAATTAAAATGTATTTATTATATGATGGGTTAAGTGTGGATAAATTTAGATGAATAATATATCTATGATGTATAAACATAAAAATGGAAATTTTTTATAAAGGTTGAGCATGCTTATATTGACATAATGTATTTTATTGCTTTGAAATATGGATGATGAAATTATAAAAATGAAGATATTGATGTTATGAGTTGTTGAAGGAAAGTATGGATTTTCATGTGGTGAATTGTTGTTGTCATAACTATTACAATGGAATACAATGGATTTTTCTTGTTAGTCAAGTGGTTGAATTGAAACCAATGGTGTATGTATTAATGGAAATCCATGAGATATGAAATTGACGTGAGTTGAAATATTTTCGGAATTGTGCAAGTAATGTACGACACGGTGACGAGACCCACTATGAGGACCTTGTGCATATCCTATTTGAATCATGTAATCTTATTTCATATTCACATTTTATGTTCTCTTATGCTATGTTTTTAGTTCATGTTCTTGCTGAGTTTATGCAACTCATTCCCTTAGTATCTCAGATGCAGGTGTAGGAGCTTTAGGACCATCTCGAGCCGCCCCAACAACTTGAGTGAGGTTTCTAGTGCTATGCCATGCAAAACGTCTTATTTTTGTTTTTTTACCAACTTGGTTTTGTATAACTCTTTTATTTACACTTATACGTATTACTTTGGTATGGAGTTGGTCTTCAACAGTTGTCTTTTGAATATTGTTGCAAACTTTTTTTTGAAGAACTTTAAAAAATGATGATGAAGTTTTTTTATTGATTTTTGAAAAGATATAGTGAATGTTTGGAATCCCGATAGGATTTCTTAAATCACGTCCAGGAAGTGAAAATTGAGAAGTGCCCTCCCAACGTGCTTCTACCAAATTTTAATGTGGAAACAAACATGTTAATAGTTGTTTTGTTGTCTAGGACTTTTAGGCTTTGGAGGTGAGATCTTGTCCCTTCGGTTTTGGGTTGTAACAGATGAATACTGACATTGAGGCTAACGTTGGTAACAAAGTAAAGTTAGAAGACTTGTCACAAAATAAACTTAAGTGACCAAATTGAAAAAAAATAATTAAGTTAAGAAACTAAAGCATTAGTTTTCCGTGTAAACTAAAATATTGCTATTAGTTTCTTTTTCTTAACATCATTAACACATTATTAACATTAGTGAATTTAACACTTTCCTAATTTCCACATCAATTGAATTACCATGTTTTTAAATAAAGGCTTAATACATAAATAAATAAATAAAAATGGGCCTTTTAAGCATCATATGTTCAAAACTTATAATTCCAGCTCAGGTCAACTGTGCACCTTGTCTATTTACATGGTGTTTGGTAGGAGTGGGAATAAAGAAGAGGGAAAGGGGGAGTTTTTTTTAAAAAATTTGTTGTTTGGTTCATTTTTTTTTAAAAGGAAGGAGAGGGGAATGAAGGGAAGCAAAATCTCTTCTCACCTAATTTTGGCTCGCTTCCAAAAGTGGGAGGATTTAGAGGGGAAGGAAGAAGTTTTAAAACATTTTGAATAGAATGATTAAAATAACCCTATTTATATATTTTAAAATTTAAAATTATAAAAATATAAAAGAAAGTTAGTTTTAAATTATCCTCTCTCCCTTATAAATCAAACACAAATAATATTACTTTCACATTTAATTAAAATCTCCCCTCCCCTCCCCTCCCCAAGTTTCAACAAACACACCGTCAAGGATCATCATAAAGATCTCATCTCATTGTCAAATGTAAGTGAGGAAAGCAGAAGTTTAGTGTCGGGTCTTTTTCTTTTAAAATTAGAGCTTGTCAAAACAAGATGGCAGACGATGAGGATATTCAACCACTTGTTTTTGACAGTGGATCAGGAATGTTTAAGGTACAAAGTGGATTTTTTTGCTTCTTTTTCTCTTTGCTACTTAGTTTGTTTCCAGATGAACTTTCTGAGTTAAGATAACTGATTGCAATTTAACTTTTCAGGCTGGATTTGCTGGAGATGATGGCCCATGTGCTGTGTTTTCCAGCATTGTAGGTCGTCCTCGTCACCTTCGTGTGATGGTTGGCATGGGCCATAAAGGTGCATATGTTGGTGATGAGGAACAGTCTAAGAGGGGTATCCTGGATCTTGAGTATCCTATTGAGCATGGAATAGTGAGAAATTGGGATGATATGGAAAAGATTTTGTATCATGCCTTCTATAGTGAGCTTAGAGTTGTCCCAGAAGAGCATCCAGTTCTGCTGACCGAGGCTCCTTTTAACCCCAATGCTGACCGTGAGAAGATGACCGAAATCATGTTTGAGACTTTTAATACCCCTGCTATGCGTGTAGCCATTCCGGCTGTTCTTTCACTCTTTGCAAGTGGTCGTTCAACAGGTAAGCATTTCTTGAATTGTTTAATTAGGTTCAGCTTATGGTTTGAACTTAATGAGGAGGTTTTAGATTGAGAGCGACATATGAGTAGTATCCACAAAGAATATATGTTTTATGTGCGGCCATTTTCAGAAAAATTGGAGCAAACTGCTATGTTTTCCTTTTGATTGTGCATAGCCTGACTTAAATGTCACTCATAAATGAGGAAGAAGGACCTTGAGTGAACTGCAATACATTTACTGTTTTAAATATATCAGTGTTTGGCTCCCCGAATTTATCAGCTTGCCCCAATTCAGAAGTCCAATAAGGCTGTAATTGGACAACATATCCATGTCAACCTTGACACCATAGTCTTCACAAAAGACACGGTAGGCTTGGCCATGTCAAGTAGAATCCCTCCCACTAGATGGAAAGGGCCATGTCCGGTCGATGACGTTGATCATCATGGTGTATAGCTTGGAGGCCTCAAGCTGTTGTTAGCTTTATTGCACTTGCCTTCTCAACTCATCCATTTTAATATCACGGAGATCAAGTTTAGCCGTATTAGCATTCCTGCCTTGATTTCGACTGCAACCTATCATGGAGAGAACCAAAGCTTTGATACCAACCTGATGTCGTATGAGAAATGGAAGAGAAAGTTGAAGAGCAGGAGAACAACACAACTCCATGCACCTTAGGAATTAACTAAAGATCTGTCAAGTCAAGATAGAGAACTTGATCCTGAGTTGCAAGAAAAAGTAGTAATTCACTCCAAAATGACTTGCTTACAACTATACTAAACAAGCCACCTATTTATACTAGTAGTGGTGGAAGGCTTCCTCCCTGAGCATTTATTTTCTTCTCTTTTTGTACAATTCTTTATTGACTATACAATTTTCTAGCATTGGAACTAGAAGCTTATTTTTGCAAAAGAAACTAAAATCACATGATAAATGAATTCAAAGACTAGTCAAGAGCACATAACAAATGTGTTATTCATGCACTCTAAAATTCTCCATTTTATTCATGCACTCTAGAATTCTCCATCAGTTCTCTTAGTTTACATTTTAATGTTGACATATCTGCCTTCTCCTTGTAGGTGTTGTGTTGGATTGTGGTGATGGTGTCAGTTGCGCAGTCCCTATCTACGAGGGTTATGCCCTCCCACATGCCATCCTTCGTCTAGATCTGGCTGGTCGTGATGTTACTGATTTCTTTATGAAAACTCTAACTGAACATGTATATTCTTTTACCACCTCATCAGATCGTGAACTTGCGAGGGATGTGAAGGAAAGCCTGGCTTACATTGCCCTTGACTATGTGCAAGAGTTAGAGACAGCCAAGACCCAATCTTTGGCGGAAAAGAGCTATGAGTTGCCTGATGGGGAGGTCATTACTATTGGTAATGAGCGTTTCAGGTGTCCAGAGATCCTATTCCAACCATCCATTATTGGAATGGATGCAGCTGGCATTCATGAGACCACATTCAACTCCATAAGGAAATGTGAGGTTAACATCAAGAAAGATCTGTACAGTAACATTGTCCTTTCCGGAGGATCAACCATGTTGCCAGGCTTTGCTAATAGATTGAGTAAGGAAATTTCTGCATTAGCCCCAAGGCGCATGACAATCAAGGTGGTAGCACCACCTGAGAGAAAGTGCAGTGCCTGGATTGGTGGTTCTAAGTTTGCATCCCTTAGCACGTTCGAACAGGTTTAATCTGTTCTTTCATTCTTCTCTGCTTAGCATGCCTTCATATATATGATTGCTAATGAGACAAGTTATCCTTTTGATTGCAGATGTGGATCTCAAAGGGAGAATATGATGAGTTTGGATCATCAATTGTGCATAGAAAGTGCTTTTGAGAAATAAAGTTATTGATGGAAAAGTCTTCTGTTATGATTCCTAGACAAGCCATGTAGCTTGAAGTAAAATTAAGGTGCTTTCCTGCTTCGTAATAAAATTGTTATGATTTATGAATAGTACACATGAATTAGTCTAGTTATTAACTATATATTTACAATCACATTAAGGTTACAAATCATGTTATACTGGTATTATTTGGACAAATTTATACTCTTTCAGTGCTAAATTCTCTATAGCCCCTTCTTTGCATATTTACAGAGATCAATTGCTACATCACATCTTGTTACACACTAAGCAGGGATATGGAGCCAGTTTCTCTTGGTCAACAAACGGGTGATGTTCTTGTGTAATATCCTTCTCCGGATTTGAATTATTTTCTTGCACCTTTGATTCCTTGTGTCTGTGAACTTATCGCTTTCTTCTCTTTTAATTCCATCCATAGTATTGTGTTTCTTTCCTAAGCTTCCAAAATCATATTCTTCATGTTGGTGATCATCAGCATAGTAAGAATTACATCTCCTATAAACGTAGAAGGTAAGTCATTTAACCTTTCATCTATGTTGAACTTCCTTTGCTAAAACTTCCAAAAGGACCAAAACCTTCACTGCCATGAGAAAGCTGACGTGCTCTTGCTCTTTCTTCTTTAAGAAAATATTTGTTTCTTAAGAGCTGTAATATTCTTTGTGATAATTTTCTAACACTCAAACCCCAGTTTTGAACCTATAAAATGAAAATGTAACAAGGGTCATCACTTAATTAATGCAACAAAGTTGTGGTGACAAAAAAATATTTCAGACTGCACCTACCCTTTCTCATCAACATACTGAAATTGTCCAATCACTTCAATTACATCTATATCACATTGAAACTCCTCGAATACTTTGAGGTCCCTGAGTTAGAAGATGTTCCAGTAAAATTAGAGCCTTGTATGAAGCTCTCCAATACTCTCTGTCAAATTTAGACAACCCGTTTTCTCCACAAGACTAGGAAAAAAAAAAATTACACTTCAGAACAATGTCTTTGAGATCAGAACAGCATAATCATATCAAAGTGTAAGAAATCAGAAACCTATGATGTATAATCTCCACAATTCTCCAGTATTCATCCTACTTCAAAGGCAGCCGGCGGTATAACTCCCATGGTACATGTGTCTAAGGACCATGGATTTTCATTTGTGGCTTCTTCTGTCATTCTTAAGACCCATTTACAAGAATGCAATGTGAAACATATCAAATATCATTAACAAATCAATTAATTCCAACAAAAAATTAATATCTATGGCCTTCCAACTAAATAGTTTCCCGAGTTTTAACCAATTTTCTTGATCTTGACATTAACAAATTGAAAAATGCATTAACAAAGGGTGATATGTAGTTCTTTAGGTACTATGTTGAAGTAAATAGGTGATATTGTTCCTTGTAAATAAAGGTCAATTAGTTTTTCAACTATCCTGGTCATCCTTGAGCAGGATTTTATTTTTTCCAAATAAATTATCAATAACTTAGAAGTATGATGTAACATGAACTGATGTAATATCTGTCAGCACTAGCCTACCCAGCAGTTTCAATCTTCTTCAAGAAGCAAGAAGCAAGTAGCTTGCCTTTTGATTTCATGGATGAGAGGAGAGTTCATACTTGCAGTCTTCTTTGGACGAATTCTGAGAATAATGATATGAAGGTTATGTTTTGAAGGTTATGTTTTGTTATATATCTTAAGTTCCTTCTCTGTCTTCGTAACAGATCAACTGCTCCATTACCAAAAGCAATTATACTTTTCTAAAAGTGGACTTGCATATGTATTAGGGGTGTTAACAGAATCCGGTGATCTCAATTTCTCAATCTAAATGTTGTTGCTTAACAATTCATCATAAGTATGGAGAGATGCTTATGTAAACCTAATGCACCCAACTTGAGTGCAATAGGTCAATTATATTATAATTGTAATATTTGATTCATTAGTTAACTATGATAATTATATAATAATCAACCATATGACTAGCTCAGTATGCTCAAGTTAAGTAAAGTTTATACAAATGTTTCTACCTGAATATGATATACCTAAGGGAAAAAAATTGAATACCAATGGAATGCCTGTGTACCCTACAAGGTAGCAGGTAAGTTCAGTGCCCCCGGGCTCAGTCTACGCTTTGCTCTCAAATCCCAAGGCAGGAACGTATACTACAACATAGTGTGCTTGGTTTCAGTTGTGAAGAGATCAAAAATGTTTTTGCAATTTTACACCCATCAAACGTGATTCTAATAAAAAAAAAGTTGTTTGATTCTACGTTTGAAAAAGTAATCTTGCATCCAAAATCGATTCTATCATAAACAGCTTGAAATAGCTTTTACTTTTGAATTGAAAAATTACATTAAGTTTTACATTAAACTTGCTTTTGAAATAAAAAAATCCGAACATAAATTATTTTACTTCAAATTAAATTTTATTGAAATCAATTTTGCAAAATTAATTTTATTCAAAATCATGTTTGTCAAACGTTCATCCAAACGCACGCATGTTACTACTGACATAAAAATGAACAAACAAATCAAAATTTGCCACATGCACATGTCGAATGGTGTCACCAGACGATGTAAAATTGAGTTACAAAATGGTCACACTACAATGATGGAATATTATACATATTTATTTTATATATACCAATTGAGTTGGTCCCTGAAATTATAGGATCGTATCAACTTAGTCCCTCATATTATCAATATTCCAAAATGATCCTTGAAATTGCAGAAATTTTATCAAATCTGTCCCTCCTTTAGTATTTGTATGGACTATATTGATATTAAGTTGGTAATGTCAAGGATGCATTTAAAACTAAGTAAATAATATCAAGAATGCATTTGCTACATTTTGCAATTTCAAGGATCATTTTGCAATATTGATAATATGAGGGAATAAGTTGATATGATCCTATAATTTCAGGGACCAAATTGAGTATTTACTCTGTAACAAATTTGGAGATTTTTAGGGTCAACCGTCAGCTGACAGGTTTAATAGGTGTCAGAAGTGTGCCCACAGAATATGAGAAATGTGAGTTAGTAAAGTATGAGATTCTCATTACTTAACTAACAAGGCCATCAACGTACTACACAAGATAAACGTTACAGTACAAGTTAGTTGCACAAATCTCTTTATGGATTAGGATTAGATGCAGTACAAAAAACATGCATTTGGTATATTTAGACAAGTCTCAAGGATGTTTTGATCTTTACAGCATCCAATAAATCTTGCTTCAAATCATCTCTTTATAAAATTTTGCTTAAATGCACCTAATGGATGCATTTTCTACTGCATCAAATCCAAATCCTCTCTTTATCTCCATATATGTTGAGGTGAAATTTTTGTAAGTGAGATAGCAAGTAACTAGACAGACAGTGAAGGATAAAATGTACAACTAACATTTTTCATTAAACTATTCGAACCTGAAGAAAACGAAAAACGAAAAACATAAAAACAAAGGTTGCAGCTTCTTGTTCTTTGGACCACTACGCGGCTTTACTAACCCGTTATTAACAACAAAATTTACAGACAGCCACATCATTTACATGCAGGAGTGATGAGGAAAAAGCATAACAATTCACCAGTGTCCGATTTTTTTTCAAAGGTATTGAAGGAATGAAAAGTTATCTATAGAACATTTTGATAACATAAGAAAACAAATACAAAATAATATGATTAGAGGCTTTTCCCTTCAAAGAGTAACAATATTAATCAATGTTTAAAAGGTCTACCTATTAGAAAGAGCACCGGTTAAATTTATATGAGCAAAAATAAAAAAGAAAAGAAAACAAGCCAAAGCCTCCATGACCCCAACCTAAACGATATAATCCTCAAGGTTATGGTTAGTCCTACAAGGTTTAAATATTCCATTATTGTCCTTCAAAGTCTGGTGAGGGAGTATAATCTAGGCTCCCAGATAACAGATCTCTCTTCTTTTGATAGGAAAATGCCGCTATTCTTCCCAGTTAAAATTGATCATGGAAGCTCAGGAAGAATTAGAAATTCTCCAGATACCAGTCCTGTACCCCACAGACATTAGCACAAGCTCCCAAAGCATGTTAGGTATACTCAGAAGATTCACCTTGGATCCTGGAATCTCAGACCAATTCACAGAAATTTCGAAAATTGGGATCCTAAACCATTTGCACAGAAAGACTAATTCCACATCAAAGCACCACCTGAAGAGAATGACAAAGGCAATTATAGATAAGTATTAAGTCTTAACTATACATGTGGCCCAGACAGACAGAATAGGCATAAATATGATATAAGCTTGATTGAACAAAACTATCCTAAATTAAGTATCATCTTATCTTTCTGACCTCAAAAATACATATTATTCAGAATTCCCAACATGAAATGATTACTTATTATCTTTTAGAATTTACTTAACCTGCACTATCATTAAATGTGAATAACGTGACATTACTTCTCAGATCATGCTTCCTCAATAGTTTAAAATTTAGTAAATGGGAGAAGCTAAATAGGACATTTATATATAACTTGGATATATGATATAATTTCTAGATTTATGATGCATGAACTATCTTCCATAAAACAAGGCACTATATCCATAGAACTAGATCAATGAAATAAGGCTTACATTAATTAGACATATTTCCTTAAACTAAGGCGTTATGTATTATGGCTTTCTAGTTCGTGCAAGTTATGATTCTAAAGTTTTCCTAAGAGTTCTATATAACATGTAGTTGTATGAGTCTATTATAAGACCAAATATTAAAAAAAAAAAAAAAAAAAAAAAAAAAAAAAAAAAAAAAACTTCACTTCATTTCAAAGATTAAGATCAGGCCATTTTCTTTACTACCTTCCATATTTTCACATTCGAGCAGGCAAACTATAGAGAAATAGGAGATCATACTGCCTACCCTATCCTATGAGAACTCAATCGACCCGATTTTCCCAACAGGTTTTGCAAGAAAATTTGTAGCAATTTTAGGGGAGATGATGGTGGCAAAAGTAATACTTTTTATAAAGTTCATGATAGCTGAACAGTGGCTTTTTGGTATCTATTTATAGGAAGAAGACAAAATGGATTAGATGGGCCTGATTAATAGAACTAGGAAGTTAATAAGATTATAAAATATATAATGGGATAAAATCCAGAGTTAGAATTTGTTGAGTAAATAATATGGAGGCAAAACAAATTGAGATCGGGCAATCAAACGATAGGGTGTAGATTGCTTGCTTGTTTTTCATTTTTGTATCGTGTTTTGGCGGAGAGGGTAGGATGAGTTGTAGAAAAAGGAAGTGGTTAAAATACAAAGAGACATGTGTCTATGATTATTTTCTCGGGATTTACCAGCATCAGTAACGACATATAATCCTACTTAATAAATGCCTAGCCTTGGAGTGAATGTTCAATGTGTGAATACTTTGATAGTGACATTCAATGATCACAATGATCGCAAATTTTTTATTACAAGTCAAGATTTGCTCTTTCTTTCTTGGATAAAAACTGTAAATGCTTTTTGATAATAATGATTAGTTCTAGTCAAATTCTTATGTTCTAACCCCTACATAGATGAGCCCAAGGAATTATGCTTTAATTTTCTTTGTATAATTCAAAGGATTGCAAAAACATTTATCCCCTGTCAAAACCTGCAAGTAACCTATAGACAGGAGAATAGTCTAATGACACAATTACAACATATTGTATAAACCAAGAAAAGTAGCAACAGAAAATAATACCAAAGAGGTAAAGATTAGACAAAAACAATTTACTGATAGCGTAAGAAGAATCAGTTTTCCATTATTTCTGAATTCTGGAGTAACTCCCTTTCAAAGTTGAAGAAATTATTTCATTCTAAAGAGCTCTAAGAGCAATCACCTTTTCAAGCGGACATTTGAAAAAAGTTTCCTGGATGCAGCCCTCGTAAACATCTTGAAACCACACTGTGCAAGTAGAAAAATCAATATCAGACAGAACAAAAACCAACATCAAAGGTACATGCACAAACAAAAGCATTGGAGAAGCAGAGAAGCATTGAGAAGACAACAATCATACTAAAGTCAACACGTGCTCATGACACAACTAATCACTAAGGACAAAGCTTCGTTCACTATGCGTACATAAGCCGTACACCAGTCATGACAGTAACAGATCAGAATGCAAGACCAAAAATAAATGTAAAAAATTACCTGTGTATCACGAACTCCAGGACCAGCAGCCAAGAGAACCACAAGATGGAACCCCTTCATCAAAAAATTGCGGTACCACTTTCTCTGTAAACATTAACTAAATAATTCAACCAAGATGATGTAGACATATGTGGATACAATGAAACAGAAATTTAAAAAAGCCACACTTAACAGAGGCCAGAGCCTTCTCCTCTAGATGAGCTCTTGAACCAAACACCGCAATAGGGATATCAGATATTCTAAAGCTAGGATCACTAGAGCTTGAATCTCCACTGTGAAATTCCTTTTTGGCAACAGCTTGAATCTGGCAGCAGAACATTGGACAATGCCTATCAACATTTGGCCCCCGAAATTGAAACAAACATTTGATAGTAAGATCTATGAAAGCTGCATATCATAGAACTCCATTAACCTGGTTTTCAAGCTTTTCTAGGTCACTGATCTTAGTTGCTCCATCAGCATCAAGCATAAGAAGTAGTTCACCACGTGAATGCAGCATTCCCTGTAATACAATGCTTTCAAGGAAAGAATAAAGCCTTAATTAATTATCAGCAAGCATAGTTTGGCACAGAGTCATTCGATATAAGTACACATAAAATGATTATAGTTAAAATTAGACTCACTTTTCTGATTGCTTCTCCCTTGCCATGATTTCTTCCAAGAAGGATAACCCTTACCTTGTCCACCGTGTATTTCCTTACAAATTCAAAAGCTATTCTTTTAGTCCCATCAGCACTTCCATCATCGATAATTACAACCTGTTCAAGTGTCCATTTGTAAGAGAACGTATAAGTGAAATTAAAGTGATCTCTCATTTATGAAGTAATTATTGATTCAGTACAACTTAAAGCTTATTCGAGTTCTCAAAATTAGTCCAAAATAATTATTTTAATTATCAGAAGCTATATTCATTGATTTGAAACTGAAGTATCCAAGTAAATCATAAAAAGCTAAGAAGAATAAGACAAAGGTGCAGTAAAGCAGACATAAAACAAAAAGGAATAAGCCAGAAATAAAGATGAACTGATGAAGCAGGAAAAGCAGTAACAGAAAAAGTTTTCATCCATGAGGAGTCATGTGGATTGTGGGCTCAATTGCTTCAGTGTGTTGTTTTTCAGAGCTTCAAACACAGCCATTAAGCCGTTCAAGCAGAAAGTCAAATGATTTTGTCAAATACAAAATGGGAAAGAGGAGGGAAGGAGAAGAGGTGATTACTATTACATCATTGTTTCTCATGGAGTAATATAGAATTTTCTACACTACTCTAAATCTTTATTAATATTCTCATGATAATAAGCTAGAATCTAAAATAAAATTCCAAGAGGATAGAATTAAAATACTGTTATACATATAAGACAATAAGGTGTCAAATAAAAGGAGCTGAAAGTACCTCATATGTAAATGAAGGATCCTTTAAGGCACGTTGTTGAAGATAACTACAGAGTAAAGACATAAATAACATTATGCTCTTATCAACAACAATAAAGAATAAATGCTACACTACTTCACAAGAGCAGGAGTTAATTAACTAGTTACACCGCTATTCTATGAAGTCCTAAACCATTCAAATAAATGTAACATCAAGGAAGTACATAGAAAAGAACTTTTCTATTCTACATAAGTTCAAATTTTTCCCTTCTGTTGGCTGCTTGCTGTGGTTGTTTTTACTTTTTCTTTTTTTACTGGGTGAAGGGGAGTTTAAACATGTTAGCATATCACATAGCATCTGCAATGTATATAAATCAACTTATAAAAACTAATCAAATACACACACATGCAGACACATAGAATGATAGAATATAAAACTATGAAAAATAGTAGACAAATAGACTGATTGCAATCTATGATACGCATACAACAGAAAAGTACAAAACAGAAAGATCAAAGTAGACTAACTCAAAGTTGTAACCGTGCCCAAATCTTTTAATTGATATTAACAACAAAGCATAAATGTTGGTAAGAACAGTGTGCTTTGACTTACTTCATAGTTTCCTCAAGAGCTCCAGGAAGCCTATGCTCCTCATTGAATGCAGGAATTATCAAAGAGATATACTTTGCTGCTGGATCAACAATGTGTGGGCAAGGAACCTAAGTAAGCAAAAGTTAAAATCATTCAAAACCAATTCATGACAGGGAGCTATCCTCATAAAGCTATGCATTAACTTGAAACCTCCCAAAACAAATTAAAAACATGAAGGTACAAGATATAAGGTGGATTCTATGGTGCACCTACTCCACTTAGGGTGTTTGGTGAACCTTATGACTTTTACCTATAATTAGAAAAAATATTGCTTTGTAACCGGTTTTTAAAAATTTTAAAAACTACCCAAAAATAATGTGATTTGCAAATGCTCCTATTTCTCCCTCACCATCTCCCCTGTCCTTTCCGAACTAGACATCTTGCTCCACCGCTGACAAGCTATGGAGATTATCCTTTCTCATCTATTGATTCTATTCATTAAACTCTAACACATTCAAAAGGGTGTTATGGGATATTGGGATATTAAAAGAAGATTTAAATCTTCAGAAGAAAAAGCAATGTGATAAGAATCTGCAGAAAATCATTTAAATAGCCATTCTCGCCTCTTCCCCTTCCCCTCTCTTCCCCCTATAACTAGGGTGCCGAGCCTCTCTACCCATCTCTCATGGTGGCTGACAAGGTTGTGGCACCGCGGATCTGGCACCACCACTGTTGTAGCCAGCTTGTCCAGATCATAATGCACCAGATCCAATTGCTGCCCCTTCTTCTGGAGCCCCTCCGTCGCCATCCTCGCAGATCCGGTTCTTGCTCTTGATCCCGCGGTCACCTTCCATGTCGAAAGTGTTTGGCCAGAGTTGGTGACGACAGTGAGGATAAATTAAGGACGATGGCGCATTTCCAAAGCTAATGTTGGTGCTGCCACGGAGGAGCAACTCCGATGAGGGCCATTTTGTAAATATTTTGTTTTCTTTAACATCTTTAGCCAGTTACTGGTAACTGTTTCATCCGTTGATGTATTTTTATTCCTCATCAATGGCTAGAATGTCATAGTGTATTATACACCTTACAAATGGAAGGTACATTATATACCGAACCCTAGATAAAAATATATGTAACTGAAATTACACTTCTATTCAACTTCTAGTAGAGTCTATTGATATACACAAGGGAAGCCAAATATCATATTTATTATTTACAACAATAAAGAAAAGAGAAGGAGCACGTAAGGCCAAATGACTTGAGATGACAAATCCTTCCTCTTGAAATTGGCATTAGAACCAAATTATAAATTAAGGCATTAAAGATATGTCAAAATATGCCATCCACAGACCCACTCCATCTCAAATAGAGCAGAGACTGCTGATTAAGAGAAAGACATGTGAGATTGGAATAACTTCATGAAGTTAGGGATCACGATTGCAAAAAAAAAAAAAAAAAAAACAAAACAAAACAAAACCAATTATAGAACTACAAATTATGATGTTGAATATGAAACAAGGGAAGTCATAGCAAATTAACATAAATGGTAAAATCAAATGCTAAAGGGATATTGAGATTCATTCTGCAGAATAGTTTTAAATTGAAATAGGTGAAGCAAGTAACAATCTTAAATTTATGGCTTAACACAATAACCAGCAGCTTCATCTTTTGCGGCACTAATGGAATACAAGACAGTATTACATAGAAATGAATCATCCCCTCAAAAGAGGTCAGCAATATCATTTTCATGAGTCATAACTTCTACCACATTAAGAACCTTTTTCTTTTCTTTCCTAAGATTCTGAAACCATCCATTATGAAGTTGCCTCATACAAATAGGTAACAAGTGGCCACACTTGAGATTTCCATTAAGTTTCTCTCACTTATTGATCACTTGATAATGCTATCATCAGTTTGTAATATCTATGCTTTATTCCATTGTTATCTCATGATAGGAAACAAAGGTTAAGCCATGTTTTTCTCTAGACCTGCAATCTTCAATTGCTACGAGTTGTAAGTTTAAAAAACGAAATTATATTTACCCAAACCCTTGCACCAACAAATTGAGCAATTCACAATCTTGCTTCACCAAATTGACTCCTTTGGAAAGAAAAAATACCATTGCAAAGGGGCGATAGGGGTTGAAAATAGGACTAAGTCAATGAATCCCGCTCAATAAATTTATTATAGAATATACAATCAAAGCCTTTTCCCACTATGTGAGCCAACTACATGGATCAAACAATGTTGTTGTGTTCTAAATTATATTTCTTATAGAATGCCCGGATAAAGTAAAGATTTTCTCACAAAGTCTTGCATACCTATAGAAACTCTAATACAATACAAAAGGAAACAATTACCTGCTTCAATGAATTAGGATCCTCAAAAATTGCCGGAGCTTCAACATGCCTTTAGAAAATCAAAATTGAAATACATAAATTAACACAGCCAGAACATATACATTTTTGTGAACCATACATGAATAAGAATAAGGACATACTCATGGTTGTTTCTTCTTCTGTATGCTTCAAAGAAGATTACAAAGACAAACCCTAAGACCGCAATCACAAAGAAGGTCACAAGAAGACACATATACTCCATCCTTTCGCCACTCTATAAGATGCTGCAGCTATTGCTAATCTGTTGCCCGTTATGAAGCATCCCCCAGATAAGCAATTAGATAGAATTTGCATACATTCTCAACAGTAAAAACATAGTAAAGGCAAATCAACATAGACATTTTCAAACACAAATGGCATTGACTAAAATGCAAACAGTAAATGAATACTAAACATTTTTATTTCCAAAAAGAAAGATTAAGTAACATAGTACCACATACATTTCCTCACCATTTGCAGACCCAGCATACATAACAAATGAAAAATAAAATTATATTTTATAATGAAAACAATCATAATGCAAAACACTGATTTTACATATAAACACATTAAAACAGAAAATTAAAATAAAATGACGAAACAGTAGTGGTCAGAATAGAGTCAAAGTATATCGATTAGCATCAGAGTAATAAATTACTGAAAGATATAATAAAAAAAGATGTTAAGGAAGGAAATGAAAAATACTCGATCAAAGTTTCAAATTGGAGGTGAGATCCAGATTGCGCTAAACGAAGAGATACACGTCGTCGATCGAATTGGGGAAGAAGACTTCAACCCGACCCAACCAACCTTTCCTTGGTTCTCTTCACCGGTTTTTTTTTTCCCTTGCGGTTTTTGTTTTTTGGGTAACTATGGGCTTTTTTCTTCTTCACTCCTAAGGTTAATAGAGAGCAAGCCCAGTTTAACTCGGAGGAACTATAATGGGGCCATTCCATATAGCACAGACTGTGGCAGACTTCAAACGTGTCAAATTGGGCCGCTCGGCCCGGTTGACGGGTCAAAGGGTATAACCAGGTCGAACTAGTTCAAATTTGGTCCAGGCTAATATTTTGCAGACTAGCCAATTTGGCCCGGATTATTTTCGGACCAACAATCCTCTAGCCCAGCCCAGCCCAGTCCTAGATCGGGTTTGTTCGGACCAAGCCCAAATTGACACCTCTTGGATCAGGGCTCCAAAGGATGGAAACTAGTTCGGTTTAAGAAAAAAAAATCTTAAAAAGAAAATTCGGATGGGTAGGTTTATTAAAAACCAAACTATTTTTTTGGTTGAACCTGATTTTTTATTGGTCCTAGAATTATTCTTGCATGAACACATCTCCATACAATAGTTGTGTCTGATAGGCATTGTGTCCATACTAGATTTATTCTTGATCCTAACTTGTTTAACTCAATCTAACTTTAAAATCGATTATGATTAACTACAAAAGGGACGGGTTCCGGGTTTGTGTAGTGCTAGTGCAGTTTAGCCCAGACATTAATTATTAGATAAATGTAATAACAATAACATATTTGCACTCACGGTTATACACTATTTGCATAAAGTGATGTTAGTACGAAAGTTTATGGTGCTCTATATGTTATACCACATCTATTATTATAATTTTTAATTACATTTTGCATGATAAATATAGTACTTCGTATAAGGTTCATGATGAGCTTAAGTTTATGTTGATGATAATATATTGGATTATCTATTATTGGTGGTTATTTTCAGTGGTTTATTGTTCCTGATATAGCCTTTTGATGATATTTATCCCTTAGTTTCATTAGTTTATTGTTTACTTTCAACCATAGTTGTTTTGTTGTTTTAATTTCATTTTACAGCTTTTTAGATGTTGATTAATTTCACTCTTTATATTTTCATTTATGAAACAAATAAAGATGGTGTTGGGGGATGAAGAGTTGAAGAAATGATACGAAAAGAGGGAGGAACTGCTGCATAACCAGCAATAGGCGTCGCTTGCCCAATGTGGGTGTTGCAACAACAAAATCTGGGATTAAATGTGCCAAGCCAGTGCTAAGTGCTAGTATGTTGCACAAAGAAATTGCTTTTTGTAATGTCAGCGCTCATTGTTGGAAGTCTTGTGCTCAACACTGGCGGCGACCCTAAATACTATAAAACACATATTTTCACATTCAAGAGGTGCCTTTTAACCCCAATAGGCCGAGGGAGCAACCTTTTGTAACCTAGGTGGCAATCTCCTTGGATTTTTGGAAGAAATGAAGAGAATCTCTTGCTCATTTCTCTTCGTGTTCGTGGAGTCACTTTATCTCTTCATCTTTTTCTTTAATTTTCAACGTTTTTAGCATGTTGAGCTAAACCCCTCTTTGTTAGGGAAAGATATAATTTGATATTGATGAAGTTTAATATTCGATTAAGTTATCTTATGAACCTTTTCCATTTTTTGAGTGGTAATTGTTATGCTAAATATTTTTGGCTTCTTGATCACCAATCAATTGTTGTGTTGGCTCATTTTTATAGTATGAATAATGAGATTTGGGTTTGCTTCTTACATTTGCTATCGTGAATGAAGTTAATCTAGGAATAGATGGCTTAGTTTGTGTGGTATTTGCATAAATTCAATAAAGTTTCATAAATTTGCTTTGTTGATTTGGCCCAAGGAATTATTCGTGTTAGTAGGGTTTAGGTAACACTGGTTCACCAAGGATTTGAGTTATAACAACCTAAGGGAATTTGGCCTTCAAAGGAACTTGGAATTAAGTAATTAGATCAAGGGTAATTCAAAGGATATTGTCTATGAGATACCCGGAGTCATAATCAAATGAATCGGAATCCTAGCGTCGTTTATCTTTATTTTGGCCATTTTAGTATTAACTTTAATTCCTAAAAGAAAAAAGTTCAAAAATATTTAATTGCTTTGACTGCTTGTTTAATGCTTTTGATCTCTCTTCCTTCCAAAGAAAGGTCTAAATAGTTGTTTAGTTTGCAAATTAGTATGGTACGAAATCTCTATTGACGATACTCGATAGTTTACCATTTTATTTACTTACACGATCCGGTACACATATCATGTCAACTGACGCTAGTCCTTCTCTTATTCTCATAGACGTTATTAGATAAGTTGCACTTTTTAATAGTTTATAGACGATTCAAATTATGTACATACCTTATAAGTTGTCGGAATATATTTTCTCAATGTTCAAGAATGAAATTTTATTAAAACTATCTTATTCATCCTTCAGAACCATATCACATCCCTGGTCTGATGATATTGGAAGGATTGAGACGGCATTTTGTAAATACATAATTATCTTGAATATATTAACTATTTATTTTCCAATTGTCCGGAAGGAACAAAAGAAACATCTTGCTCTTTCTTCAACAATTTCTGATCTCTAGTGGATCTCTCAATAGGATTCGAACTCAAATGAAGTTTTGACCATTTGTCATTAAAAAAAAAAAAGAACGATTGACTCTGTATCTATCATCATCCATACATAACGAATTGGTGTGGTATAAGTTATTATAATATGAAAAAATTGGAAAGGTTCAGGTTATTATAATATGTATTGCGTCAAGTATTAATAAATATAATTCTTTTTTACACTGACAATGCATATTAATTAAATCTATTAAGTTTTAAAAAATTATTGATAAAAAAGAAATATTAAATTAAAATTAAATAGATAAAAATAAATGGTTAAGTCATCTAAGGTGAATAATCTAACAAATAAGTAAATAGATTTTATTACATACATAAAAAATGTAAAAAGAAACATCGTTGAGTCTCTAGGTGTCTGATGAGCATATTTAACCTTAAGTTTTAATGAAATCAAACATTTGTATAATGACTTAAGTGAACCTTATGAAGTTTTCTAATGAGTCTACTTAGTCTGCAGATATCATAATATTCCATTAGACATGAATTACTCTTTGAAGACAAATCTTATGTTAAAATCAAAACAAATGTCTATTTGAGTCAAGCGTGTAATGAATATATTGATCAAGTGACGAGCATGCACCAAGCATCTACTCAAACTTCTCAAACATGCAAGTCAAGTATACATTTGAAGCGTCGAATGAAGTCGAGTTATCCATGAAAGAAGAACAGGTACATTTGTTTCAAGCGTCTAATGAGAAGATAGTTGTAAGAGAATTGTTTATTATATCTCAAAGTTGAAACACGTTAGTTTTTTTTTCTTCTCTTGTTTTCTGTTACTTTTTCTTTCTGCCTGATAAAAAAACACGTTGAAACATGGTCCTATGCTAAAGCAACCTTGTATCACCATTTTGGATTGCAACAAAAGTGCTTCATCTCTGTTATACCTGAATGTTTCACAAAAGGAGTAATCTACCCTGCTCAAGGATAAAAGCAAGTCTGCTGCTACTCAAATAAAGTGAAGAACATTTCTGTTAGAGTACAAACCAACGTTCCTGAACATTAATGCCTAATGAGAACGACTCTATTACATTTAATGGAGGTCAGATTATTCAAGCTAAAGAAGCCAATCTTAGAAGAATGTCTCTAACGTATTTATTTTGAATGAATCTTATAAATAGAAGACTTGAAGAACTGCTTGAAGTTAGAGAATCTAAACAACAAAACTAGCTGTATTTACTTAAGCATTAAATTCATTCTTTTCTTCTCAATCATTTATTCATTCATTATTCTTTGAAGACAAGTTAATACGCAACCTTTCCAATCATTCATATTAAATTCACTCTTTGAGTGTTTCTGAAAGATTTGCAAGTTGTAATCAAAACGCTTCATTTATTTCTTTCTGAGTGTTGAGCCTAAAGAGGCTGTATGTGAACACAATACTTGTTAGTTATTGAGCTTGGAGAGGCAAGGTGGGCAAATAATACTTGAGAGTAGCTGAATCAGTTACAGTGGAAAACCTTGATGAAACCAAGGACTGGACGTAGTCCAAAGTTGAAGGGTGAACCACGATAATATTTTTGAGTGATTCTCTCTTTCCTTTAACTTTTAAATCTTGCTTGGTTAGTTATCTTATTACTAACAATGAGTTAAACTATATTTCCTAAACAAGTTTTGTTTTGTTAAAGCTTGGTTTAAACGTCTGCTTTTGAAACATTTGTCTTTGACAAGTTCAGAAAACCTTCAAATGCATCAAATGTCTGTTAGCTTTTTTTAAGCGTATACTCCTCTTTGTTTTCAAAAGAATTTATGTTTTGCGAAAAGTTTGGGTAAACACAATTCATCCCTTTCTCATGTTTATATTTGTTTATTTCAAACATGAATTTGGTTTTGGCCCAAATGAACTTAATTAAAGGAATTATTTTGAGAGAACATGTAAATATGTTAGGGAGATTATCAAAGTGGAATTTATAAAAAAAAAAAAAAAGACAAAGAAAGACAAAATATCATGAAGAAAATTAAAATAGCCACATTTTCTTACATGCACACAACATGATCTTTTTATTATTTAATTACTACTATCAAAATTTGTATTAAGGATTTCTTTTATAATTCTCCCTATGTATTTGAACAAATACTAGCTTGTAACATGGTGGTCATATACCATTTCTGCTTTGGGATTACCTATAATGAGTTCTACCGCTGATTGTGAAAATGTTTCCATTTCCATATGATACTCTTTTTTTGAGGTTTTTGAGAGTATACTCCCGTGGAACTGTGGTGACTAATCACACGAGATACTGGACGGTGTTGAAGGACTGACATCTCCCAATCAGGTTTTCTCAATACATAAAAGACAGGAATGAAACTCCTGACTACTTACTTAAGTGGCACTAGTCTGTTACCACTCAGATCAACCACATGTTATTTTTATATGATACTTCTAAGTAAATGAAAGAGCAATATAATAAAGAGTTTAATTGCTATACATTGACAGTGTAAAACATTTTTACATAGACAACCAATCATCAATCATGGTATGGATGACTTTTAATGTAGTTAGGATGAGAGTCATTTTTTTTTACCGATGTGGCTACTCATGATTGGATGTCTATATAAAGATATTTTATACTGTCAGTGTATAGCAATTAAACTCTATAATAAAATTAAAATTTAAAAGGAAAAAACAGAAACACAAAAGGGGAAAAAACATAATATCTCACCTGAGTGACCTCTCTCTAAAAATTGCAAGTTCTAACATGTGAAACCCCTTAATACGGATTTATTGGTCTCAGCACTGTGGCACCACCTACAGCCCTACACATTTATTGAGTCCAAAACTCCAAACACACAGACACTACTCTCTCAGGAGTCAGGACCCCCAAATCCCCAATCTCATCACATTTGATGAGTACACATACAATAGTGTTGGCTAAGGGTAATGAATTTGCTTGCATCTACAGCTGCAAACTAGCATCAACGACAGACAGAGATGTCCATGATTCTTGTGAAAATTAAAGTAAGTTGGCACATTGGGTCCTTCTCAAGCCATGATTAAAGCCATAGGTGGGCACAAGGAAAACAGAAACCTCTTTCCTTTTTTTTCCTCCACTTTTTCTGAACCATTAGAAACTTTAAGGATAGAAAAAGGTTGGCCATTGTTCCTTCTTCACTGATCCCATCTCGACTATTCCATTGTGTCAAACACTATTTTACGTTATTCTTTTTCTTTTGCCATTAGGTGCATTCAAATTAGTTTGTGTGTATTTTGATTAATTTATTTTTTTTAATTCGGTTAAAAATAATTCAGTTACATTAGAATTAGGTAATTTATAAAAACGTTTCTTGTGGATTGGTCTAAGAATTCGATATATCTAATATCCGAACTTATGGTTATGTATCTACTCATATATTACATACTTGTTTGTCATTAAATAAATTCTTAGGTTTTTTTTATATTACAACCAGTTAGTGTCCATGTTTAATTTACAAATTGCAAATGTATGTTCAACGGTAAACCAAACATAGTCTATATTATTATTTGTAATTTGGGTAATCCACTTACTATCCAATAAAGTAAAAACTCCTCTAAATTGAGAAAAAATATAAAATGAGAAAGTAAAAATGTATTTATCTTTGATTAGTTAAAATACATTGAGATCTCAACTCACTTTAACTGATCAAGGATGAATGTAGCCTTACTTTTTTACTTTATACTTTTTGTTCACCTTGAGTTTAATCCTCCAATAAGAAATAAGCCATTTACATTGAAATCTGTACTTGCATTATATAACTCCCTTTAGGATAGTCCCCATTTACACACTTACCTGTATTTACTATTTATCATTAATTTGATAAATGCATTAAAATTACAACTCATTAAATAATGTAAAGATAAATACATTCTTATTTATTCACATTAAAAACATACTCACTTTATAAAATCATATCTATCACTACACATTTGTGCTTCGGATATTTACTTAGCAATGCATTTTTCCAAAGCTAGAATATTTTATGGAGGATCTTTTTAACATTTCGAGACTATTTGGCATTTTGCTACTTATCAAATATATAATAAGTAATAATATACGAGGACGGTTCATAGATCACGGGTTAGATGGCACAAATCCCCAGAAAACAGCATTGCAGGAAAATAATAATATTAATGATAATAATATTGTATTGGGCAGGTTTTGTCCCTCAGATTATACATTGCAAATTATTGGTTCCATGAATTTCATTAATGCCTTGTAAGCATTATTGAAATGCATTTAATTTTGATATTCTGTAAAAATATTTTATATGGTATTTAATTATGTACTTTCATATTATTAATTCTTATAATAATTATATTAAAAGTAACATATATAATTGTACCTAAAAAAAAAACATATATAATAACATTATTAAGGGATTTTTTTGACTAAAAAAGATATTCATTTATTCAAATTGGTAAAATACATCGAAAACAAGATAAATTCAACATCGCTAAAAATCGAAAAGGATGAATCTGCGAACAAACTCACAACACCAAGGTTAATAGTATAAAACGGCAAAATGCCTACAAATATGACAAAATCAAAGTGACTGGAATACCCATGCCCGTATCTGTAACATTGACGCCCAAGTTTTGATTGAATCTTTA
Source organism: Ammopiptanthus mongolicus (assembly GCA_039655645.1). Taxonomy (NCBI): domain Eukaryota; kingdom Viridiplantae; phylum Streptophyta; class Magnoliopsida; order Fabales; family Fabaceae; genus Ammopiptanthus; species Ammopiptanthus mongolicus. Next base: position 85,851,008 of record CM077348.1, read on the forward strand.
ATGGATCGAAACTGATTTGCCAATCTGAACCAAACAAACACCGCAACAAGACGAGAAACCAAACAACATTGCACCAAGACAACGAACAAAACAACGCCGCACTCAGACGACGAAATCATGGAAAAACACGAAAAAAAAATCAGATCTTTGTGGAAAAATCACTTATTTAGATAAAAGGAGAGAAAAACGATGTGGAGGGGTGATTCCAGGCCAAAAAATGGCCCAAAACCACCCCCTCCGATCGATGAGAAAGAAGGAAGGGAAGAGTAGAGGGAAGGTTGAGAGAAAGAGGCGACTCTAGGTTTTTAAGAATAATATTATTAAGGGATGATGTAAAGAAATTTACATAATGCATTAAATTTTTTTTTTGTCAAAGATCTAATGCATTAAAATTAAATTTTATTAAAACTTACATTCTGCTCTGAACATATTAACAAATCAGTGACCAAACACTATATAATTGGGCCAACGGTAGGAGCTGGAAGTGCTGGGGGAGGGGGGCAATATCAGTACTTTATTTCTTCACCATCATAATATCATTAGTTCATTAGGAGTTTAATAACATTTTCCGTAAGGTTTTTTTTTATAAACAAAATGTTAGTATTTTTGTTAATACGTGGAATTTGAACCCTCTCCTTCCTTATCACTCCACCTCTTAACTCCCTCACCTCAACTACCAAACCAACCTTATAACCCCTTATTACAATGAATTATAATCTACATAAAACGATGTTATTCACTAATATAAGAGGATGTCTTATGATAAAAATACACAAAAGGAGTTATAATAAAACTTACTATTATTTATATTGGTTTATTAATTTTGATCTTGAGTCGTTTTTCTCATAAAACTACTCATATTACAAGTAACATGAGATTGATCCTAATTCATATTAAACATCTGTTACTATAATCTACTTAAATGTTCAACCACCGAACCACTTTTTTGCGGTAACTATAATAGAAGTGGATTCTTTTTAGGTTACATATGCGGAGGTAATATATATGTAGGACTATCTGATATAAATTACAAATACTGAATATGGCATATTAAAAAATTAAAAAAAAATTTATAGACTAATCAGCAACCGATAAAAGCAGCAATAATGCATACTATGGTTTGATAATAATTAGGATTTAAGAGGAAAAATCAGAGAGGAAGTATCTTCATTTTTAAGTGGTTCAAATAATAAATAAATTTGAATTCATACGATCGATAAATTATAATACAAGTTATTCGAGCACTCGAGAAAACACTTGAAGGAAGCAAAGATCTTGTGCACTTACATATTTGCATTAGCATGTGTCAACAAAAAGGATAAATGCAACCTGGACTCACAGAATAAAACTTCGATGCCCAATTATTCATGCTATATTACACTCTCTTTTCCCCCAAATTGACAAAATCTAAAGAAATAAAAAGAAAATTAGGAAAAAGAATACAGATCAAACAAGATCATCAACAAATAAACCAATAATAAGCCTTCCAAAATTCCAAACTACGAAACAAGTTAACAAATTAAGCAAAAAATAATTCTAATTAAGTTCCTAAGAATGATCATGATGTCAATATGAAGAGGAAGACACAACATATATATATAAACTTTGATGATCGATTATAGCTTTGCCTAATTAATGAGCCATGGTTACCTGTGGATGTGAGTAACTTATGCTTCTTTGGTTTGGCATGGAAATCATAACAGTGTGATCCAAGAAATCTTTAAGCTCCACCACGGACTGTAGAATAGTCCTTAGATCCTCAGCACAAGAAAAACCATAGCTCCCAACTTGCCTAACCGCATAAACATAAAAAGTAATGCACCCTTTTCTGAACTTGAACCGTGCCATCTCACAATCATTGAGACCCCTTATGAGCCTTTTGTTCACTTCACCAAGTGCTATCTCAGGTGGCCATGTTCTATCCACTGAAGCCTTCATGGCTTCAGTTTCAAACACAAAGAGGACCACCTTGGACTTCTTGGTACCTAGGCCAAGGGTGAGTGTGTGCCATGCTTGGTGTGCCAATATGGTGAAGTTTGTAGGCAAGAATGCTGTGGTAGAAGGGAAAGGAAGCTTGTCTTTTGGTTTATTGGTGTTGTTGGTTGGTGGGAAAGAAAGCACTTTGAGAAGCTCTAGAGGTCTTGCTCTACGGATTGTGAAGGATTTCACTATGAACTGACCTCCAAATCGGATACCCTTTACCTCAGAGGAAGGCTTGAAAGAGAAATCAGAAGTTTGTTTGGTGGTTTGGTCATTGGGATGTTGGTGCTTTTGCTTCTTGTTCTTCTTCTTGGTTTCTTTTTCTCCCATGGTGAGTGGGTGGAGAATTGAGGGGTTTTGGTGGACACAAATTAATGGGTTTTCTTGTTTGATATCATAACAAGACCAAGACAAGGCTTTCCAAGGTGTGTCGTACGAGAGTTGATTGCAGTCAAAAAAGTAGAGAAACCCCTTGACATAAATTTCAACCGTAGAAAAAAATAGGGCACTAATTATTATTCTATTTATAAAATAGATATTTCTAAGTTACCTGGTGCTTTTTGGTTTTCCGGCGAAATGTTTCGCGCATAAGTGTTGAAATTAATCTCTTGAGATATAATATTTAAGGATTGATCTCTTTTGATGAGATTTTCTTCGTACGTAAAAATTAAGGATCGAATCTTTAACTACTTACATAAAGAATCTAACCTAGTTATCATTAGAATCAACCACATATTGATTCTAAGTTACTTTATTTGTTATTATTAGACAAATTGTCAAGGACAAAACAAAATACAAATTAAAATATTTCCACTATCTCTTTTTCTAAAGCTTTAAGTGTTTGTTTGAAATTGATTTTAATACAATTGAGTTTAAAGTGATTGATTTCAATACAGTTGAGTTTAAAGTAAAATGATTTATGTTTGAATGTTTTATTTTGAAAGCAAGTTTGATGTAAAAACTTAGTATAAATTTTCAATTTAAAAGCATAAGTTATTCCAAACTGCTTATGATATAATCGACTTTGGATGCAAAATTACTTCCCCCAACGTGTAACCATGCACCTGTTTTTTTTTAATGTCCCAAAAAAGCACCTATATTTTTATCAGAATCACAAAAGCACTTTTGATATCTCTAAAAGTAGAATCAAACATAAAAAATGATCAATAATTTTAATCTATATTTCCAACCGGATTTATATGAGATAATCAAGATGAATAAAAATTTAAGTAGTAAATTATAAATTGTTAAAGTTATGACTCCTTAGTGCACACCACAAAAAAAATTCAAAGAGATTTATAGATTCAAGTTTAAAGTTTGTTTGTTTGTTTTTATAAAAAAAGAAGATGAAGAATGTCTTATCCATGTTATTGTGGGTGATGTTATGATGCATCGTTTAAAAAATGGTACACTCATATATTATTTTGATCAAGTAATATGAACTAATGAAAATAACAACTTGACATCAACTTTTAATCAAGTCAAAATAAATCCAAAAGTGAATAATTTAATATGTCAAAATAAAAGTTTTATATTGATCCAAAAAAAAGTGATAGAAGATTACACCAATTTTTAAAAGGTGTGGCTTAGACAAAATCTCTTATTTCTGAAGTCAAATGCCCATTTTGTACTGATGATGAAGAAACAGTTGACCACCTTTTCCTACATTGTAAACATGTATGGAGATTATGGGCTGAGTGCCAAGATTGGTGGAGAATTAAAATGCCTGTGACACAAACAATAGGCCAATGGTTTGACTGCTGGGTAGGGGCCATAACAGGGACTTTTCAGAGGGATTTATGGATTTCCTTATTTTATGTGGTAGTGTGGACGTTGTGGTTCCAAAGGAACCAAGTTGTGTTCGAGAAAGTGACGACCGACTGGAACTTGATAGCCTTTATCATTAGGTTGAGACTCGGTTACTGGCTTAAAGGGTGGCAAAAAGAGAGCCCGTTTCTTCCAGGGGATATAGTTCATAGCCTTGATGCGGTGCGACTATGGAAACAAAAGAGTAGATGTAGACCACAAATACAATGGAATCCCCCTCCCCCTAGCATGCTCAAATGGAACGTCGATGGGTCAGCTAAAGGAAAACCGGGGGAAGCAGGTATAGGGGGTGTGCTAAGAGATGAATGTGGTACTATCTTAGGTATATTCTCGGCATCGATAGGGATTCGAGATTCAAATGAGGCCGAATTCATGGCCATTGTGTTTGCGTTAGAAATGTCACTTCAAAAGGCTTGGGTTATGGAGAAAGAGATAATAGTTGAGTCAGACTCTAGAAATGCATTAACTTGGGTTAAGAATATTGAGTCTTGTCCTTGGAATCTTCGCTTCCTTGGTAACAAAATGAAAAACATCCTTGTACTCTTAAAAGGGGTGTCTTTTGTACATAGATGCAGGGAGGCAAACAGCGTTGCAGATTCATTGGCAAAGGAAGGGGCCCAAAGAGAAGGAATGTGGCTATCATGGACATAAAAACTATCCCACTCAATAGTTTGATAACACACTAGTTAAAAAGGTTTTCAATGCTGTTTTTTCCATATATACTTATGATTCTCAAGTGTTTGATGCAGTTTTGTAGTGCAAATATTGAAAGGAAAACAATTGAGGGGGCCGGAAAGAGATGGCGTAAACAAAGCACAAGCATAGACGAGGAATTGAAAAAACGGATCACAAAATGGTTTAAACCAAAAGATAGGTGTGGTTTCGATGGATGGCAAAGCATTAAAACTCACAGAAATTGCCAAAATACAGAAGACATATAAGTCAGGGACTCGAAGAAAGGACTGCGATTCATCAGGATTAGTGATGTTTTCTTTACTTTATGTTTTCATGGTATATTATGGATGGAACTACAGGAACTTTACTTGTAATAGGTCTTTAGTAAAAGGGGGCTTATCATGAGGGGCTGGTTATGTATTCTGGCTATTGCTTTCTGTTTCGGTTACAACTAGGAAATGAGGTGTTAGTGCAAGTAAACGGACTTGAGACTTGACAGCAGGTTATGTGTATTTTGTAATTATCTCCTATTTTGGAGATGCTCTAGCCTAGGAGCACATGATTATGTGCCTGCTCTCCAACCCTTCCTAGAAGGTGGGGGGAGTTTAGGCACAATGATGCTTTGGCCTAGAACCTACTCAATAAATTTTCAATTATCGAAAAAAAAGACAAAATCTCTTATTATAACTTAAATTTTTATTAAGATAATAATAGTATCGATGATCGTTGCGTTAGCATCCAACAAATAAGTATCATTGCACCGAAAAAAGAAGGCTGTACCAATAAGAGAAAGAAAAAGGTAGAGTTATCTGTTGCCCTTATCATGTAACCTAACCAATCCACCAATCAAAGATAATTAATAACTAGTATATGTCACCCTAAATAAATAAATGGAATTGCTTGTACCACATGTAGTTAAATAACTGAGTGGAAATGCAGAGTGGAATTCTTGGGGTGTACTTCTCCAAAACAAATTTAAAAAAGAAGAATAATTTTCGTACACACTCACAGATGCGTGAATGCAATTACATATGGGGAAGATAGGTTGCATAGCTGAAAGGGTGGAACTGGTGTGGTGTCAATACCTCAAGCACCGACACATCTAAGCCATCTTAGGAATCCAATTTGACAAGATTAATTTAGAAGAATAGCATGTGAAGCCATGGGACTGTGTTCATTAATCATAATTACCCTGCAAATGAGTTCACCAATAGAGGTTGGGACCACATAAAATGATGGTCTCATAGAAAGAGGAAGGAAGTTGAGCTCCTTCCAACAACCATAATAGCTTTAAAGGTCCTTAATTTGCATAGGATATTGCTACAAATATTTAATTGCGAATGGTATTGGCATAAATATGATAACTGAATAGCACTATAATACAATACAATATCTATGGAACATATATTTCAAGATACATTCTCTCGTATCCCTAATAATTTTGGGATAAAAGTTACCCTGTCCAATCAGAATGTGTCAACTCAATTAAATATGTCATGTTAGTGAATCAAGTCATATGATTCCCACCATTTAATTGGGTCATCTAGGATGAGTAAAGTTACCATTGGGATACCGGAGAATTCACCATATTTAAATAATAAATTTAATATTTGTTGAAATCTGACACTATTCATGACCCGTTTGGTTGGTGAGGAAGTTATTCAACATATAACATAACAAAAGTAGAGCACAAAAAAAAAACATAACAAAAAAGTAAATGGAAAAAAGAAAATAAAGACTAAGTATATGGCACTATAATTTACTCAGATAATTTACTTTATTTAACCAAAAAAAGAGATACTTTACATTTTTAAGAAACTCAGATAATTGGTTGAAGTTACAACTTTAGATATCTTCATATTAAAATCCAAATAAAAAATTAAAAAAATACAATAACTTTCCTTAAAGTTTGTTTTATGAGTATGTTTGTTTCAATATTTATTAAATTATTAATGGGAATATCAAAATGGAGATCAAGTACCATGTTTGGTTCAAGTTTAAAAAATATATATTCTCTGAAATTAATTATTCAAAGAAAATTGATATACACATGATTAAGCCCATTTTCATTCCCACCAGAGTGAATGGATATGTTACATTTCCATCACTTTACATTTCCACTCAATTCATATTGTTTCACTCAATCCAAATTTCAAAACATCGATTGTGCACTAGTGAGGGCATACTGTTAATAATGATAATGTACAAAAAAAGGAATAATTATATAAAAATATTATTTTATAATATAGGTATGATAGTCACCTTAATTAATTTTTATATATTTTTTTTAATTGTGTTGAAAATTTGATATTTAAATAGCATTTTATATAGTAAAAGCATCTTTAATGATGCAACTCATTTGAGTTGCTTAACTCCTCCTTTTACGAGTCCTATCATATCACCTCATCACTTTTTACTTTATATTGTTTTAAGTAACTCTACACTCCAATAGTGCAACTTTTAAAATTTCATCAAATGGAATTCAAAAATTATCTCACATCTTTATTTCAAAATACTCGACAATAACATTCTTGCTAATATCCCGAAAATATAGTTCCAAACAACTGCCAAGCAATGCAACCAAGTACCAACACATGTTCAACACTTTGATGTCTTTTTTTTTTTTTTTGATGAATACACTTTGATGTGAAACCCACTAAATGCATAATAAACTACTCGTTATTTAGTAAGTTTCCACATAAAATTCATCTAATAATAAAGAAAATATTAAAAAATAATAAAAAATAGATATTACTAACCTTTTTTTTTTGTTCTAATTATACACGAGAATCCCGTTGTTTAATTATAATAGGCTACAACCCACTTTTTATCATTTATCTTATTTTTTAGTTTAAAGCTGATCCTTTAAGTAATAAAAATTACGGTTTGATCCTCTAAGTTGTCAATGTTAAACCAAGTTAGTCATTTCTGTCATATTTGTGCTAATGGTGTTAGATTTCTATTGTTAGTCGCTAGAGACACCCAACTGTCGCTAGAATTTGGAAAAATCACCGAAATATGAGCTTCCTCTCTCTCTCTCTCTCACTCTCTCTCTCTTTTCTGTTCTATGCTTTCTCTCTCTTTCATTCTTTTGGTCCTTTGTGAACTTCATCGGAATCCAAGTTTTCATTTTTTTTTTTAATATCATAGACACCCTACTGCGTGAAGACTTTACTTTGTATTTTGGTTGGTCAGTACCTATTTCATTTTTCCCTCCAATATAACTAAATCTCACATGAATCTAGTTTTTGACACACAGATTTGATGAGAACGGAAGAGAGAACGAGGAGAAAGGAAGAAAGAGAGGGAAAGAGAACAAAAGACATAGAAGGGAAGAGAGAGGAAGCCTAGATTTTGACATTTTTTTTCCCAGATTCTGTCTAGAGGAGGGTGTCTCCAGTGACTAGCGGTGGAAATCTAATATAGTTACTGCAAATTTGAAGGAAATAACTAACTTGGTGTAACACTAACAACTTAGAGGACCAAATCGAAACTTTTATTACTTAGAAGATCAACTTAAAACTAAAAAATAAGATAGAGGACCAAAACTATATTTTAACCTTTATAATATAACACTAGCCTCCCTCCGTCCCCTGATTTTAAAGGATGTTATGTTAACTACCCTTTAAGTTTTGTTGAAATGTTAGTTGTATCCTTCAAAAACAAACATCATGGTGAAAGTGAGACAAGCATAGAAGAAAGTCATTTTTTCATAGCCACACTTATGGAGAACCCGTTGAAAGAAAATTAATTCTGAAACATCAACCCGCACAGTAGGATCATCCTTGTTCTAGAATAGCCTGGTTGATTCTGTATAGTTGAATTTCCACCTAGATGCCAACAAAAATGAATGTATATTTGAAACGTCACTTGTTCTTGAATCAGAACACAACTACCCAAAATTAAAAGAACAGAAGGGTGAGGATTAACCTTTGTCTTCTTATAAACAAAAACCTTTCTTGACCTTAGCAAGATCAGTTTAAAACATTAACCGCAGACTCAATTAGCCATCTCTATTTCCAAATCAGTATCACGTCTCCTTACCTGTTCACACCCGTCACCATAGCTGTTGGAACCAAAGTGGTTATGGTTTATGACTCCTAAATTTTGATGTTAACAAAAGGATTAAATTAGATAAATAAAGTTTCCTTGTGGACTAATGTTTTTGTCTAAATTAAATGCAATATTCAAATATTGTTCTACAAAAGTCTCTGAACATAGTACCATCGAAAGCATAAAGCGCATATCTGTTCCTGACACAAGTCTGAATCAACAAAGTTGACTCTACTCAAGAAGGAAAGACAAAAGGCAACTTTCGGATACAAGAAAAAACTGTCAGTTCTACTTTCAGCTCTCTCATAACCTACTCAGCTTTTCAGAAGCCTCAACACAAGTTATCAGACTCAACGGGATAATACATTTAATTCTCTTTCATAACGACTCTTTACCAACCGTTGAAGAAGAAGATCACACAAGACTTGAAGCCTATAAATACCTCAAGCCTTGAAGAAGCAAAAGACAACAACTGAAAATCTTACAAGCAATTCAAAGAAATCAAAGCATACAAAAGCTCACAAACTTTCTCTGATCTTAATCTTTCATATCAACTCTCTGTGTAGAGTTTGTTTTTTAGACTTTGTACTTAAACTTTCAATCCTCACACATAGTGAGTTAGAAACTATTTTAAAACTCTTTTCAAACACTTAGTTGAGCCTGGAGAGGTTTTTCTGAAAAAGAATACTTGTTGTTGCTTGAAGAGGTGGTAGAATACTTGTACTTGCTAATAGTTTTTAGTGGAAAAATCCTTCAAGGAGAAAGGACTGGTCGTAGCTCTTGGGTTAAGAGTGAATCAGGATAATATTCTTGTGTTTTCTTCTATCCCTTGTCTCTGCGCTTTACTTTGTTTATCACTAACATCTAGGATTGAAATTGTTTTCTTAACAAATGTTGGTGAGTCCAACTACTGTTGATATTCAATCTTCTGTGCATCCAAACTGTTCCAACAGTCTACCAGAAACGCAAGAGATTGAGGAAGACGATTGTTCTAATAGTAGATAGGGAAGATAGAGATGATGATCAACCAATTGTTAAGATGATCAAGGCACAGAAACAACAAGCTTCATTAGCTACGGCATCAAGGCTGAAGATAACAATCAGGAGGCCAAGGTCAGCTAAGTCCAAGGACCTTGCGTCCATCACTGGAGGTAATACTGAATAACCATTTTCTGATGTTCAAGTTATTACTCTTGTTTTTGATCAACCCGATGTGGTTGAAAGAGTTGTTGGTAAGATTGTAATTTCTGTGGGCACTTAACCACCCCTTCACCTCACCAAACACTACCCACTTCACCCCAACACCTAAACACTTCACCACCCCCTCACCTCAACTAATACAACCACCACCCAACAAACCTTTTGTCTATATAACCTATGGAGCTCCATATCCTTTCCCTCTCTATGAAAAACAAGTCTATCCTTACATTGACCCTACCCCCTACATTAAACCCCTTGACTTAAACAGTGAAGATGTCAAGCACAATTTCCCCGTTCTTTTACTCAAACACTCACCACTCACACTAATAGAAAACCCAAAAGAACCTTACCCCCACTAGAATACAAGTATGAACCACCATCTTCTGCACCCCCTTGCAGATACATCCCACAATCTTATGAACCCTTTGGTAACCTTTTGCCCCCTATGGAGCTTTACTAGTGTCACTTGATAAAAAGAGCTTCTCACCCAAAAAGATCTATCCTAATCTAATTAAGGATAAGTTTTTTTTCAGTGGTGCAATGTGAGTGTGGGAAGACATGTTATCCCTCCTTTGGAGACGAAGACAAGATGGGTCACCGTTGAACAGAAGAGGTTTAAGACTTTTGGACTCAAACAGTTCATCCTTGATTGGGATGTTAAGTTCGTCCCTACTCATCCTCACATCTTTGGACGATATGTTGATAATCTGGATTTGTTGCCTTATCATGCATGCAAGGCTGAAGCAGAAATGACAAGAGAAGCAAAGATTCAAAACTTTCTTCCCAAACGTTGGTGGAAGATGTCTCCTAACACTCTTGTTGGAGTAGTACCTCCAAGAGTTTTCTATGTGTTCGAGATTCAATTACAAACTTTTAAAGTATAGAGACCTATTTGAAAATTATCAAATAGTTCAGGGACCTATAGATTAGTTATACCTAAAATATACAAAACCAACTGAGATTGGTCATATGAAAAGGGAATTATGACTTCAAGCGAACTTTGTCTCAAATATAAGGAATTTGAATCCAAGAATCAATACTTTATAATAGTTTTACATAACTACTAGTCTAGTACCTCCACTCTGAAAGTGACATTCTATTTGATATGAGGCTTTGGGGAGGAAAAGAAAGACTATCCCCACTGATTGTGCTCTTCCATTTTTAGTATACATCTACAAAAGGGAAAGGAAGAGATGGGTGTCAATTGCCAAAAACGACTCAACCAATAAACTATCTCAATCCTTCATGACACTTCTAACATAAGGCTGAAGATGGATGTGAAGAATATTTAAATCCACTCTCAAACCATCACAGGTTTTCAGGGGTATGATTTTTTTAGGATTTAGCTCTTTTAAAGTTAGGTTGTGTTTAAAGTGAGAAAGTCATTATGTATTGAGAACACTATACACTTTATCAAATCAATAACGAATATACCTTTATTTTTTCATTTTAAAAGCAAGTTCAATTTGGAGGAGTCAAGTTCGATTTTTATGGGTTCCACCAAATTTTCATCCCTCATATAATGGAATGAGAGGGAAGGAAGAAGGATGAAATTTTTTGGAGGTTATATCAAAATTTACATATATTTTTATTTATTTACACATGTCTATTTACCTCATTCATGAAATTAAATTAATGAATGGAAACATCATTTCTTTTTTATAGGTTAATGTCAAATAAGGGAATACTCTTTACTTCTCTCTTCTTTTTTTTCTTTTTTATCATATTCATTTTATTTCCTTTTTTCATATTACCAAATGATGCTTACCCTCTTTCTGCTTTAGGAAAGAAAACTAAATTTTTTCTCTTTTCTTGTTTGATTGTGTAAAAAGTGAGAGGAAAGAAAAAAAAATACATATTTTGAAATGACATAAATACCATTAAGTAAAAATTGGTTGTAATATAAATAGATCAAGGATGCTTATGTCTTTACATTCTTTTTCTTCCCCTCTCTCACTTTTCTTCCCAAAGTAGGAGGAAAACTTTTTCCTCGTGGGGCCCACACATTTTTTTTCTTTTCTTCCCTTTTCTAACATAACGAAATGAGGGAAATATATCTTTTTCTCCTCTGTTGCTACTTCTCTTTTTCTTTCTTTTACTTTTCTTCCCATCCAAACTTAGCAGTAGTCTTAGGGTCTGTATGGGAGTTTGGAGGGAAGGGAAAGGGAAGGGAGGAGAAGACTTATAATTAATAATTTATTAGTAATATGGAGAAAAATTACCCTCCAAAACCCTTCAAAGTCCACTCCTAGTTCATTTTTTGAGTTCCTCCAAATTTTGGGAACTCAAAAAATGAATTAGAAGAGGACTTTGGAGGGTTTTGAAGGATAATTTTTCTTCATATTACCAATAAATTGTTAGTCATAAGCTCTTCCCTTTTCCCCTTCCTTCCAAACTCATAACCAGACCTTTAGAAAGAAATTTTGGTAGACCTTGAACACGTGTGTGGGGAGAAGGGAGAATTGCTGAAAAATATAAGTATATAATTGAAAAAATAAATGCATAAAAAAATTGTCCATAAGACATTGCTGTAATTTACTAATTTTTAGAGTTGAGTAAGAGGTCAATTTGTAATGCCAATAAACAAAAATAGTTGACTAAACAAAAATAGTTGACGTAGTTTACCAAAACCTAAATACCGCGTGCAACTTTTATGCAGTTTATTTTTATTTCTTTTTTTTTTGGTGAATTTATGCAGTTTAGAATCTGATATAACTTTTAACATTGTATAAGATACATAGTATTCTTTTTATTTATATGCATAATAAGAGAGTGGGGTTGATAGTTGCATTTGATACTCTTCTAAAATTAAAGGGATAGAGGTTAGCCTTACCTCATTTGACAACCCGAAAGTCCTCTCATTAAAGTAGTGTTTCCTTTTAAAGGCATCATTGCCGTCAATAATATTAAAGGTAAATACTAACCAGGTATTAGCTAAGAAAACGAAGATAGAAATTATGTATTAAAAAATGATGTATTCAATTTTTTCAAAATTGAAAAGTTACAATTTTCAATGTAAAGTTTTTATTTTTTGATTTCTTAATCAATGTTCTTAGGACACTGATCGGCAAGATCCATATTTAAATTAATTGAATTAATTTATCCTTCTAGAGAACATGAAGAGAGACAGCCTCATCAATTACTTTATCCATGTAGATAGCTAAGGTTGTGTTATTCTCCTTACTTCAAAATGGTTCGCCCAAATTTATTTGCAGTATACGCAGTAATAAAGAAGTAAATTGAAACCAACAAGCTGATAGTTGGGTGGGTTCGTTAAATATGACGTCAAGAGTTTCATTCCAATTGTGTATATGGAAAAATTTTGTTGGGATAGACAAAACTCACTCCAGCTCTTTTTACGTCTTGAAAGGGATTAGTCTTCGATTATCGATTGGAGGATACCCTTATGTAAACAAAAACAAATGTAAATTTAATGTGTACAAAACAATATGTAAATTGAATACTCTCTGTCAATCAGTCTATTATTTTGAAACTAATTAATTCGGTCTATATGGACTTGCAAAGTAAAAGAATTTAATGCTTGTATGAAGTGTTAGAGCATCTTTAGTTGGAGTTTAATATGAGTTCTTTAAGAATAAAATATTATTACAATATGCTACATATGATTTTAGATTCCTTAAATTTAAAATGGTATAAGGAACCAAAAAAGAGAGTTCTATAGCATTTAAATATTATTTTTTTTGCATTTGATAGTGTAAAGGTGGGAGAGAGAATCTGAGATGTTGAAGGGAGAGAGAAGTTAAGGAACTTAATAATAGAAACCCCCACTGGAGTGAAAATTGAGTGAGTGACATAAATTTGAGTTGGCATACATGGATCTACTTAAAAACTTAAAATTGATTCTTTAAAATTTTATTATTGGAGATGCTCTTAAAAGCCACGACGAAGTATATAAGTAATAATATATTTATAATAACTTTTGGCAACTTTCCTTTCCCATGAGTTAGCTTTAGGTGGAATTAGATCTTGCAAACTTCATATTTTAGATTTCAAATCATGGGTTTCGGGTGGTTTGTTAAGTGTTTAAATCTCACATTGATTAAGTATATTATAAAGAAAGTATTTATAATGACTTGGGTCACTGTTTCGTATGAGTTAGTTTTTTGGGGGAGTTACATCCATTTATTCTTATAGGGTATCAAAGATGATCTTAATGTTGGGTCACTTGTAGATATGATCCGATCTTACAAACTTCGTACCCCATGCTCATTCCTGAACGTGGAGTCAATATATATGAGGTGTGTTTAGTGTTAGAGTGACCCGATTATTCTAATACTCTATTTTTTATTTATAGTTTTGTACAAATATTTATTTATGTAGATCATATAATTTTGTTGTGAAGGGTCTATCAATTTCAAACACCAGAACTGAAAGGAACTTTGACATAAGGTTTCAACTAAAAGTTAGCTCTTGCTAATCGATAGCTACGCAAATTCATAAAGCAGGATGTCTTGGGATTCTGTCAACATCCTCTTAATTGGCACAAAAACTACCACTTATGATCAATAATCTATATAACATGCAGAATTTCCTGTACATCTAACGCAATCAGAACAATCAATGACTTCTAAACAAGATATAGGTAAAAGTCAATCATAGATGCTTGCTTTGTTTGACGTTTCAAGGACAATTGTTTTCTTTAAGTTTTGTTGTCTTGTCAATTTGGTGGTTAACCGTTTGATCAGATGATTAGTCGATTAGTCAGCTAATTCGCACAATTGATTTCCATTGTTCAGGCAATATGCTGAGAAATGAATTATATTTCTCAGTTGTGGGTTCCTAAGCTACTCCTGAAAGCGCCTAGCGTTGAAGGTTTAACTATGATCTTAATTTTGCATAATATAAAGATAAATGCGATAAAGGAAAGCGATAAAGTAAAATAAGGATAAATGTAAAGGCTTATATTTGATTGAGTGTCTGTCAAAATATGATTATACAATTGGTATTTGTAGCCTTAAATTACTCGGTTAACCTGCACTATCACTGCCTACCACGTTTTTAACCCACTAACTCACGTTTTACATCATGTAAAATCATGGGAAACTAATGTAGGTAACTCCTTTGTCAGCTAAGTTACAGGCCAAAACTTCTTGCCCCAACTAACTGACTATAACTTCACTTCCCTATTTTTAAGAAAATGAGTCTTCAATCATGCTCCTTGACCTAGTCAACTCACGAAATGCCTTGGTTTCCAACTGATTAGCTAATTTATGGACCAAAATCTACTATCTCGGCTAACTGTCCCATCAGCTGACTATGTTCTCCATATCCCTATTTTTAAGGGAGTGGATCTTCAATCACGTCTTCAACTTGGTCAACTCATGAAATGCCAATAATAATGTAGAAAATTACCCAGTCAGCTAAGTTATGAAAAAAAAATCCACTATCTCGGCTAACCACCCCGACAACTAGCCATGTCTTCCATATCTCTATTTTTAAAGGTGTTCATGCACGTTTTTTGACTTGACCAGCTCATGAACCGCCCTTGATTCTAGCTGATAAGCTTCTATCTTCATATTCTCTCTCCAAAACCACCTTCAGCTTGATCCCAAGAATCTAGGGAAGTAATCAAATGGCCAAAAATGTTTTTGACTTTGTCAAATCTATGTCATTTCCTTCTAAAAATGATTAAAGACCCATTTAAATAGCAATTACACGAGCCAATGAAGGCCTAATAACAACCTCCAAGCCGATTTCGATTCAGGCACTCCGTTCAACTGATTCTGCTTCAACTAAATCGCCTCAGCTAAATCTGGCACATATACTGCTTCTCAACTACCTATCTCAGCCTACTAGTTGTGTTCAGCTCATTCTGGTTCAACTAATCTTGGTCCAACCGATCTTAGGTTAGCCGATCTTGGGTCAACAAATCTTGGATGAGATGATCTTGGTTTAGCTAATTTGGGCTCGACTAATTTTGGTTGACCCGATCTTGGCCCTGAATATCTGTACTTTAGCTGAATGGCCCAATACATGATCCGACCCACTAATGGCATCCAAGCACATCTTGGCTTAGCAGCTCTACCTCAGCTAGAGCTCTTTAGGTGTTCTTGGCTCGATAAGTGTTGCTCAATTGTATATCAAGTCGTCAGCCTATCAGCTAGATAGCGCATAACTTGATCCAACCGAACAATTTTTTGCTGTTAACTAGTTTAGATGGAAAGATTGAAAGGTTTGGTAAGAGAATTTATATAGTGCATAGATTAAGTGCTAGTATAAAGTTAGATGCCATTGTTAGGGTAATGTTGAATTGGTTGACAGTGTAAAAAAATATTACAATGTGTATCAAAATTAAATTAAAAAAGATAAAATGTTTATTGTAATCAATTAATTTTCTTGAAAGGATGGATGACCTATATAAGCTTTCAAAAGTGTCTGACTTCATAGTGAAGGGTTATTTGAAATGATAGAATCAATTAAAGTGCTTTACCAAACGGACAACAAAAAGAGTTTTATGAAGCAACTATAGAAGATAGAAGGCATTGTTAAAGATGTTTCATGTTTCTTATTGAAATGTGATAAATATATCATGCTAAAAGTACCAAAATAAATAGGAAAAGAAAATAGCAATTGTTTCAAGGGTTATATGCTTATACATCTCTGCAATTTGATGATATAAAATCTGGAAATAGAAGAAAGTAAAAGATCAGTCTTGTTTGTAATACACTTAATATTGCTTTAACAATGATATAGTCATTTTGCTTGTGACATTTCATTTAACAATATAATTTTGGAATTAAAAATAGAATTTAATTGTGATGCAGTGTCAGTGTAAAAATAAAATTATACTGTCAACCAATTTTATGTACTGGCATATCATTAAAAATATTTGACTCTTAGAATAACTATCTTAAAAATCATAGATAATTAGATATGATGATCTATAATTGGTTGACAATGTAAAAGTCATTTCATTGACAATATATCAAAATTAAACTCTTAAAAGTATTAGACAAATTACTTAATTTGAGCTTTAGCTTGCTCGTGCTCCACCTAATTTTAAATTTCTTTTGTAACAGGGACAACGAAAATAAAATAAATTGGCAATAATTACCTGTAATTTTTTGAGTAGTAAATGATTTTGGCAATAAATTTTGGTGAATTCTTTGGTATCCAATAAACAGATGGGTAAAAGTTACTCTGTCCCAACTAGAATGCGTCACCTCAATCAAATGGGTTGTATCAGGGGATCATGTCAAATGATTCTTACCATCTGATTAAGATCACCTAGACATGATAAAAGTTACCCTAAATATCAGAAAATTCAATATAAATTTTTCCTAACCTACTTTTCTTTTACGATTGCATGTGAAAGATGGGCTGATACACCAAATTTAGGCTGGACGATCGCATTTGATGGGCCGAGAAAGTATCCGCACCCTCCGTTAATTTAGTTTATCCGTAGTGGTGGTCCTCCATGGCCCAATAAGCCTCCATGGCCCAATAAGTGTGTGGGGGGAGGGGGGGAGAGATTACAGGTTTTTCATCACTTGTTTTGCACTCGGTCTAAAAAACTCATACACTCTTAATATTATGTAACCTTTTTAAGAGGCTGAGGATTTGTTGTTTCAATTTGGTATATCATATATCCCTATTAATAATTTCTTGTCACATGTTCTATTTTTTTTAAATTAAAAGAAAAAATTCAATATATGTGACAAAATATTATTTTTACACTTAGTAGGAAGTTAGAAATTAGTTGAAGTTGTTATAATTCTGTTGCAATTCAGTTATGCTGTTATTTCATTATTGGCTGACCTAGCACGTATATAAACTAAGTTCTCAGCATTTATAATTATCGAATTCATTTTTTCACCTTTTGAATAGTGAATATACAGAGAATTTCTCTCATCTCTCTCCCTTCGTCTTCTAATCCCATATGATTCTCGGATCTAACAATTATTAGTATGGACAAAATTCAGTATACCAAAATGGAACCTAAGATCTTTTAAGAGATTATTTGTTTATGCATCTATTGTTTTTTGAATTAACGGCCGCGTAATTAAATATGAGTGGTTGTGAATTGGACAAATCAGACACGAATGTATTCGAAATTTAGAATAGATAGCTAGGTCACTGTTGTCAGTTTAGCCAGTTGAGTCCACTGTGAGTGTCCCCTAGTCTCGCTAGTAGACAATAAAAACTTCACGAACATCTTTGATTCGACTAAAAAAAGAAGATAAAATGTGTGATTTTCGAAATACGGGATCCCCAGCATTATGCCGCAACTAATGCTAATATTAATTCGATATTCCTATTTATCAAACAGCCATCGACCGACCATAGATTTAGTCACAGGCATGAAATGCCATGCCCATTTTAACATTCTTCGTCCATAATAATATACAGTACAAACTAAATAATGGGTACATGTAATACATAAGTCACAAAGTCACTAACTCATAGCCACATACTCAGATGGTGATGCAACTCTCTATCAACGTCTCTTGCCTTGGATCATGATCTTCAAGAGACATACTCAGATTCTACAATTATCATGGCCTGCAAAAAATAACAACAAAATATATATATACATTGTAAATTTATCCATATGAATAAAAACTACATTATTTGAAAAGATATTACTATTTTTTTGGGACAAAACTTGGGTGTAACTTAATTTCCTCTGTAATACTGGACTTTGGCGGTATCATGACTGGGACCTGAGACTCTTGAAGAATCTTTTCCATTCTTCTATTGTATATGAAAAGATAGAAATAAGATGACTACAATTTTGGATGTAGATGATTTTCTTCTAGTATTCAAGGCTCTTTATTTTGGGGGTTATATGATACATTATTTGAAAAGATATCACTATTTTTTTGGAAAAAAACTTTGGTGTTGTTCTTTAAAAAAAACACCACCACAAGTATCTAGGAAACTGTAGCTAAGTAGTTTTGGGCCTTTTTTTATATATAAAAATTTAGTATTGAGACTTACTTGGATTAACGGAGGTAATGACACCAGTGTGAGAGAAGTCACAGTTAAAATCATGGCGACCATTGGCCTGGTAGTATGCATTCATAGCATAGGTAGCAAGTGCCTTAACATTGCTGGGAGCATAGCAAACTCCTCCTGGTTGGATTGGCTTGCAATCAACTCCTTGGCTACACACATAGTTTATATTTGCTTGCAATGCTTCGTTGCTTGCATCTGCCTTGGGAACGCACCATTTCTGACCTCCTGCTGCTTGTCCTGGCTTATTACCAACTGGTTTTGGCGATTCTTGTACTGGTGCTGATTTCTGCATTATTCATCCAAAAAAAGGTGTCATAACAATATTATTATACTGGATCTATTGACTGTAAAATGTAGAGAGGAGTGGTAAAATTACACTTTTTATATGTTCTTTTTAACACTTTTTTTGTTCAATCACATTTTATATTCTCTTTAAAATATAATTTAAAAATAAGAAAAAATATAAGATGTGGTCTAATAAAAAGTACTAGCAAGATATATAAACAAAATACGTTGCTAGTATCCTAAAATATAAATTATGCATCTCTTCATTAAGATAATACATATTTACTAGTACATGGACAACAATTAAATGGAAATGGATGAAATGATATGAAATAGAATAGAATGATATTATGTTCCATTATTTGGATTATTCAAAATAGGATAGAGTCACAGACCGATCTCGACGGGGGGCAAGCATGAGTGTTTGTTCCTCCCTCCTGTATATATTTTGTAAAATTAGTTATATATTTGTAATATTTTTCATAAAAAAAATTTTACTATAATATCATTCTATTCTTTCTATATATATATACAGTTAAGTATTTGACCCCTCTTTCTAATACTTTCTGCAATGATAGAGTATATATAAACCAATTTCATCTCATCCAATATATCTATTTTTCTTCCCTCTCAATTTGAAATTCACTTTGTTCTATTCCATTATAAGATATCCAAAACAATGGTATCATAATTTTAATACATTTCATCTTACTTCACTTTATTGCACTTCAATTTATTCATCTTTATATAGCTGTAAGTTGCAGTCATTAAAGAGAAAGTTACTTTGAACTTTCTAATCATCAACACAAAATTAACGTGAATTAACAACGAATTAAACTAGTTTTTATTTTAAAAAAAGAAAAAACACTGAAATTTGGTACACTCCGTGAGATGTGACATTTTTGTTAGTATTGTATATTATATCTAGTGAGGCCATGTGATAAGTTGTTGATAACGGAGACCAGATTCTGTATGAAACAGTGCAAAGAAAGAAACGAGGAAAATAAAGTGAAAGACAGCACACAACGACAATGCAAGTCTAAAACATTTTTTAAAGAAAAAAACACGGAAACAAAAGTTAAGTAACCAAAACGTTAAAATGAAAAGAAAAGCTAATTAACCTGTCCGTTACGTAAGATTCCAGACTCATAGACAGGAGTGAAATCAGGTTGAAAGAGACCCCAGTTCCTCTCAGCAATCGGACCGGGTTTTTGGTTCTCATTAAACAAAGCAAAAATATAAGTCTCGAACCGCCGGTTCGGCATCAAAGGCGTTCCCTTCCCTAACCCCAAATGCCTCACAAGCCCACCGTTATATGCTTGAGCATTAGCCACGCTACAAGCATCCCAACCGTCGCAAACTGAAGGCCACCCTGTCTCCCCTACTGCAATTTCCACGTCACCGTAGGGCCCAATAGCCTTCATGGCTGAGTAAACAGCATCCATCAGAGCATCGAACTGGTTGGTGTAGGTGAGGTTAGTGTACCTGTCAAAAAGGCCACGATTACTTTTATTGATTTGGCCCTATAAATAAATAGAGTTAAAGTAAAGTAAATGTATCCTTATTCTTAAACATCACTAAGTGTGTGTTTAGTATCGCCGTAATAGCTTCAAAATTGATTTTACATCTGTCAAACGTGATACTAATAAAAAAATAGATGTTTGGTTATATGTTTGAGTAAAAAATTTTGCATCCAGAATCGTTTCAACCAAAAGCAGCTTAAAGTGGTTTCTGCTTTTGGATTGAAATATTACACTATGTTTTATATCAAACTTGCATTCAAAACGTAAATAATTTGATTTCAAACTCAATTATATTGAAATCAAATCTAAAAAATCATGCTATCCAAAATTACGTTTGTCAAACGCTTATTCAAACACACTCTATCATTATCTTGTGATAGTAAAATTCAAACACATAACTATAGTCTAACGGTCCTCTTAATCAATGTCCTTCAAAAAGCACTAAATACAATATTTATCAAGATATGAAATAAAACATTTCCAAGACAGATTTACCTGTTAGCATTTGTCTAGTCTAAATAAAACAGAATTAAAAGAAATTCTAAATTATCAATTTATAACTATTTAGGCATTAATCAGCAATATATTAGTTTACCTGTCAAAAAGGCCACGGTTGGGCCTGAACAGTGCAAAGTTCACGGATTTTGGGTTGTACCCGAAATAAGGGTAAGGGTTCACCATAAAGGGGTTCCTGGTTTCATTCAAAAACTTTAGCATTGGTCCCAATACGTGTTTTGCAAAACCAGGCCTGAATCGACCAGCACTTGGTGGAATAGATGATCGCATTATTGCTAGTGAGTGTGCCGTAGTAACCTGAAATGAATTGTCATATAATTCTCAGCTTTCAACTTTGATTCGGATATTTCAGATTATAATTGATGTAATACATAGTTTTTGTGTTTTTCCTTGTTAAACAAAAGCGAAGGTAGAGTTTAATTTTAAAAAAAGTGATGCTAGAATTTGTCAAATCTTTTCAGAAATTCTTAGCTGTTTGCGGATTGAAAATGAAATTTTTATCTACACCATTTATAATTATGTAATTATCATGTGACCTAATCTAGTCAAAGTTTCATAAATTTTGATTGATACACTAGTCAAATCTCCGTGTCTATCTATATTTTTTAGAAGATCACATAAAGAAAAACACGTATAAATGTCTATTCTCATATACTAAATTTCTCTTATTTTATATCAGGTAAGACATTAATTACATATTATTCAGTTTGTGCCTAAAAATTTATTATTTCACTAATTGATTATATATATAATTATATTTCATTATAATGAATCAATTTTATGTTTAAATGTTTTGAAAAAAAAAGATTTTGAAATATATTCGATTATAATCCATTTCTTTCTATCGGATAAAAAAATACTTTTATAAAATAAATTATAAAAAAATATGAAATTATTTATATAATTTAATAATATTTATTTAATATTTAATTTTATGAAATGTAAAGAATAATATCGATTTTAAAATAATATAAAATTCAAACTTTAACTTTTCTAAAACTCATTTTTCATGATTAAAATAATTTCTTTTTTACAATTTAATTAAGTTTTTAAAAATATCAGATTAAACCAGAAGCAAAGTTTTTTTTTTTCCCAATATAACAGTTGTTTCTTCCCGAACATCATCTTAAAATATAATTTAAGTAAAAGATTATGATAATTCTCAAAGCTACTGTGCTCCCAAAATAAGAAATTTCTCTTGCTTCTAGTCACTTAACATAAAAAAAAAAAATTCAAAACATTTTACAAACTGTCCAGATTTGAAACGCTTTTCCTAAAACGAGTTGAAACAACCAGATTCGTTAATTGACATAATATATATAAAGAAAAGAAAGAAAAAGAAAAAAAAAGATTACCTTAATGTCTGTGATTCCCTCAGCGAAAAGCGCAGAGTGAAGGGCTCTCATGGCAGGTACAAGTTTTCTGATAACATTAGCATCAGCCCAGTGAAGCACCTCGCTTCCGACAAGTATGTAACCGATTTTCGTCTGAGGATGAAAAGGCTTTATGTTACTCACAACCCATTGTCGAGCTGCATCGATGTTATTACTGAGGGTCACGATGTCTCCGTCAGGTGCCGTCACGGCGACGGAGATTCCGGTATTAGCGAAAGCTTGAAGGATTTGAGGGTTCACGTCGTAGATCTTGACACGGTCTATGATGGTTTTTGTTTTTAGGAAGTTCGCCACCGTGGCTGGCGGAGGAAGGTTGTCGCTGAGGGTTCCGTAGTTGACGCCGATTGAGTTTACGGCGGTGGTGAGGTGGAGGAGGAAGAGGAGGAGGAGGAGAAAGGGAGAGAAGGTTGGCGTCGCCATGGTTTTAGTGAAAGGTGTTGTTGTTTGTGTTAGAACTTGGGAAGACAGAAAACCAACGGTCGATGTTTGTGTTTATATATAGAGGGGAAAGAACATAGATTGGGGATGAGGTGGATGTTTTTTAAGGACTGCGGTCAAAATAGCCGGTAAATACGGGACAGTGTATGTTATCCCACAAAACGTGTCTCCCTTCTATTATTTATCTCTTGAATAATTATATGGTGCTTTATGTGTGGTACCCCAAATAATTTTGAAAATGAATATTTTGATTCCAGTAAATAAGGTGTGATTTAATTTTTAGTCCCTTCAAAAAAAATTCTTAGGTTTTATTTTCTAAACGTTTTAAAATATTGAAATACGTCCTTGCTGTTAGGTACCTCCATTAAGTGATGACGTGACAGACGGAGTGCTACGTCCCCAGTGCCACGTTTACAAAAGTATTAAATTTTACTTCCACAAAATTTTTTTAAATAAGTTTTTTGTCCTTGCGAAGTTCATTAATTTTGGTTTTAGTCCTATAAAAAAATATTCTTAGGATTTAGTCTTTTAATCTCAAATTTTTTGTAAATAGTCCTTGTGGGATGCGTATCTTCCTCTATACTTGTTCGAATTGAGTGAAACTAGAGTAGAATTAAAGCTAACGTCATCATCTAAGTCTTGTACAATTATTAGAAATTTTAGATGTACGAATTGTTCACAATAACAGCTAAAACACTGCTGGATTTCTGCAAAATCGGGTTGCTAACAACTTGTAAATTGTATTGCATAACTTCCGATATATGTATCCAAATTGAGCGAAACTGTTACAAAATCCATTTTTTTGGACATGGCATCGACGTGACATGGTTGACGTGGTGTTCCATTTGCCACGTCAGCAATTAATTACAAAGAGAGGTGACAATACATGGTCAGGACTAGTTACAAAATTTTGATATTACAGGGACAAATTGTAAAAAAAAAAATTCTACAGGGACTAAAACCAAAATTGATGAACTTTGTAGGACCAAAAACTTAATTAAAAAATCTTGTCAAATTAAAAATTAATTTTTTTGTACACGTGGCATTGATGACGTGACACTTTGTCTGCCACGTCATCACTTAACGAAGGTATCCTAACGACAGGGACGAATTTCAAAGTTTTAAAATATTTAGGGACCAAAACCTAAGAAATTTTTTTGGAGGGACTAAAACCAAATCTCACCCTATTTGCAGGGACCAAAATATTCATTAAACCTAAAATTTATCATGTTGAATCAGAATGTATAACCTCAATTAATATCATGTTTGGTGGAGCTTCCACCTTAACACAAACGTATCGCAGAGCTACAAAATTGTAGTTTTCACATTCACAACAAAAAAACTTACAACATTGCCATTACCAACGTGATTCTGGAGCAAGGAATACTGAACCAAACATGCTAAATAGGTCAACAGATCTCATATATGACTAAGTTCTCACCATCTGATTGGACCATCTAGACATGATAAAAGTTATCCTGAAGCATCGGAGAATTCACCTAATTATATAACTTCATAATCTTCCTATTCCATCATCATAATAATTCTTCTATTTATCAAATACATTATTATTTTTTATTTAATATTAAGAGGATCCATAGAAAGATATAACAAAACTTAATGTAGTTAACATAACTTTTCTTTTTTTGTCTAGACCCTCGATATCAGAAAATCAAATTGGACTCCGATTAATCCGAGTCGAGTCAAGAAGTTCTATTTAAAGGACAAAGCTCTTCTGATGCCTATTTTTTCATTCACAAAAATCAAACCTAATATCTTAATTAAGGAGAACAAAGTTCGTGTTACTTGGACCAAGAGGCATGGACCAAGAGGCATGGACATGTAGTTAACATGACTAATTCCATGGAATGGAGCAACTAAAAATTACCTCGGGTTATTAATAGCAAAATATCTTTTTCTTTTTCTTTTGGAAAAGTTAAAACTAAATTTTGTCATTTTGAAGATTGTCTGAAGATCATGTTGTCCTAAGAAAAGTACAACACCTAAAATATAAAATTGATTACTAAAGTTAAAAAAAAAATTGTCTGTATCCTAACCAAAGTTATAAATTTAATCTCATTTGCTTATTGTGAAATTTCGGCATTTTGGGTTGTTATTCCAGATGAGAGTATGAGAATAGTCTCTTCAAGGTATGGTAAGTCCTAATCATTTCTTGCAGGGCAGCAAAAGAATTTTCTTTGAACTTTCTTTCACATGAGAGTTGGGTTTGAGGATTCGCCCAACATGTACAAAAGACAATAAAATTGAATAGTAATACCATATCTTCACAGCCTCGTATATTTTTATTATGTTTTTTCCTAAATTCATTTGAAGGTTGAAAATCACTCAATCAGATGTAATGTTTTAAAAATCGGACTGTTGAATAAACTGGTAAGAACACTGATTCAAGATTCAATGGTTCAAACATGGTTATATTATATTAAGTAATAAATTCAAGAAAAAACAATTTTTAAATAACATAAAATAATCATATTATATATTTCATATGATAAAAACTCAACAAAAAAGGATAAATAATAAAAATTCATATATATGTATTTTTATGACTCATCAATGGAACTTTATTCGACTAAAAAATTTAATTTTATAATTTTAAAAATAAATTTTTTTTAAAAAAATACAAAATGTTCGATTCAAACCGATTCTGACCATCGATTTTTGACCGATTTTCACTTGTTCTGGATCGGTTCCCACCGGTTATGGAACACACTGGTTTTGAGGGTTGAACGGACCAGACCCCTGACCGATTCCTAGTCCAATCGATCGAATCGACCGGTCTGATTTTCAAAATAATGATCTGATGTCACCGTAGGTTCTCCACTTTTCATATCTATGTTTGAATTTCTATTTAAAGTATCAAAAGTCAATTTGACATGACATTTTGATAAATACAAGTGGATCTAATGTAAAAGGAAAAAAATATTGGCAAACTTAAGTTTGCAACTAAAAAACAAACACACACTCCGTTTGTTTTCACGTCTAGTGGATGTGACCGTGAAAGCTGCATTTAGCCGCTTCTACTTTTAAGGCAAAAAATACTACCAAATTGTCACTTTATCTTAATCTTAATGCCAAAATTGATTTTCAATCGTGCAAACAAACACATACTAAGTGTCAGTTTATTTTAGATGTCGCACTATGGAATTATGTTTCAAAATCATATTGGATAAAAATTTCTCTCGCATAACTTTTGAAAAAAGGCATGGAGACTCATTTTATCATGTTTACGGTGAAAATTATTTCAACCAAACATGTTCTAAAACAAGTGAAAAATAGTTCTCTTAAATTGAGAAGATGCATGTGAAGTGGAAATACTGACGACTTTTAGCATGTTCGTTTGTAATTTTTGTTTGAATCATTTGCTTTGCTTTGCTTTTTCATAATTAAGTTCTTCATATATTATAATAAACTCTACACTCTTGAATAAACCATCAAAACATTTCACACAAGGCTTTTTAGTCAGATTTGCACAAAAATTTTGAGATGCTTATTATCATCAAAACAATGTCTGAGATGGTAAAAATGATTTAGATGACCATTTTGACCTTACAAATGGTAGCGGGCACAGCAAAGTTGATGAACTTTGGAGCTAGGGATGGCAACTGGATGGGGCGGGTACGGATAGTACTCTTCCATTTCCACCCGTACTCAAGCGGGTATCCGTTAAATGGATTTCTATTGGATTTTACGAATATCCACGGGTTTTACGGATATCCACGGATATATTAAAATTTCAATAGTGAATCATTTTATTAATGCTCATTTAATTAATAACAATATCTCTATATACAAAGAATATATAATTACATGGTGTTGGACTCATAAAAAAAAAGAAAATACCTGATATTGGAATTATGAGCATTGGTTCACCATAAAAATCCAATATCATGGATATCCTATCCATATATCAATATACAAAGAGTCCAACAAGCAATTAATTAAATGACCATTGCTGCATTGATTATCGATTATCACTATATTTGATTGATGGAACTCTAGAACAATAGCATAGAAATAATGCTCTTCTACCAAACTTATTGACTAAAAACATTAAGATTACTATACTGTCATCTGGTACGGGTACCCGCGGGTGCGGGTACCTCAATACCCGTCCCCACCCATTAACAAGCGGGTACCCATTAAACTCCCCAAATGAGTATCCGTTACGGATTTTATCCACGGATATCCACGAATACGGATAAAATTGCCATCCCTATTTGGAGCACCACTGAATTCTTGCCTAGCACACATGCGAGTGTTGGTTCACTGTTTGCCCACACGCTTTGAAGAAGAAGGACCAATTATTGAAAATAATAAAAGTGTTTCTGTATTTCAGTTTGACACAACCCAAACTTAAGTTAGGGACCCAAAATTGTTTTTACTGTATTTTTATGATGTTTGGTTTATCTTTGATCTTAATTGAAAGAATTAATTTTGAGGTCAAACTTGGATTTAGGCAGAAACAAAAAATGTGTTGCTTTATGTTTACAAAACTCAGTTTAAGTTTTTTAATTACTACTTTTATTATATTATCCTTAAAAATTAATCATTTTTTATATTCATCTAAAAGTTGAAGGACTAATTAGTAACTACAAATTTAAAAGTAAATTTAAATGGCTCAATCCAAACAACATTTATTCTATCAAAATTATTTTTAACAATAAGATTTTTAAACATAAATCATTACTACAAACTCATTTTTAATCAAAATCCGATTTATAAAACTCAGCTCGTCAAAACTTACCCAAACACATCCAAAGTTGGCGCAATTATATATATACATCAAAACCTGGTTTGGGGCCTATTAGATGCCTCATGGGATTTTAACTTAGGGCATGTTTGGAAAGTCGGATTATTTGGATTTTAGATGTTTTGAATGGAAAAAATCTGTTTTTGAAATAATTTTTATTGTTTGACACTTTGCTTAAATTTATAAAAAAACTTTTTTTTTTGGGAAAAAAATTATTTTATGTCATCTAATTAGTTTTAGCTTAAGATTATTATGATTTGATTATTTTTCATTCTCAAAACACTCTTCCCTATTTATCTCTACAAAACTAACTTTCAAACAAATATTATTAAATTATATAAATAACTTTATACCATTTTTGATAATTTACTATATAAAAGTGATTTTTTTAGCATCATCCAAACGAAATAGATTATCTTAAAATCGTTTTTCAATAAACATATCCAAACAAAAATAAATTTTAATTATAATCAATTATCATAATAATCGATTATACATATAATCGATTATTAACATAATTTATTTTTTTCTACCTACTAGGTGGAATGCTATTGAATGGTTTAGTTTACAAACGTTTAGCCAATATAACCTTTAGGTTGAACCTTTTTTTTAGAGATACGTGCATAATTTTTTGTTAACAAATAAGAAAAGATAACAATGTAATGACCTCGATTCCATACCACATCCCTTGGATGAAAATGCTCATAAAAGATATATTGCCAACACATTCTTTCACACATTCATTTTATCTTGTCACATTCCACACTCTCTCCAAAGTGTAGCCCACTTACCTATTTATCAAGTTTACTTAAAACTTGTCTTATTTAAATTATGGCGAATTTTATGTTATTTTAATTGACCAAAACAAAATTTTATTATAGAAAAAAGTAGCTTATTACGCACCAAGTGAATAAAAAAAAAAAGAAATTGCTGAAAAAAGAAAAATAGCTTATTAGACACCAAAGTCTTTTTAATACACACCGTTATGGGTCGAGCCATGTTCCACATACTCAAAAGGCCAATTTATTTATCAACTAAGTTGAAACTTGTTGATTATTTAAATTTATTTCACCAAAACAAAATTATGGAAAATAAGAAAGGACCTACAAGGAACCAAGTGAGTTAAAAAAAAGTTGCTAAAAAAAATAAGAAAATTAATTATTCCTGTAACTAGATGAATAAAAAAAAAAGTGTTGTTAAATAAATAAGTTTAACTTACCACATACCAAATGAAGTAAGAAAAAATTACTAGAAGTTTGAAATGAATAATTAATTAATTGATTATAAAAGTTAGATGGCATGATTGTGATCAGTTGATAGTGTAAAAAATTCATAATGATAATGTATCTCAATCACATTAAAGATAATATTGATGTAATAATTTATATTTTATTTTTTCAAAAATATTATTCCAAAAATATAATTCTAAACGTCGAATGAAACGCCCGAAAAAACAAGTAAGGAACGGATTAGTCGTGATAATAACGGGAAGTTAGAAAAGTAAAAAACGGGAACAACACAGATTGCATTGTCGCGTAGCAGCCTTCCTTCAACGGCTACGGAATTGGGTTAATTATGAAAGAAACGAACAAAAGCCAAGCCCACAAGAAAGGGGCACGCCATGATGGCCATTCTGTGGTAAAGGAATGAGAATCAGATTCAAATTGAATAATAGAAAAAAAGCATCAAAGGTGACGAGAAAGATAGGTCATACAGCGAGAAATTACTGTTATAAATACATATTTTAAAATAAATTTATCATTAATGTTAAATTAATAACTTAATAATTATGAAAATATATTTTAATTTGATAGTACCGATAATTTTTATATAGCTCATAAAAAAAAAAGATAATTTTTATATAGTATATGTATCAAATATACTTAAGTAACATAGTATAATTTCTCGTGAAAATCAGTTTCGCGAAGATCTTTAGAATTTCAATTTTTGTGTCTAAAAGGCAAAAGTGTGAAGCAGACGGATCTTTTCTGCATATCACTGAATGGGTATGTGGGTCTGACACATAAGAGACGCGGATAAAGAAAAAAGTTGCCAGCGAAGATGGTTCTTGCACATTTTTCAGTCTCATCTGACCTGGCTGTCTGAGAAATGTACCGTACGCGTTTTCACGTGCGATTTGGGTTACGGTATACACGCGGTTTCCTCGAGGGTGGTGTCGGGTGAACTTGATTGGGCCATGTCCTTGTATTGTATGTAGTTCTGGGCTCTATTATGGTTTAGGCCTTGGAATGTAGTGACTAGTAACAAATGGAACCCGCAAACCCACCTCAGCCTAATAAACAACAAGTAATACTTCGATTTGGAAAAAAAATAAAATAATATTTACTAAAAATTTAATGAATTTAGTTGGTATATACTATCAATATAAAACAAGAAGGGTCGTGTTTATGGATTGAGTCGGATGGGGGATGAGTAGGTGACCTCATCGACGTCACGTATTCAATCTAATCCTGGCTCTATCCCGGACGTATGAAATGTCATCTGATCCTCAATGCTGAGTTAGCGGCAAAGGACAACAAAATAAACAACTTAGAGGGTATACTTGAGCGGACAGAGAGGGCGATGGCGCAAACACGGAGGGAGATGCACGCGATGTTCCAGCACTTGGGATATAGGCCCGACAACTCCAGTGTCATTCCTCAGGACGATGCACATGCTGATCTAGATGACGATGGTGAGACAGATGACAGTTGGATCCCCCGCCCCCCTCAGCACATTGATACACTACTATATTATATTCAGATTGAATATTAATATATTACATGTTTGGATGTTTGAATATATATACATTGATCATTTATTCTCTTTTATTTGAGTTGAATATTGTGACACCCTCAAAACCCGTGCCACTGATTGTAATCCAAAACATACATTAAACAATAAATCAAAATTTGCTGGTTTTACTTTCGGAAAAACGATTCCTTTAATATAATTAAATTCTGAAAACTGTGATAAAATTTTTCTTATTTATTATTCATACTCATGAAACTACCACTCCAGAAAGAACAAAACATACTCATATATATATAACGATATACATATATACATCAACTAAAGCTATGGACAACACGTCCCTTTACAAAATAAAGATAAGGGATAAACTCCTACAAAGCTATAAACTAGGCAGCGACAGTCTGGAACCATATCACTAAAAGCTATGGCCATCAGTAGCCGTTAACAGACTACCCAAAAACCGCTGCCTCAAAAGAAAGTCTACACCCTAAGCTGGTCCAACTAATGGAAGCCATTGGACAATCCTCCAGAGGAAGGTCCAATGCTAGAACCAGGAGAAGAACCCTGGGAACCTACGTTCCCGTTCTCCTGCGGATGAGGCTCGGAAGCATCCGAAAGATGATCCTCCGGATCCTCCTAAGGATCCTCCTTAGGGTCTTCCTCCTCCTCCTCCTCTAGATCCTCCACTACATGCTCACCCGCTACCAGAACAAAAGGCGAGGGAGGTGTCTGTGGCGGCTGCTGCTGCGGGGACTGTGCGGCGGGGGCGAAATGCTCGATCACGCCCTGCTGCATAAGGGCCTGCAGCATCATCCCGATGGGAGGTAGAGGTACCTGGACGGTCTCCACAGTGCAAGTGCTCTTGCAAGGTCCCGTCTCCGTCGTCCCGCTCACAGTGCAGACTGGTCCTGTATATGCTGCGCTTTCCACTCCCAGGGGAATAACCCATGCAGCTGGGTCAGTCCTCCGCTCAAAAACCAGGGCGCGCATCCCCGAGTGCGCGAGATGGTCTGGCATCGGCTCCATCTGTAAACAGGATACAACATATATACCAAAAGGACAAACCAGTCCAGAAAACATGCAAGGGTGAGAAACCAATATATGAATCCAAAAACGACAACTATATGCCCAATCCAAACAACAGATTCATATAATGTAACTCACTCAAATCATCATACATCATATAGTATAGCATGTATAATCAAGTACAAATAGCGGTAAAGGCACAAGAGCTTCGTACCCCACAATCAACGTTATCTCCTAAACGTATGCATGGCACTTCCATATATCTCAACTAATATTCAAACTAGATTTCCGGAAATCCCATCACCATAAACACGAGTTGATCAGACTCAACGTTATTGCCCCGCAGGATAAATAACAAACGCAAGAATCAACATTCGGCCAAACGTGAGTACGTAACCCTTTCCAGGAAATAATACATGGACGCGTATGTCAGTGGTACTCACGATGTATAAGTCATACTATATTGTCCTTTTCACTGGGCACAATACGCTCTCCCTGGCTCGTATGACATCATTGTCCATCAAGGCACAATGTTACATAATGACATTAAGTCATCTCAGGTTCACCTTGCCTATCAAGGTCCCCCATTTCACGGCACGTCTGCCAACACACAAAAATGCATGAGAAACTATCTAGTTTCCGATAATTGATCTTTGTCGCATCAATATTTCCTCGTTGCAGCATCAATGCTAACAACCACCATAATATCTTTGACTCTTTAAGCCTCAAAAGCATTTCCTCAAAACAGGACATTTAGTCCAAAAACAACTCAAATCCCAAACATCCCTAACCGATGCACCAGTCTAGGACGTTAGATTCAAGATCATAAAAACATCGTCAAGCTTACAGGACCACAAAGATCGCCCTTAAGCCGACAGGATCACAACTAACACGGATCCTTGATCCACGTGTTCTGCAGAACCCTAGAACCCCGACGTCTCGGTTTCTAGTTTCTAAACTTTAAAACCACTTTTCTTGAAAACTCGAAAACCAAAAACTCAAATCTCCGATATTTACACAAAGTCATCGAGATCGGTTTTCTATCAAACAAATCTTGGTCTAAAGACCATTTCTTTTTCTTTCGTTATTTTTCGGTGAAATACGAACTTAAAACAAAGCTTTCAAAATCCCTTTTTTCTTGAATAAACTCAATATAACTTTGAAAACCACATTTTCTTAAAAACACTTTTTTTTCTCAACCGGTCCACTTTATCACTTTTGGGAAAATTGAAGGTTTCTAATGTCCTATTAACTTTTAAACTTCACTTTTCCTTATTAAAATACATTTCAGACTTTTAAAGCTTTTAAGTTACACGATGTCGGGTCCTAATCACAATTAGGTCCTCTAATTCCTTAAATCCCACAATAGGGCACACGATACATCCATATAATCACTCAGCAATTATAGCATGCATTCAACTATATCAGCAGCTAAACCATACATAATTAAATCAACAGCAGTGAATCAGACAATCAACCAACAATCAGATACAGAATATTTAAACACAACACAAACACCGATGCAGCACATAGCTGTCGGAAATGGAGTTCCTCAGGTTTATCCCCTTACCTCTTGTAGCTTCCAGCTAGGTTATGAACACTAGATCAGCTTGATCACCGGCCCAGCTCGCTACCGATCACTACATACACACAAGCCATAATGGCATTAACTCACAAAACAAAGATTTCTCCTAATGCACCACCCCTAGGGTTCGGCCCTATTACACTAAAAATAGCTAGGGAGCTCCAAAATTTCTCATTTCTTGGATAACACCCTAACTAAGTGTGACAGCCCTAGATATCTGATCAGAACATCATAAACCAACCAAAACCCTACCCTACACACATAGGGGGGTTTCGGCCTCCTCCTAGAAAATATAGCTTGGGAGATTTCTTGGCTCTAAGCTCCTGGATCGTACAAGTATGTCATGAACCTAGGCTATAGAAATTGGTTTGGTACAGATACGATTTTCCTACGATTTTTCATGGATTTTCAAAGATTTTAGGGATAAAACCCTAACATCTTTGATTCATGAAAATATGAGGTGAGAAAGGAGAGATTAAGAGAGATAGAGATGGAGTACTACCTCCTATGATGATCTACTCCACGATTGATGGAGGTTGCTTCACAAAAATTCAAGCTTTAGCCTCCAACAATGGAGATTTTAATGAGAGAAAAAGAGAAAGGAGAGAAAGGAAGAAGATAGAGTTGAGAGGAAGGGGCTGCCGAAAATGAGAAGAAAATGAGAGGATGAGAGTGAAGGGTGATAGATATTTAGGGTTTAATACTTTAATAATAGGAAATGTAATTAGTAATAAAAATTAACCAAGGGCAATTTGGTCAATTCACGTCCCTATAATTGAAATCATCATGACACTAGTATTAGTCCTCAAATAACTTGATACAATTCTGGCATGAAAAACATCTGATCGTGGGTTTCGAAAAACCCTAAGATAGCTCGAATCATCTCCCCGATCGATTATCGGCCCGAATATAAAATATTATTTATATTTTGGACGTCAGGACACTTTTTAGGAAAAAGATAGAGAATCGAATTCTAAGACTAATGGTCTCGTCTGTTAGTCAAGATTAGGTCGTGATAGTAGAAAAACACTATCATCTGGAAAAACATAGATCGGGTTTTGTTTGAGTTTTCGGCTCAAAACTTAACCGTAGGCTCCTACGATTATATGAAACAAGACTATGATTGTAGTTTTCCCAAAATCATTTTCTATAACACAGATAAAAGTATAAACTCATTAATTGAGTTTATCGTCCTTAGAAAGCATGTAAAAAAAAATCGGGGTGTTACATTACTATCCCCCTTAAAATAATTTCGTCCTCGAAATTACATACCTGTGAACAGATAAGGATATTGCTCTCTGATCTTGTCCTCAGTCTCCCAAGTTGCTTCTCCAGTTGTATCATCCCAAATAACCTTGACTAGAGAGATTTGTTTTCCCCTTAGTTGTCTGACTCTCTTGTCCTCGATCCTTACAGGTGCAGTCTCATAAGACAGGTTCTTTTTCAAAGGTATTCG
This sequence comes from Ammopiptanthus mongolicus, assembly GCA_039655645.1. Lineage (NCBI taxonomy): Eukaryota > Viridiplantae > Streptophyta > Magnoliopsida > Fabales > Fabaceae > Ammopiptanthus > Ammopiptanthus mongolicus. The sequence goes on from CM077348.1 coordinate 85,885,470, forward strand.
ATCAGGTTCAATTACATGAGATGGATCAGGAGTATACTTCCTTAATTGTGAAACATGAAAAACATTGTGTAGATGTGAAAGAAAAGGAGGTAAAGCAATTTGGTACGCTACTGGACCAATACGCCGAAGAATTTGTTATGGTCCAATGAATTTAGGAGTGAGTTTTCTGGATTTCATTACCCGACCTACCCCAGTCGTTAGATTGACTCTCAGAAACACATGATCGCCTTCTTGAAACTTGAGAGGTCGTCTTCGCTTATCAGAGCAACTCTTCTGTCTGCTCTGAGATGTCCTCATCCTCTCCCGAATTTGTTTGACTTTATCAGTCGTCTCTTGCACAACCTTGGGTCCTAGAATTGTACTCTCGCCATCATGATACCAACAAAGAGGAGTTTGACATTTCCTCCCATCTAGAGCCTCATAGGGTGCCATCCCTATGCTTGAGTGATAACTGTTATTATAAGTGAATTCAATCAGAGGTAACAGTTCATCCCAACTTCCTCGGTTATCCAACACGCAAGCTCTTAACAGATCTTCTAACGATTGAATCGTTCTTTCTGTTTGTCCATCCGTCTGAGGATGGTATGCTGAACTTGGGCGTAACTTAGTTCCCAAAGCTTGGTGTAAGCTTTCCCAAAAACGCGATGTAAACTTCGGGTCTCGATCCGAAACAATACTTGAGGGTATTCCATGCAATCTAATCACTTCTCTTATATACACCTCAGTCAGTTTCGCGACTGTGTAGTTCGTCTTGACAGGTAAGAAATGTGCCGATTTCGTCAACCTATCCACGATTACCCAAATCGAATCAAAATTCCTTGATGTTCGGGGTAAACTCACTACAAAATCCATAGAGATACTCTCCCATTTCCACTCCGGTACATCTAGGTATTGCAGCATCCCTCCAGGTCTATGATGTTCTACTTTTGCTTTCTGACAAGTTAAACACGATGCAACATATTCTGCAACTTGTTTCTTCATGCCTGGCCACCAGAATCTTTGTTTCATATCCTGATACATCTTGGTTGCACTAGGATGAATGCTTAATCCACTCTTGTGGGATTCTTCGAGAATCATCTTTCTCATCTCCGGGTTGTTGGGTACACAAACTCATCCATTACACTTTAAAATCCCGTCTGTTCCCAAACTAAACTCACTAGCCTTTCCTTGTTCCACCAACATCTTTTTCTCTTGAAGAGATTCATCAGTAGCTTGTTGTTCACGTATCTCTTCCATTAATCCATTGGAGATCTTGAGCATTCCAAAGCTTAGTTTCCTAGGACTTATCTCCAACCCCAAATTTAGATCACGGAACTCCTCAATCAGTTTCAATTCTCTCACCATCATAGTTGAAATATGAATGGCTTTCCGGCTCAAAGCATCTGCCACAACGTTCGCCTTCCCTGGATGGTATTGCAACGTGAAGTCGTAATCCTTTAAAAACTCCATCCATCGTCTTTGCCTCATATTGAGTTCCCTCTGATCAAACAGATATTTTAAACTCTTGTGGTCACTAAAGACGTCGAACTTTGCACCATACAAATGATGTCTCCATATCTTTAGTGCAAAAACCACTGTAGCTGATTCTAGGTCATGGGTGGGGTAATTCTTTTCATGAATCTTTAACTGCCGTGATGCGTAAGCCACCACCTTGCGGTGTTGCATCAGCACACAACCTAGACCTTGATGTGAAGCATCATAATATACTTCGGAAGGTTCACTCGGTTCTGGAAGGATTAACACTGGTGAAGTAGTCAAAAGCTCCTTAATCCTTTGGAAACTTTCTTCACACTGATCAGTCCAAATAAAAGGTTGATCTTTCCTCGTCAGTTGAGTCAATGGTGACACAATCTTAAAAAATCCTACAATAAACCTTCGGTAGTAACCGGCTAATCCCACAAAACTCCTTATCTTGGTCACAATCTTTGGCTTTTCCCAAGAAAGTACAGCTTCTACTTTAGCAGGGTCCACAGAAATTCCTTGTTTTGTGATAACATGACCCAAAAATCCGACTTCTTCTAGCCAAAACTCACACTTAGAGAGTTTCGCATACAACATCTTCTCCCGCAAAACTTGAAGAACTTGCCGTAAATGCTCCTCGTGTTCCTCACGATTCTTAGAATAGACCAGAATATCGTAGATGAACACTACAACAAACTTATCAAGAAACGGACGAAAAATCCGATTCATGTAGTCCATGAAAACAGCAGATGCGTTCGTCACTCCAAAAGGCATCACGAGATACTCGTAATGTCCGTAACGAGTTCTAAAAGCGATCTTGGGTATATCCTCCGTTTTCACTCGAATCTGGTGGTACCCCGACCTTAAGTCGATCTTTGAGAAAACAGCGGCTCCTCAGAGTTGATCCATCAAGTCATCAATCCTAGGTAACGGATACTTGTTCTTGATTGTAACTTTGTTCAGCTGACGATAGTCCACGCAAAGTCTCGAACCTCCGTCTTTCTTTCTCACCAAGAGAACTGGCGCTCCCCATGGCAAAACGCTTGGTCTAATGAACTGCTTCAACAACAGGTCCTCAACTTGTGTTTTCAACTCAACAAGCTCTGTAGGTGACATTCGATATGCAGCAATCGATATCGGTCCAGTTCCTGGAATCAGATCAATGGAAAATTCTATGTCCCTCACAGGTGGCAAACCTGGAACATCCTCCGGAAACACCCCAGGAAAATCCCTCGCAACAGGCATCTGACTCAGCTCGATCTTCCCCTCGACTTCTAAGCTGGACGAAAGCACGTATTTCGGATCTCCTTCTCTCGAATAAGTTCTAACATGGTTGGAGGTTAAAAATCCCGAAATCTCAGTACTAGGAAAAACTAGGGTTTTATATGCACAATCTAATAGGATCTGGTTGGAAGATAACCAATCCATGCCCAAAATTACATCTAATTGTATCAAAGGCAAGCATATTAGATCAACAAGAAAATGTCTATCCTGAATAACAATATGACAATTCAGGCATATAGAATTCACAACAACAGGTTTAGTAGTTGGTGTAGAGACAATTAAATCAAATGACAAGGAAGAAACAGATAGCTCTAAACGTTTCACACAATCCATGGAAATGAATGAATGGATTGCACCTGAATCAAAGAGAACCAATAAGAGATTACCATCTATGTCGCATACACCCTGTATCAGATCTTCGGAGTTCGAAGCCTCAGCACCACTTAGGGTATAAACTCTTCCCCTAGCCGTCGGTCGTTTGGTTCCACTATTCTTGTCCGCAGCTTGGACTGGATTCTGTACTTTACAATTCTTGGCAAAATGTCCTGGTTGTCCACAACGATAGCAATGGTCATTCCTCACGGTACAGTTGTTCGCCAAATGCGATGGATCTCCGCACTTGAAACACTTCCTCCCTTGATCCTGCCCTCCTTGACCTCCACTTCCCGATGCACGAGCAACAGGTCGATAAGGTTGTTTCTGAAAGTTTCCAGGGGGTCGAGAATATGGCTTCTTCTGGCTTTGTTTCCCTCTCTGGTCCTGATATTGACCCTTGAATCGGAAAGGTCCTCCGACGTTTCCTCTATTATCTCTCCCACGCTTCATCAGCTCTATCTGTCTACTCTTCTCAACGAGCACTTGGAAATTCTGGATTCCTTGCGGCAACACCGACTCTTTGATCTCATACCGCAGTCCTCTCTCAAAAGCTTCGCATTTCCAATCTTCCTCAGGATTATTCTGAAAAAATCGGAAGTACTTGGCCAACGACTCAAACTTAGCCGCGTATTCCCCGACTGACATGTCTCTTTGTTGCAGTCGCAAGAATTCCTGTTCCTTCTCTGCTCTTGCACTTTGAGGGAAATACTTTCCCAAGAAACGATCCTTGAAAAGTGCCCACGAAATCACTTCATGATTGGCCTCTAGCAGTTGCTTTGTTCCCTTCCACCAATATTCCGCATCTCCTATCAGTAGGAATGTGGCATAGGGTACCTTCACTTCTTCTGGACTACGTATCAACTCGAAAATCTTCTCGATTTCATGAATCCAAAGATTAGCTTTCTCAGGATCCACGTCACCAGAAAATTATGGCGGATTCTGACGCCTGAAAGTAGTCAAGCTTCGGCCCTCAGCGGCCTGATCATCACGGAGTTGTTCTTGAGAATTGTGGGAATTCATGGTTGCAGTCTGGACATCAATAGCCGCAGCCATGTTTGCCATTGCCTGAGTAGCGAAATCCATTCCAGTTGCTCCAGCAACATCCTCAGCTTGGACACCAGCGCCCCTACCGCGACCACGTCCACGGCCACGTCCGCGTCGATGTCCACGTCCTGCTTTTGCTCCAAATTCTAGTTCCATATTTGACCTACAAGGTCCAAAGTCAGTCAAATAGCAACCAGAAAATAAAGCAAATAAGCAGTTATAAACATACAGTATTTCCAAGAAGGAAATAAAAAAGAACAGAGCCCAGTTACTCGCCAGGCGACCGTATCCTCGCGACGCGAGACCGAGGGTCAGCCCGAGTAGTAACATCCCAACCCTCGGCATCGCGACGCAAGACAGGTCTCGCTACGCGACCCAGAGAGTCTGCTTGAGGAGCAAAGAACAGTTCCTCGGACTCGCGACGCGAAACTCATATCGCCTCGCGATCCAGGAAGCCTGTCTCAGAAGCAAAACACAACTCCTCGGCCTCGCGACGCGAAATATCAGTTCGCCCCGTGATACAGAAAACCTGACCGGGAAGAAGAACACAACTTCTTTGCCTCGCGACGCGAAAGCATTTGCGCCACGCGATACAGAGAACATGCCGGGGAAGCAAAACACCGCTCTTCTGCCTCGTGACGCGAAATCATGTTCGCCTCACGATACAGAGGACATACCTTAGAAGCAAAACACCATTTCTTTGCCTCGCGACGCGAAATGCAATTCGCCGCGCGATACAGAGAACATGCCCTGAGAAGCAAAACACAACTTCTCGGGCTCGCGACGCGAAATCACGTTCGCCTCGCGGTACAGAAATCACACAACAGCAAACACAACAGACCTATTTCCCAAAGATTCCCGAAAGACTCGAACGGCTCTGATACCACTAATGTGACACCCTCAAAACCTGTGCCACTGATTGTAACCCAAAACATACATTAAACAATAAATCAAAATTTGCTGGTTTTACTTTCGGAAAAACGATTCCTTTAATATAATTAAATACTGAAAACTGTGATAAAATTTTTCTTATTTATTATTCATACTCATGAAACTACCACTCCAGAAAGAACAGAACATACTCATATATATAACGATATACATATATACATCAACTAAAGCTATGGACAACACGTCCCTTTACAAAATAAAGATAAGGGATAAACTCCTACAAAGCTATAAACTAGGCAGCGACAGTCTGGAACCATATCACTAAAACCTATGGCCATCAGTAGCCGTTAACAGACTACCCAAAAACCGCTGCCTCAAAAGAAAGTCTACACCCTAAGTTGGTTCGACTAATGGAAGCCATTGGACAATCCTCCAGAGGAAGGTCCAATGCTAGAACCAGGAGAAGAATCCTGGGAACCTACGTTCCCGTTCTCCTGTGGATGGGGCTCGGAAGCATCCGAAAGATGATCCTCCGGATCCTCCTGAGGATCCTCCTCAGGGTCTTCCTCCTCCTCCTCCTCTACATCCTCCACTACATGCTCACCCGCTACCAGAACAAAAGGTGGGGGAGGTAGAGGTACCTGGACGGTCTCCACAGTGCGAGTCCTCTTGCAAGGTCCCGTCCCCGTCATCCCGCTCACGGTGCAGACTGGTCCTGTATATGCTGCGCTTTCCACTCCCGGGTGAATAACCCATGCAGCTGGGTCAGTCCTCTGCTCAAAAACCAGGGCGCGCATCCCCGAGTGCGCGAGATGGTCTGGCATCGGCTCCATCTGTAAACAGGATACAACATATATACCAAAAGGACAAACCAGTCCAGAAAACATGCAAGGGTGAGAAACCAATATATGAATCCAAAAACGACAACTATATGCCCAATCCAAACAACAGATTCATATAATGTAACTCACTCAAATCATCATACATCATATAGTATAGCATGTATAATCAAGTACAAATAGCGGTAAAGGCACAAGGGCTTCGTACCCCACAATCAACGTTATCTCCTAAACGTATGCATGGCACTTCCATATATCTCAACTAATATTCAAACTAGATTTTCGGAAATCCCATCACCATAAACACGAGTTGATAAGACTCAACGTTATTGCCCCGCAGGATACAATAACAAACGCCAGAATCAACATTCGGCCAAACGTGAGCACGTAACCCTTTCCAGGAAATAATACATGGACGCGCATGTCAGTGGTACTCACGATGTATAAGTCATACTATATTGTCCTCTTCACTGGGCACAATACGCTCTCCGTGGCTCGTATGACATCATTGTCCATCAAGGCACAATGTTACATAATGACATTAAGTCATCTCAGGTTCCCCTTGCCTATCAAGGTCCCCCATTTCACGGCACGTCTGCCAACACACAAAAATGCATGAGAAACTATCTAGTTTCCGATAATTGATATTTGTCGCATCAATATTTCCTCGTTGCATCATCAACGCTAACAACCACCATAATATCTTTGACTCTTTAAGCCTCAAAAGCATTTCCTCAAAACAGGACATTTAGTCCAAAAACAACTCAAATCCCAAACATTCCTAACCGATGCACCAGTCTAGGACGTTGGATTCAAGATCATAAAAACATCCTCAAGCTTACAGGACCACAAAGATCGCCCTTAAGCCGACAGGATCACAACTAACACGGATCCTTGATCCACGTGTTCTGCAGAACCCTAGAACCCCGACGTCTCGGTTTCTAGTTTCTAAACTTTAAAACCACTTTTCTTGAAAACTCGAAAACCAAAAACCCAAATCTCAGATACTTACACAAAGTCATCGAGATCGGTTTTCTATAAAACAAATCTTGGTCTAAAGACCATTTCTTTTTCTTTCGTTATTTTTCGGTGAAATACGAACTTAAAACAAAGCTTTCAAAATCCCTTTTTTCTTGAATAAACTCAATATAACTTTGAAAATCACATTTTCTTAAAAACACTTTTTTTTCTCAACCGGTCAACTTTATCACTTTTGGGAAAATTGAAGGTTTCTAATGTCCTATTAACTTTTAAACTTCACTTTTCCTTATTAAAATACATTTCAGACTTTTAAAGCTTTTAAGTTACACGATGTCGGGTCCTAATCACAATTAGGTCCTTTAATTCCTTAAATCCCACAATAGGACACACGATACATCCATATAATCACTCAGCAATTAGAGCATGCATTCAACTATATCAGCAGCTAAACCATACATACTTAAATCAACAGCAGTGAATCAGACAATCAACCAACAATCAGATACAAAATATTTAAACACAACACAAACACCGATGCTGCACATAGCTGTCGGAAATGGAGTTCCTCAGGTTTATCCCCTTACCTCTTGTAGCTTCCAGCTAGGTTATGAACACTAGATCAGCTTGATCACCGGCCCAGCGCACTGCCGATCACTACATACACACAAACCATAACGGCATTAACTCACAAAATAAAGATTTCTCCTAATGCACCGCCCCTAGGGTTCGACCCTATTACACTAAAAATAGCTAGGGAGCTCCAAAATTTCTCATTTCTTGGATAACACCCTAACTAAATGTGACAGCCCTAGATATCAGATCAGAACATCAAAAACCAACCAAAACCCTACCCTACACACATAGGGGGTTTCTGCCTCCTCCTAGAAAATATAGCTAGGGAGATTTCTTGGCTCTAAGCTCCTGGATCATACAAGTATGTCATGAACCTAGGCCATAGAAATTGGTTTGGTACAGATACAATTTTCGTACGATTTTTCATGGATTTTCAAAGACTTTAGGGACAAAACCCTAACATCTTTGATTCATGAAAATATGAGGAGAGAAAGGAGAGATTGAGAGAGATAGAGATGGAGTACTACCTCCTATGATGATCTACTCCTAGATTGATGGAGGTTGCTTCACAAAAATTCAAGCTTTAGCCTTCAACAATGGAGATTTTAATGAGAGAAAAAGAGAAAGGAGAGAAAGGAAGAAGATAGAGTTGAGAGGAAGGGGCTGCCGAAAATTAGAAGAAAATGAGAGGATGAGAGTGAAGGGTGATAGATATTTAGGGTTTAATACTTTAATAATAAGAAAGGTAATTAGTAATAAAAATTAACCACGGGCAATTTGGTCAATTCACGTCCCTATAATTGAAATCATCACGACACTAGTATGAGTCCTCAAATAACTTGATACAATTCTGGCATGAAAAACATCTGATCGTGGGTCTCGAAAAACCCTAATATAGCTCGAATCGTCTCCCTGATCGATTATCGGCCCGAATATAAAATATTATTTATATTTTGGACGTCAGGACACTTTTTAGGAAAAAGATAGAGGATCGAATTCTAAGGCTAATGGTCTCGTCCGTTAGTCAAGATTAGGTCGTGATAGTAGAAAAACACTATCATCTGAAAAAAGATAGATCGGGTTTTGTTTGAGTTTTCGGCTCAAAACTTAACTGTAGGCTCCTACGATTATATGAAACAAGACTATGATTGTAGTTTTCCGAAAATCATTTTCTATAACACAGATAAAAATATAAACTCATTAATTGAGTTTATCGTCCTTAGAAAGCATGAAAAAAAAATCGGGGTGTTACAAACATAATTTTTATAATTTTGCAATCCATTTAATTTTTGTATCATTAATTAGAATGGTAAATCTGGAAAAAAAATTATATACATATATATATATATATATATATATATATATATATATATATATAGAGAGAGAGAGAGAGAGAGAGAGAGAGAGAGAGACTGAAAACGATTCGGTCGCCAACTTGGTTACAACTGGATTATCGGTTGAAATGGAAGCGGTCACTAATAGCGACGCATATATTCCATTGCTATTTGGTCGCTAATATGATCTCCAGAACAAGTGTCGGGACTAACTTAGCTACTGTTTTCCTAATGTTTAGCGACAGAAATGTTTCATAGCTATTAACGACCAGTTGTGAAATTCGCTAGCTAAACCAGTTAGCTACCAGCACTTTAACTACCGACGTTGTTTGATAGCTAATTCGATTTCTACCTAGTTTAGCGATCGAATTATTGATGTTAGCGATGGAAATAGTCGGTCGCTAAACACTTGTTTTTTATAATGTATATATTGCATATGTGTCCGTTTCTGTCTCAACGAGAAATGTTTTTTATAATATTTTTAGATTTTTAGATAGCGTTAAAATAATATTTGATTTATGTGAGTGCAAGTGAATGCCATTGTATCTCATATTTCGAGAACGAGTATATATATATATATATATATATATATATATATATATATATATATATGTATATGTTGTGTAAATAAGATATGCTAATAAGCCATATTTTTTTATTATATATATGCTTTTTTTAAAAAATATTTGTTTTTATCTCTCACTTATTTTTTTTTATCCTCTTTATATACATGTACGTATTTCCAAAATACATCACAAAGTCAAATAAACATAATAATAAGGTATCCCAATTTATATGTTCAAGAAAACTTTTCTTATATATGTTGTCAGAAAGGACATATCACATATATCAAGGCTTACACCACTGTGCGTAATTGCAACGTCAATTTTCAATCTGATCTCTGAAATCGCAACAACAGAGTTTGATAAGCGTAGCAACAAAAAAGGCAAGAGGAAGAACAAAACTCGAGATATCTCTGCATTGACAAGGTAGATCTTGGACGAAATCCAAAAACTACACCCTCAGATCCGCTTGCATGATGACACTGAAGTCATGTCATGAAATGTGCAATTAGTGCCACCGTGCAAGCAGACCTGAAGGTGTGGTTTCTGGATTTCGTCCAAGATCTTCCTTGTCAATGTAGAGATATCTCGAGTGTTGTTCTCCCTTTTTCCTTTTTTGTTGCTTTGCTCACCAAACTCCATTGTTGAGATTTCAAAGCTTAGATTGAAAATTGAGGCTTTAGTAACACAAAAGGGTGAACCTTGATATATGTGATTTGTCTATTTCACAACATATATAGGAAAAGTTTTCTTGAACATAAATATTGGGATATATACAATGTGTTCCTTTGATTTTGTGATGTATTTTTCAAATGCGCTTATATAAGGAAGATAAAAGGTAAGTCAGAGATAGAGATAAACATATATGGTGTTTTCAAATAACAGGACTCACATATATATAATAAAAAAAATATGGCTTTATTAACGTATCTTATTTGTATAAGATATTTGTATACTTATTTACATTATATACATTTTTACTCATTCTAGAAAACGAGATACATTCTTATTCACTTATATTCATATAAATCAAATATTGACTAAAGTTATCTAAAATTGTTTTAAACAACATTTCTCGCTAACACAAACATATATATAGGAGACATATCAAGTTAGAGAGCTTTTTTATGAGTATAAAATATTTTACAATATCAACCAATCAAAAATAAAATTAACACATTATTAAAAGTGTTTAACTCTTATCATAACTACCTTAAAAGTGACACATAGGATGATTTCTGTTAGTTGTAGAGAATTGTGTTAAATTGGCCAAAATATATATTTGCTGCTTTTGATACATAGTAACAAAAATTGCGATTTTAATTTTTTAGTTTGAGATATATTTTTTCAGCACATTATAATTATTTGACGTTCATAAATTTATTAATTAAAACTCTAAATATATACCCACCTAGATTTCCAATTAGTATATAAATCCTTTTATGATAGTCATTTACATCTTTCAAATATTGAAAATTATAGAAAAATACTTGATATACCAGCAATCAAAATCAAAACATCAGTAAATTAGAGTGAACAAACTAAAATTATTCAAATCCTCACAATGCATTCCGCCCCTTTCCTATTACTTATTTACCTATCTCTCCCTTATAAGGCCTACTATGAGTCTTCCCTTAGGCAAAAAAAAAATCAAGTGAAAGGATAGCTGGTGCAGAAAAAAATTATAACTTTACAAGAAATTAGGATAGGAATGAAAATTATGTATGTAAATATGCAAAATTTGAAGGTTTGTAATAAAAAAAAATTCAGTCTTAGTCAAACTACAAATTAGGTTATAAAATTTATTAACATTAAAAGTTTAAAGAGATACCAACAAGGTTCACCATAATGGGTAGATAATTGGGTTTTTGAGTATGTTGTTAAGGGTTCGATTCCTTCCGTGTGTATGAAAAAAACTTTGTTGAGAGAGATAAAACCCACGTCTGTGATCTCTACGTCTCGAAAGGGATTAGTCTCCGATTATCGGCTGGATTCACAAAAGAACATTTAGAGAGATAATAATAAAAACACAAGCCGATGAAAGTTGGACATCTAACTCTTTGGGTAGGGAACAACCATCTCATGTATTTTTTTTGTCATATGATCGTGTAGAAGAAAGATAGATATAGATATAAAGAGATTTTATCAGTGAATCCAATTAAAATTTGTAAAATTTCTTTTATAATCTATATACACACACACACACACACACACACACACACACACACATATATATATATATATATATATATATATATATATATATGACCACATGACAGGTAAAAACACATGAGACACTACATGAAAAAGAGTAGACATTGTCGGAAGTTTAGCGACAGTTTATATAATCGTCACCGGTTAGAGTAACCTGGCTAGGCCTCTTAAACCTATTTAATAATAAATTTACTTTTTCATTATACTTGCTTTTGTTGGAATATTTTTTATTTAATTATATTTCAATGTCATAATGTGGACAGATATCGTCAATTAATTATATTAGCTATTTATCAATTAGGAGCCTTAATTGATATGTGATCAAATTAAGTGATAAGGTTAATTAGATTTATGATTTGATAATAAATTAGTTAATTGATATAGGCTAAATATGAGTAGATGTTACTGATAACCCATTTCAGAATAATGGGAACCCTGATTGGCCATCACCCTATATATAGGCTATGGTCCCCAATACACCGGACAACATCGCATACCGGTCTCTTCTTCCCATCTGAAGAGCGACTAAGGCACAAGGAGTCCCGGTTGAGGAAGAACCAAAAGCCAACGGTTCTTCATTACCTGTTTATCTTTTCTCTCCCTCTCTCCATGTTTCAGGATTGCCGTCCTTCGTTCGTGAAAGTTGGTGATCAAGTTCATCCTTTGAAGAACGCTTAGTTCAGGAATCGTTATAGATCCAGGTATATTCATAAATAACGAATCCTAGTAATCTGGTATGATGTTGATTCTAGGCTATGTGATAAATGTGCTATAGGATGTATGCCTATAGATTTAACGCTTCCGCATAAAGAATAAAGAATAAAGAATCAATAAAGAAAATATCTAATAAGTGATATTAGAGAAGTCATCACTGTTGGGCTATTAGGATTTGTAAATATCATATTTATATGATATGATGTTTTTATGATGTCTTGAAGGTTTTCTTGAATGATTGGGGCTTATTATGATCTTTTGGGGCTTTTACGTTTTTCGCTGCCCAGAAAATATGTGTTGGCATGAATTTCAAATTGATTAAATGTATCTAGATCCAGTTTCACAATAATGGCTTTAACGTGTTTGAATGGTTCTTGATTTCATCTATACAATCCCTGGTGCTATTGTTTTGTGTTGCTATGTAATATGCTCTAGTCTATTAGTCTAGCAAATGATAGAGTGAGTACTCTAAAACCCTTCCTGAAAGGTGGGTAGAGTTCACTCATTATGATGCTAATGCTAGAGGTTTAGACATGTGCTGTCATAAGGATGTTTCTACCTGTATTGAGAGTACTAGACGTGTATGGGTATTAGCCGCAGGGATACTCTTTTTCCTTCTTGATTTTTTCCTAAGGAGGGTTTTGAATCAGAAGATTTTAACGAGGCCCCTTGGCTCGTACCAGGGAAAGGGGTTTAAGATAAAGGTTCTCGTTTGGACCAGACTTGAATTGTATCAATTGGCCTTCTATTTTCCTAACCTTCGTTAGGATATTAATAACAAAACTACATATTGAAAAAAAAAAAAAAATATATGGCTTATATGTTTTATACTTAAGAATTGTACATATATATACTTGGCTGAGAATTCCTCCTGCAAGTACATATCTTCACATATATTGATCAAGAAAAGGATTTGGTCGCGCCTGCACATGGTTTTTATTTTTCAAAATTTGCCTTTAAGTTCTACCATTCATCTTTAAGTTCTGCGTTAACAACATAATATATTGGATCCAGAATCTGGACTATGGTACCATTCTTGAAATTTTGGATTATTTGGTTTTTATTTGCTTGTGGTTTATTTGTTGGACTTTTCACTTTTTTCCCATACACTTATGAGTGAGACCCTATACCTGGGCCTGAATGCAACTTAAGATAGGGAAGATGTTGAGTAGTGGTAGCTTTCTGGATGTACATCCTGTTTGGTTATCACGAAGACCTAACTTAGTGTGATTCCTTTCGAGGGTATTGCCATTTCTAATAGTTTACCTATGGTTGTGGGCAATATTTCGAAATGGATCCAGACTCTTAGGACCAATATTTTGAAGATGTTGAGTAGTGGTAGCCTTCTGGATGTACATCCTGTTTGGTTATCACGAAGACCTAACTTAGTGTGATTCCTTTCGAGGGTATTGCCATTTCTAATAGTTTACCTATGGTTGTAGGCAATATTTCGAAATGGATCCAGATTCTTAGGACCAATATTTCGAAGATGTTGAGTAGTGGTAGCCTTCTGAATGTACATCCTGTTTGGTTATCACGAAGACCTAACTTAGTGTGATTCCTTTCGAGGGTATTGCCATATCTAATAGTTTACCTATGGTTGTGGGCAATATTTCGAAATGGGTCCAGACTCTTAGGACCAAAGTTAGAACTATAGAACCACCTATTGGAAAAATTCACATGCATATTAGAAGAATTTTTTTTTAAAGGTTCATTTCACACTAAGCATTCAAGTTTTCATGTTTTTAGTGTGAAAAGGACAAATTCAAGACCCCCATTTTATTAAAGTTGTCTGGTAATTTTGATTGAGTTGGTTGAAACAACACTTTGCCGAAGTAACCTCTGTTGCGTAAATTTGATTCTATTAAATTTACAAAAAATGTAGTATGAAATTATTCATACGAGCTGTTGTCGGCCCGAAGGAAGGCACAACTTGGTTGGATAATTACATAACTGTGATGGTAAATGTGTGGTGATTATAAAATATTTTTCATGTGGATAATGGGATACCCAAAGGTGACCATTATTTGACAGGACTTATCACCAATATTTGATCATTGCGTTGAGAGTATCACTTGTAGTTAATTCTTACAATCCGAAAATTGGGGATTAATGGTGCGCTTGATATCTTGTTTGGGTCTTCAATTTGCTAATCTGGATTTCGAGTGGGTTAACTAAAGCATTAAGTCGCCAATGTGACATCTCTTATGGAAATCATTCAAAAGAAATATTAAAGGTTATGTGGGTGTACATTCATGCGGATATTAATCGACCCAAGCAGGGTTGCATTCACACCTGTGATGGTAAACACATAGTGATTATAAAGGTCTTTTTCATGTGAATAACAGAATATTCAAAGATAACTATTGTTTGACAGAAATTATCACTAGTGTTTGATCATTACAACAAAATACCACTAGCAATTAATGTTATAGTCCAAAGACTTAATATTAATGGTGTATTGGGTATTTTGGTGAGTATCTTCACGATACTTATGTTCTCTTTAAGCTAATATTGCTTATGTATCTGTTGATTTAATTCAATTTCGATCCTCAAAAGTTCTGATTTTTTGGGATTGAAAGGAGAACATTAAAATTGTTTTTGGATATTGACCTTGCATAAGGATGGAGAAAATAACTTTCTCTCACACAATCCACTTTCTCTAAAGAGAGGATCAAGTATAGGAAGTGGGACCGCTCCAGTTGCATAGGTCTTATGATCATAGAGGACGATATTCCAGAAAGCTTTAGGGATATTAATTTGGATGACATAATTAATGTCAGAGATTTCCTTGCTAAAATTAAAAAGTGCTTTCTGAAAACAATAAAGACAAAAACAAGCACTCATTAGAGAGCTAGATTTTCATTAAGTATAAAGACAAAGGAAATATAAGGAGCAAATTATGGGAATGTCCAATATTGCTCATAAACTTAAGGCGTTATAACATGGGCCGTCTAACAATTTGCTCATGCATTTAACATTTGGTATTCCTTCATGCTCAATTCAGTCAGTTTAAGTCTGCTTATAGCTGCTATAAAGAGAAATGATATCTGAAAGGATTCATTTCATAAGGTGTGCAAGAAAGGAAAGAATGAAGCGAGATACGATAAATAGTGCTCATTTGACAAATACCTCTAAGGATAAGGGCTAACAAAAGAAAACTAAGGATAAAGCTACTAAGGGCCAGTCTTAAAAGAAATAACTCGGGTCACAATTATTTCTTTTATAAGGACATCAGGTATCTAAAGAAGAAATGTCCCAAATATCACGTTTGACATGCCCATAAAGGATTGTCTAAATTGATGAAGGCTAAGTGATGTTGAAAGATGCATCTATACTGGAGTTGGCCAAGTCAGTAAAGGATAAGGCTATTGACATTTCAGATTGTTGTTACTAGCTAATTTTGAAGTTAAAAGACATTTTGGTTTAGTCATCACTTAGATGAAATTTATGTTGAGTCTCCAAAATGTCTGATATGCATTTACCAAGAGTAAAGCAGTTATTCAATGATTTAATTGAACCCGTCTGTGGTGTTTAACTCGTCTACTCAATGTGCAGATTAAAACATTAAGTGTCTATATGAACTGAGCTTTAGCGTGTTATCATCCGTCTGGATCCAAACAAAAGTTCACTCATCTGAACTAGGAAAGTTCATTCGTCTGAACTAAGGAAAGTTCACTCGTCTGAACTAAGAAAAGATCACCCGTCTGAACTAACTAAAGTTCACTCGTTTGAACTAAGGAAAGTTCATTCGTCTAATGAAGTCTTCACCAGTCTGTTGATCAACGTTGAAGAAATCCCTTCAACTCGTCTAATGAAGAAATCAACCGTCTGATCAAAGGAAGATTCACCTGTCTGAAAGACTACGCAACTGACGTCATTCTCTTTATTAAGAGTCAACCCGTCTAATGAAGTTACTCACCCGTCTGGTGACTAACGTTGAAGATTATATTGGATGAAAGCTGTCTCGTCTCTGAAAAGGAATTTCAACAAAGTGTTTTACCTGAACACAACTGCATCTTACACCAAAAGGGAAAGTCTTCCCTCTGATGGCAAAAAGCAAGTATAAAGACCTGCTAAGATCAAAGGTGTATTAAAAGTCTTCACCATTCTGATGAGAGAGAACAAGCGAAGTTCTCAAGGCTTTAATGGCTGGTCAGAAAGACTCTTTTGCATTTAATGAAGATTTGCAAGAGGCCAAGCTTCCAAATATTGTGTCTAACGGCTTTAAAATCTTGAAGCCTATTTAATGAAGAAAACTTTGAAGATTCAAGTAGAGAACAAGAGAAGAGAACGAATACAGCATTCAAAGAGCATTTACTCTCGCATTTATATCTTCATTCTTTCATTATTTATTTTTCAATCATTTGAAGTTATTACGCAGTCTTTTAGAACTTTGCATTTAATACACTCGTTTGAGTGCTTGTGAAAGACTTGCAACTTGTAATTTACTTTACAACTTCTCTCAAACAATACCCGTCTGAGCCTGGAGAGGCTAGGTGTGCAAACATTACTCGTCTGAGCCTGAAAAGGCTAGGTGTGCAAACAATACTTGTCTGGAGCCTGAAGAGGCTAGGTGTGAAAATAATACTTGTCTGTCCTGTAACCTAATTCAGTTATAGTGAGAAAACTTGGTGTGCCAAGGACTGGACGTAACCTCATTTGTTAAGGGGTGAACCAGGATAAAACCTGCTTTGCGATCTCTCTATTTCCCTTAACTCTTTAGTTTGATTATTTATCTTAACTATCATTTAACTAAAGGGGCTTTAATTGTGTTTATCAAACTATTTTCATCTTGCATGATTGTGTGTTTTATGTGAAAACCTTCAGACGAGTTATTAGTCTGATTGACCTGTCTTAGTTTACTTGTCTGTTCCTTTCGCCCGTCTGTGCTTGCGAAAAAGTTTCTTAATTCCGCTTAAATTTGTCAAACACCATTCAACCCCCTTCCAGTGTTTGCATCTCTCTATTTCAATTTGGTTTTGGTTTCTTATTGAACAAATCAGGATAATTTTGTTTATTTGGAAACGATGGATTCAATTTGTCTTTTAAATTCAAATATTGTAGGAATCAGTTAAGCTATAGGCTGGACAAACTATAATTGCTTGGTATTGAGTGAGGAATCGTAGGACACTAAGCAGAGAGTTGATAGTAAAATTAAGAAGCACTATGACACAAACATTTAGGGCACATCTCTATAAATAGGGTTGAGCAACTTGTATGAGGGAATCCTAGATTCCATTAGCCTTATACATTTTATTGTTTGTATTAAATGCATTAAAGTTAAATAGATCACAACATGGCTATCAAGAATATAGTTAAGTCCCAGTAATGACTCTTAAAGGTATGGTGAGGAGTATGATTAGTCATTTTATCTTACCAGAGTCACTATGAGAGTAACACTAAAGATTGCAGCTGAAATGCTTGACAGAGTAAAAACTAAAGTTACCGACCAATCACTTTCAAGTATGGGAACATCCAACTAAGGCAAGGCCTTATAAGCCTCGCGAAGGAAATTGGAGCGTCCCAAATAGTCAGCGGCAACCTTATTGATACTCTGAAAGGTCAAAGGGGTATGTGAATATTTTAATCCCAAATTAAAGAAATCATGAGACAGGAACTGACTAGTTCTTTGAGGATATTGAGTTTGGGGGGACATAAGATTAGAGACATTATCTTTGAGGAAGAATTGGTTCTAATCCCTGAACCACTTCATACAGTTGCTATTGGTGTAGCAAATTTGGATCCTTGTGAGGATATTGTTTTATTCTTCCCATTCAAGATGAGAAAGTTATTCCTGAAGGTCAAATTCAACACTCTCAAGAACTAGAGTATCAAGATCCGATGCCTTTTGCCATGATCCACTAAAGAAAGGATGAATACTACTTTGGATAATTATATAGTATTTCTCCAGGAACATAAGATAAATGGTATAATGGAAGATGATTCTATCAACTCCCATCAAACCATATGACGTTTCTATTCGAAAATGTGGATTGAAGGTATGAGTACAAGCTCATGCTAGACAATAAGGTTTGAAACTTATCTTGTTACCTGAAGGTTTCAAAGGGTAATATGGAGAGGTATAAGGTTTGTCTAGTGGCAAAAGGCTATACTCAAAATAAAGGATTGCTTGTAAAGAGACATTCTTTTCAGTAACATTGAATGACTCGTTTAAGGACAATCATGACTCCCATTGCTCATTATGATTTGGTGTTTCACAAGATGGATGTTAAGACGGTGTTTCTCAACTGTAACATTGATGAAACAAATGTATATAATGCAAACCGGGAAACTTTGTGTCAAAAGACACAGAGAAAATGGTTTGAAAATTGACGGAATCTATCTATGGGCTAAAGAAGGTGTCTCGTTAGTGATACTACAAGTCTCATCAAGTGATTTTCTCATTTGGTTTCGAGATGAATATCGAGGACAACTGTGGGTATCACAAGTTCAGTGGGAGTAAGTTCATAATTATGGTATTTTATGTTGATATTATGCTAGCCAATAACGATATAGGCTTATAGCGAGAAACCAAGAAATTTCGGACAAAGAATTTTGTGATGAAAGATCTTGGGGACGCTTCTTTTGTCTTAGGAATTCGATACTTAGAGATCATTTTTGAGGTATCTTCGAGTTATCACAAACGAGCTATATCGATATAGTTTTGGATAGGTTCGACATGAAAGATAGTAAACCAAGAGATACCCTGGTCACTAAGGGAGACATTTTAGTCTCAATTAAATGACCCTATGAAAATCTAGAAATTCAGGAAATGCAGAAGATTCCCTATGCTTCGGTTGTGGGAAGTCTGATGTATGTTCAGGTTTGTGCGCATCCGGAAACAGCGTACATAGTATGATTATTAGGCAGATACTTGAGCAATTCAAGGATTATTGGAAAAGCAACCATAAGGAATGTTAGATACTTAAAGAGAACAAAATGGTATATGCTCACATATCGGAGATCTACAGTTTAGAGATCATGAGGAATTCTAACTCCGATTTTATAGGATTCTAAGATAGTAGGCATCCGACTACGGAATATGACTAAAGTATTTTTTTGTCACTTGGTTGAATATAGTAAAAGGTATTGAAATACCACTCAAGTCATGTTGTGACAAATAAGTTATTCATATTGTACTTCAACAACAACAACATGAATTCTACAAAGTCAAAGTTCATCGACATCAAGTATCTTGTAGTTAAGGAAAGAGTTCAGGAAAAACAGTTTTCTATAGAGCACATAGCGACAAATTTTATGCTAGCAGATCCATTAACTAAGGGCTTAGCACCTAAGGTTTTTCATGAGCATGTTGCTCATATGGGTGTTGTCACTGAGGATGCTTTAGTTTAGTGGGAGTCTCTATTTGTGTTTTATGTTTGAGATACAAACCTTATGTTGTTTTGGATTTTCTGGAGACATAAAGTTATGTTTATGAGTTCGTTATAAACTTGTTTGTATCTTGTTGTGTGTAAAATTTATTTACACATTTAGGACTTTAGTTTGCAAAATTGATTTCACTAAGGAATTAAGTTGGACCAGTTGGAAATAGACATGATTCAGAGATCACATTGCATGAAATTTTCATGTCACTCATCCATATCGATCTATGTCATCAAATGCATTGATGTGGTGGTCGTCGAGGTTTAGTCACAATAGACGTTAATGACGACAGCCGCGGTGGTCTCATTGTTGATGTATGAGGTGGACCAGATTGTAAAGGGGAAGTCTAAAGATAAATAGCATTCGAATGCGTGCCTAAAGAATTCTGATATAATTATTACAATATTTTGACCAAGTAGGAGATTGTTGGAATATTCTTTATTTAATTATATTCCAATGTCATAATGTGGGCAGATATCATAAATTAATTATATTAGCTATTTATCAATTATGAGCCTTAATTGATATGTGATCAAATTAAGTGATAAGACTAATTAGATTTCTGATTTGATAATAAATTAGTTAATTAATATGGGCTAAATATGAGTGAATGTCACTGATGGCCCATTTCGGAATAATAGGAACCCTAATTGGCGATCATCCTATATATAGGCTATGGTCTCCAATACACCGGACAACATCGCATACCGCCTCTTCTCCCCATCTGAAGAGCGACTAAGGCATAAGGAGTCCCGGTTGAGGAAGAGCCACAAGCCAATGGACGTTCATTACCTGTCTATCTTTTCTCTCCCTCTCTCTGTGTTTCAGGATTGTCGCCCTCCGTTCGTGAAGGTTGGTGATCAAGTTCATCCTTTGAAGAACGCTTAGTTCAAGAATCGCTATGGATCCAGGTATCTTCATAAATAATGAATCCTAATAATTTGGCATGGTGTTGATCCTAGGTTATGTGTAAATGTGCTATAGGATGTATGCCTATAGATTTAACGCTTCCGCATAAAGAATAAAGAATCAATAAAGAAAATATCTAACAACTTTAATATTTTAAATATGAGGAGGGTTACGAACATGTGGTTGGTTCGAGTGGTAAGGGACTCAGGCACCTTAAGCAAGTGGTCAGGGGTTCGAATCCTGACTCTTGTGTATGAAGAAAACTTGGTTGGGAGGGTAGAATCCACATCTGTGTACCCAATAGGTTCCCCGACGGACATTAGTCATTGCTAACGGTGGTGGATATTTCATACCTATATCATGGTTACCCAAAAAAATATGAGGAGGGATCCATTTACACCTGTGTAAATCATTTTTCACTTATACTCACTTTCAGTTATTGATTTTATTTCTTTCTAATGGTATAAATTATTACTAAAGTTAAAATCACAATCACCGTTCGATGAATATAAAATCAACAACTAAAGATGAGTGTAAGTGAAAATCATTTACATTGATGTAAACAAATCTATCCTCTTTTTTTTAAATAGGTAGGCATGTGAGGCGTAAGAGCCTTTTTAGATGGTCTGAAGCCTAGCTTTAAGTTTTAGCTAAATAGATTTTTCAAAAAACCTTGGACTTGTTTATTTAATAATAAGTCTGGCCTAGCCTGGACCTGGTGTAGGCTACGCCATAGGTCTTTATCGGACGGCTTAACCTATTTCCATCCTTAATTACAGATACGTAAAATTAAAAATGTGTCCCTAACTATATCATTGCCACATCATATATGTTATTTTATTTTCATGTCTGCATATCAATTATTGTTTTCATATTCCTATATCAACTCATTTTATTAGTTTAAAAATTTACGTTATCTTTTTGGTGGGAATTAAAGTTTTCCGCCTTTACTATAATTCGTGTCTCAATTCTAGAAAGTGACTAGAACTAAGGGGTTCTTACCTTCATCAAACAGGTGTAAGTTAATTCCTCATCGCGGGATGTCTCCTGCCAACTAATGTAGCAAGTTAAACATAACACTAAACTAAACATCAAGATAAATGAACAAACTTAAATACTTAAAATTTAAAACTGAGTAATTTTAAAGAATTAATAGAAATACTTATTTGCACAAGACGCCTAAAGAGGTATTTATAATCTAATCCTAATTAACTATAAAATCATAATCAGGAAATATTTCTTAAAAAAATTAAAATCTATAAGAATAACAATCTAATTACAAATAAGGAAATATATCAAAATACTTAAATAACATAATTATCCTAATTTAACACAAATAAAAATAGGGTGTTGCTTGGGTGCCATTAAAATTGGGAAGGCACCAATACAGTTACTAGGTGGTCCTATCATAATATGACATGTGTATTCATTTAATCTACATAATATTTTACTGATTTAATTTTGTTATATTGCATATCAGTCCTTGTAAGTTTGATGCATTTTAGTCCTAGATCCTTCCTATCTCTCACCTCACCCTTTCTTTCCCTTCAACCTTCTCGTCGCTCGTCCGAACAACACAGCCCCGGAGATGCCTTCGAACCCTATCCCCCTATCTCGCCGCTCGCTCTGCCGTCCGAACACCATGGCCCTGGTGTTGCCTTCAGACCCTCCCCCTTTCTCGCCGCTCGTTCTGCCGTCCGAACACCACGGCCTCGGTGATGCCATCGAACCCGTAGCCCCCTTTCTAGCCGCTCGTTCTGCTGTCCAAACACCACGGCCCCGGTGATGCCATCGAACCCATAGCCTCGGCTGCAGCGACGCCTATAAATCTTAGTTCAGACCCTTAGCCACTTTGGTTTCTCAAAGCTGATACGGAATGGAGGTAAGCACCCATGTCTTGATAGTTTTGTAATTTTTTATGTTTTAGTTTCTGAACCTACAAACCCTTTTGCATGATCTGAGATATTTGCAGATCTGCAAGAATTTGGTTTACAATGTGCTCTATGAAACCCCATTTTTGATGTTTAGTTTATGAACCTACAATAGTTTTGGTCTTTGTTCTATGTGCTTGGTTTGAAGATCGTTTTTTGTGTAGGTTTCCTATGTGACTGGTTTTGTTGAACGGCGACTTGGTTTGATATCGATAGCTTTGGTTGAAGACCGTCCAAATTATTACTGAATCACAATTCATCTTCTTCACCGTCATCTGGGTTCACTAGGTTAGCATTATCGTTTTCAGATTTTACCATTGAATGTGCATTGTAGACTCTGGTTTAACAATGACGCTTTCTCTTCGTCCCTCTATCAAGCTAATTTGAGTTTGATTTTTCTTATGATTGTAGATAATGGAAGCATTGAATGCCAAATATGTTGAATTTGAAACTAAGATAAGTGAGGTTATGCTTCATTTAAATCAGGAGATTGCAGATTTGGCAATGAAGGATAAAGAAAATTATAGTCCAATGTTAAAGAAATGGCCATACACAACACCAGCTGCAGTTGCAGCATTGACTCTGAACAATTGCTATGGGGATGTGCTAAAGAAGTATTTAAGTGAAATAACCTCACTGACAGTTGAGGTAATGCAAGTATTGCAGAGGGCTAAAAAGCTAGAAGATATTTTGGTCCAAATAGTACTATAGTTAGAGTGGTATATTTGTGACTTATACAAATGAGTGCAATACTATAGTTTGCTTATATAAGTTAATTAAGTTCAGCATGTATTTCCAGTTAATTGACTTGATTCATGCATTTGCATGACTTCTCAAAACATTGTATTGTTGTTTCATTTTGCAGAATACATATGATACACTTTTCTTCATTGTGGACCTGCATGTTGTACATCCATCTTCCTGCTATTACCTAAACTCATGAAGCTCCCAATGACGCTTTTATCTTTCTCTTTTTGTTCCTAGAGCTATAGGTCTAAGCTCATACAACTTCTTTTTTTTGGTATATTGTTTTATGAAAATGAAAGGATCTTGAATTACCATGTTAGGATTTGAAGTATCACTTTATGCCTGACACATGTCTGATCTTCATAGTGTACACCTTAAAACATGATGTAGCCAAGTATATTGCACATTGGTTTTGTGAGGGAAATCTGAGGAAAATTTTTATGCTTTTCATTGTACTTAATTATTGTTTAAAGCCACTTTCCTGTTTTCTTGATTTTCAATGATACTGAACCATTTCTCATCCTTTCTGATTTTATCCTACAGATCACATTACCTTATGACATACAACAGTTATCCAAGAACAACAGAGTCCGTGTCCATATCTAGCCATGTTCAACATTCAAGACATAGACTCAGGAAGAGGACTGCTAAGAACAACAGAGTCCGTTTTCATATCTAGCCATGTTCAACATTCAAGAAACTATTAGAGGCTTCAGAATATCAACTGAGCTGTGTTTCTATTGGAAGTTCTTTTAGTTGTTTGGAAGATAAGAAGCACAACTGAAGAACGGGGAACTCAATTCAATAAATAAGACATTCCAGTGATATAATGTCTAGTTTTCTACTTAATTCCAGTGATATAATGTCTAGCTTTCTACTTAATTTTTATCCACAATCTGGTGCTCAACACATGCTTGAATCTCATTTAGCACGCGGTGGTACTCAATTTCTCATTGTGCTACGCTTTGATCTCAGGCTCCCGCGACTGTAAATTATCATCATATGTTAATAGCTTAATTCGTGGCAATTGGCAAACCAATAGTACAAAACCTTGTGATAGTTTTTGTCCCTTATGATCCACTTCCTGTGATTGCAACTCCCTTATGGACCAACATTTACAAGTAGTGTCGATTTAATGATTCACTATGAAAAATATTGATCAGCTCTTGAGCTAAAACTTTAACTTTAATGTACTCAATCTCACTATAAGAGTGTTATTTATAGTCTTATATATCGTTCTACTATAGAAAAACAGAGGATCCTAATCTGCTTTTTAGTATAACTTGAAACATGGCATTTTAGTTTGACTTCGTGGATGTTTTCTTCTTAAAATAACAGGTTGCACAAGAATCGCTTAAACAAAGAACAAGAATCTCTTTTGTTGCACAAAAGGTTTCTCAACACCAAATAGAACTAAAGTTTATTTGACCAAGTTTTTGGTGTGCCTGTGAATTATATTCAATAATGAATTTCCCATGAATAACAACCTGTGACAGTTTCTGAGTTGCACTCTTCCTATTCATCAGATGGTAAATTATTTGCAATTCTTTGCAACCATTATACTTTGTAATTTCTCTTCCTAATAAATACTACACATTGAGAAGAATAATGAACACAAAACAATAGACAATCAATTGAATTAAAAATAGTACCATTGAATTCGACAAGAGCCAATTAACCAGAAAACATAATCAAAATAAAAGTTACCACAATAGGACAAAATAATAACCAAATGTCAAAAGTTGGTAGCCAACAACAGAACTACAAGTTCCATACAAAATATAGTTACCACACCCTAACTTAAATACCAACATTTCAATTGTTTCATAATACGATAATAAGGTCTTCAAATCAAGTCTTCACTAACTTCTTCCTTTGTGTCAAAGTTGTTCCAGTTCAGGAATGTTTTCCTCATGATTTCATCCTTAATTTTGTTGAAAGGACTCAAAACCAACTCTATTGCAAATTGTATCCTCGATTCAGGTTTCACCTATCAATTTCAAAGATGTGTGTCAAAATTATTTCATTGATAGACACAATAGTAAACTTTAAAAGATGAATTTTCAAAAAAATAAAAAATGAAACGACTACATACATATATCTTGTGGTAATCATCAAACCAAATGGAATCAGTCATCCAATGAGCCACCCAGGCGCCGCAGTCAAACCTGACATGTTGGAAATAATTTGTGAATGTAAGCAAGCAAGTTGTAACTTAGTGTGGTAATTTAATTTTGAAACAAAAATTGAAAAAGAGTTATGTTAATTGACCCATTGAGCTGTTCCCCTAGACCATGTGGCTCAATCATATTGTATTCAGATATCAATGGGTTGGTTGAGTTCACACTTTCATAAAATGTTTGGTCCAACAACATTGCTTCAATAAACAGTGCCTATAAAAAAATAAAATGCAGTGTTAAAAAAGTACACAGCTATAAAAAAAAAGTACTGTTCTCTACAATTATATTGGTAATAATTACCATTTTCTTAACGTGGCGCTTCCTCCATTCGTGTCTTGTTGGACTTGGTTTAGAGTCCAACAAAATGAGTTGTCTTTCAACCATGTCCACCACCAGAAGATACCAATGCTCATTTTGGTCATTGATATGGACAAAAATCTATAAAAGTAAATATTTAAACAAATAGTTAAATCCAGAATGATAAGTAGATAGTTGGTAGACAAATAATTTAGTTTGGTAAATGTCAACCTTGCGTAGTAATTCAACCTTCCCCATGAAGTGTTTTTGATATTGTTTCATCACAGTCTGAGGTGTTGTTTTCCATCCTAATCCGAATTGCTAGCATAATAAAAGAACTAGAAAAAAAGTCATATTTTATAGAAAAAAAGCACACAAGCAGTTAGAAAGTGTTTTACCGAAAAATGAGTTGGTAAAAACCAATGTGATGAATATTGGGCAATTGATCTTTCTTTGTATGTCAAACTGCTTCCCAGCAAGTTCAACACCTGGCAATCAGGAGAAAATTTCAATATAGTTATTCACATGAATTAAAGTGGTTTTTATTAAAGTTCGACACTATCCATATGCTCATGTCTCATGCAGCAAATAATATGAGAATATGGAATGCCACGTGATTCATAGAGTAAACAGGGACACCTAAATTTACAACTCGTTGTATCATAAACAACACTTATCTCATCGGGATTACAATATTTATTAAGGCTGAAAATCAGCTCATCACCACTTTCTAATCGCTCAATAACATTTACAGAACCAGACTCTTCAATTTCATGTTTCACTTCTTTGAAAATCTCAAGCGTGTAAATTTTTGAAGCTTCACGCTCAATCTTGTAAAGAGATGTAGTCGTCACAAGTTCAGTATAAAAGGACTTATAGTCGGCAATAAACTCATTGTTTTTGTATTCTCGTAATGCTTGCTCAAAATTATGCATAAAATCAACCACGGTACTTTACAAGTTAATTAATTGCTTCACACTGAGAAGTGGTTCTTATACGGCTAAAGAATTTATCACGAAGATAAGTAGTGGCCCACAATGTCTTGTTTTTGTAAGTTTTACAAATCCATTTGTTACCAACAAGCCCATGTTTAGAAACAATTTTCTTCCAGTACACCTCGAACTCATCCCTAGTGAAATTCGAGTACATTGCTCTCTTGAAATCCTCTAAAAATGGAGAGTTCTTGATGTTTTCACAAGCATTGTTATGCAAGTGCCATGCACAAAGTCGATGGGATGCATCAGGAAAAACTTGCTTAATCGCCTCCCTCATAGCACTGTCACCATCAGTCACCACTGCTTTTGGATGCTTATTGTGCATGGCTTCCAAAAATGCTTCCAACACCCACTTGTAAGTCTGAACAGTCTCATCGGTAACCAAGGCACAACCAAATATAATGGTTTGCAAATGGTGATTACAGCCAGAGAAGATAACCAATGGATGGTTATATTTGTTCTTCTTGTAGGTGGTGTCAAAAGCAAGAACATCTTCGAAGCATTGAAAATTAGTTATGCTGGCTACATCTGCCCAAAATAAATGCTTCAGTCTACCATCGGCCGTAGTTGTGTATTTAGAAAATAACATAGGGTCATTGTCTGCCTTCCCCTATAAATAACTTAATGCAGCACGTGCATCCCCATCTTTGATCTTACTACGCTTCTGCTGGTCAATTAAGATAGTTGTATAGATCCTTTTTCGAAAAACCAACACCAGCATAACCCTCTTTTTGAGACACCAAATATCCCATTATGTGACAAGTTCTTACACCAAACGAATGCAAACTGTCCACCTGAGCTTTATCTGCATCGGTCATGACACGGTGCCCAGGCATTAAGTGGGAAAATTTGGCAAGGGTCAACTCATGGTTATGAGACTCCTCAAAGGACACCACTTTCCATTTAGATATCCTGTAATCTTGGATTATTTGAATCTTCGCTTCACACTTAGTACGGGTTATTGGTCTATGCTCTCTCATTTTGTCTACCCTCGTGAAGTGTTTTTTCTCCCTCAATCCAGCCCTGTTACATATAAGTTGACGCATTATAACATCCCCCTTCAAATCCCGCCTTACATCGTGTTTCCTAAAAACGAAACTATGCAGTTTGGCATATGTGCGACAAAATTGACAACCTTCCTCTTCACCGCCAAACTCTAGACCATGTATGTCATCGGATGTCAATTCTAGTATGCTTCTGTAGTGCACGTCTGATGCATCAAGATTCCAGCCTCCTTATGATCACAATCTTCGTCATGCTCTTCATCACCACTTTCATCATAACTACCCCCATCATCAAAGGTAACATCTCTATCGTCGTCCAAATTAACAAATGACTGATCCTTCTACAATACAATCAGGTTTAAAAACAAGCTACTTTAATATAACCATCAAATGTATTTGGGAAATATCAAAAACAAGACTACAGAAACAAACTTCAACTAGCCAAGTCCAATTCTAAGACCTTAATAGTCAAGGAAAAACAGGTAAAACAGGTAATAGACAATTAGGCATAAAGTATCTAGAGTTGCAAAATCTCAGCCACATCCTATTAACAGAAAATTTACCAAGGTTCTTGACTAGTTGGGTCAACAAATGCCTACCCTCCACCCAGACCATTATTGAGGAACATTTTTATGTAATGTAGTTTCAATACATGATCTGT
Source organism: Ammopiptanthus mongolicus (assembly GCA_039655645.1). NCBI lineage: Eukaryota > Viridiplantae > Streptophyta > Magnoliopsida > Fabales > Fabaceae > Ammopiptanthus > Ammopiptanthus mongolicus. Next base: position 85,913,853 of record CM077348.1, read on the forward strand.
GTTTATGGACACAGCTTGCAAGAGCTTCTCTTATCTCACTTAGGATTTGTTAGAAATACACAGAATAATTTGATATGACATGCTTCCGACAGGACAGAAAGCAATTTGCTTTCTCATTCTAAAGGAGATGTGTGGTTATCATGATCATGTAATTATTTAAGTCTGCATTTGTTTATAATTCTCAACCACAATACTATAACTTGTTTGTTTATCTTCTATTGACATAAAACTCTTAGCTGAATTGGTTTTTCTTTTTTTGCTAAAGTATAAGGCATGTAGATTGCAAATATTTTGGAACTAACTACTGAGTGATCTAAGTGGGATGGAAACGCTGTGAAGAAACATGGTGCGGTGAAATTATGGTCCTGTCTTTTTCATTGCAGCTACCATGCTTGCAGCAAAGACCGTTTAATTAGCCCTGCCTCCTTTTTCCTTAAAATTTCAAGTTTACAATTTTTTTCTTGGAAAAGAAAATTCTTTTACACTAGACCTAATTTTCTCTTCTTTTCCCCATTTGGCCCCTTCATTACAACCCTCTAGCTCCTCCCCTGCATATGGGCAGAATCAATGTAAGAACTTTGATTCAGTTAATATGAGACTTCTATGATATTATACAAGAAACTAAGTAACTAACCATGCAATAAAAAAGATTTTGCTCTTTTGGCAGTTCTCAGAAGTCACAAAATCAAAGTTAATGACTTGTTGCCAGTATATACAAAAACTAAATTGGAAGACACATAACAATGAGGGTTTAGGGTTGACTTATTCCAATGACTTATTACAAAAACTTCAACTTTGTAAAAATCAAGCCATATTAACAGAAAGATTTTTTAGCAAAATGAAAATATTTGAAGTTCATATCATGATCTTAGAATCCCTGAGTTGCTTCAAATTCCTAATCAAGCCATAATAGCATAATCCCTGAATCTCAGTTACCCACCCCTTTTTTCATACTTTTGAACATAATTCAATAAAGAGCACATTTTTCATAGAATCAAATGCAATGGGGTTTGTAGGTTCATAAACTAAACATCAAAAATGGGGTTTCATAGAGCACATTGTAAACAAATTCCTGCAGATTTGCAAATATCTCAGATCATGCAAAGGGGTTTGTAGGTTCAGAAACTAAATCATAAAAAATTACAAAACTATTAAGACATAGGTGCTTACCTCCATTCCCTATCAGCTTTGAGAAACCAAAGTGGCTAAGGGTCCGAATTGAGATTTAACGGCGTCGTTGCAGCCGGGGCTACGGGTTCGACGGCGTCACCGAGGCCGTGGTGTTCGGAAGGCAAAACGAGCGATGAGAAAAGGGGCTAGGGTTTGAAGGAGACACCGGGGCCGTGGTATTCGGACGGTAGAGCGAGCAGCGAGATAGGGAGTTAGGGTTCGAAGGAGTCTCCGGGGCTGTGGTTTTCAGACGAGCGACGAGAAGGTTGAAGGGAAAGAAAGGGTGAGGTGAGAGATAGGAAGGATCTAGGACTAAAATGCATCAAACTTACAAGGATTGATATGCAATATAACACAATTAAATCCGTAAAATATTATGTAGATTAAATGAATACACATGTCATATTATGATAGGACCACCTAGTGACTGCATTGGTGCCTTCCCAATTTTAATGGCACCCAAGCAACACCCACAAAAATATCCAAAATTTTCTAAATAGACTTACAAATTTATCGTAATTAAAACTATATAAGTTATTTTATGTTACAATAATAATATAACAAATTCTTTTGCAAGAGGTCTACGTCACAAAATGTAAATAAGAAGCTTAAAAAAGTAAGGTAGCGTTTGGTACAAGTTATATTTTAATATTCTTTGGAATGTGTCAATGGGAATAAAAGTTTCTCATGTTTGATACAAGTTTTAAAAAACTATTCCTAGATATATATAAAAGATGTTCGAAAATAAAATTAGTGAATGAAAAAGTTAAAAATTCTATTCTCATATGTGAAGGTGATAAAGAAATATTCCCGAGAATGAGATTCTCGAAAATATAATTTACTTGATAATAAAACATTATGTGAACTAACCACAGCCTTAACAGTATTAAGCCTACTGCATTTGTACGAAAAAGGAACAGACAAAACATGCACTTTGAAATAAAGTAGGTGGTACATCCAAAATTTCAGAGCAAAACAACCATTAAAGGTAGGAAATTGAAGAGCACAATTTGCAAACAATTCCAGTTATTAGGAGCAAATGAATCTTAAGATAAAGAGTTTCCAATAGTCCAATCTAACAAAAAGTACAAGGTAACGTACCCCAGCATTCATTGGGGAACTTAATTGAACAACTAAGTTAATTTCTTTGACAATGGTATCGTTTCATCGAGCTTCAAGGGGATGGAATAACCTCATCTACAAAATCACGGTATTCTGGGTCATCAAGCCAGAGCCGTGCAAGATGAATAGGGGAAGTGCAAACTCTATGGATCTCTTCAATATTCCATATGGTGGCTTCTGCATTGCTCCATTTATATATGGCATCCAATGGCTTCTCTTCATCTTCACTTCCAAACCTTGACCGATCCCATTGCTTACAAAGCATGTATGTAAGATAATGCAATGGCTGCCCGTAAAAGTTCTTCAAGGTTTTCGCCAAACTTTGCCAATTCACAACCACAGCATGTTTTAAACGACCTCTTGGAATTGGCATTTTCTTCATATGCTTTTGGTATTTCTTAGCCAGCTCCACTAAAGCATCTGCATTATGAAGTACTTATTTATTTTCTCTCATATGAAACGTTGGCAGTTCAATATGTAGCTAGTTATATATGGTTTTTCAGGCTTTATTTTAAAAGCAAAATGTACTACTTACTAAGATGAGTACAAGCCCCTTCAAGCCCCAGTTACTACAAACATTTGTTACTGACAGCCACAGAGGTACTACTAGACCAACCCCCACTGGTTTTTCAGTGTATCTTTTGTAGTTACCTACTAAAGGTTTTAAGTTATGTATCAAAATTAATTCAGCAATAGTTTTATATTGAACAAAATATTTACAAATTGAGTAGGATTCACAACAAAGTATCACACATCCTGATTATAAAAATAAAATAAAATAAAATATCAAACATCCTTTCTTCAATGGTTAATGAGTTAAAAGATGAATAATATGACTGAGTATCAAGGTGGAGCCAAAAAAATTATCTGAAAACTAGGAGTTAAAAAAATTTAAATTGATCAAACTTTTACATATCAGGATGTCAAATATAAATTTTCTGAGAGAATAAAAGGAAAATTCTAAGATTTGGCACTCCAAACATTTTTAAAATTTATTATGAAAATGAAGCAAAAAATAAAGTTATACCGAGTAACACGTGACAATCATAGACCTTAGAAGATTGCTTCCACCAAACCTAGAAAGATAGCTAAAAGTGGTGCACCCGTGTACCTTAAAGATAAGCAATTATCTGGACCATCCATCTTGCATTAATGACCATGTTATCATGTTTTTATAATACACTCATCCACCTGCACCTGTCATGCATCTCGCTCTTCATTTTCAAAGTTAGCTTATGTTCCAATAACATTCTACAGAAGTGGTTTAATATTGATTTAATTCAAGCCTTATATCACAATAACAGTTAATATTTGTGGTTGAGGACTTTAGGTCATTAACGTTCACTCCTGATCAACGAAAGATATCACGAATTAGAAGTTAACAAACTTCTTTCCTTTCAAGCTTTTCCACAATCTCTTTAAGGCTTACTTCTAAAGAAATAAATCATGTGATTGACACTCCATGATGAATTCCAGGATACTCCTTTACTTTAGAATTAAATTAAGAGGATTCCTCATTCGAAGGGGGTAGACTACTTAAGAATTTTACATTTCATTTCTTTTCTGAAGTTGGGTTCCAAATAATGCCTTGACACAAAGAAAGGAAAATCTAAAACCAAGGTATTGTATGATCAGCCTTGTAGATTGAGCAAGAATCTCCCTAAGGAAAGGAGATTAAGCTGAATAGAATTTCTAGGAACATTTAGAACATTTCATTTCTGAATCTGCGACGACATCCTCCGTCGAGGCAGTGACGCGATGACAGATCACGGTGGTTGGTGAGGCATCACTGACGGCATCGATATCTTCGTTTGCTCCTTGTGATTCTTTGTTTGCATGAAGGTCGAGGTCGTGAGAAGTAGTGGTGGTGACCGGAACAGGAGGTGGCTAGGCCAAAACCATAACATTTTCAATGAGGTAGCGGTGGTAGTTGACCAGGGAACGAGGTCGCACTTCCTCACCGTGGGTGGTGGGATCTATGCAACATTATCTCCTTTCACTTTGTTCATACTTCTTTTACTTTGATGGTGTTTCTACAACAACTATGGTTCTGGAGCTCATGATGGGTGGTTATAGGAACAGAAGTTTCACATCCAAGGCTGAAGAACACGTTGTTCAAGAAGCTGCTTCTGGTTTAGAGAGCATTGAGAAACTCATCAAGTTACTATCTCACACACACACTGTAACACCTTAATTTTCACCCTTAGATTATAATATGTTAATCCTTACTTATATATGCTGTATGTATGTTGTTTACGCTTGTTTTTGGTGCCTAAGTACATAGTTGGGTTAGTTCAGCCTTTAGGAAGGGTCAATCCATTCGAGTCCAAGTAACATGTTTCACGGTTTTGGCCGTATCTTGAGTTTTAGATGTCCGATTGAGATGATCTTGGATGCGTCGAAAAGCTTAGAGAATTATCTACAAGTCTTATTTGAGGTGTCAGGGCCAAGAACACGTTTTTTAAGGGGAAATCGATTTACAGCTGAAGAAATCGATTCCAGCAAGTGGAAATCGATTTCTTTAATAAGGAAATCGATTTGATAAATGGAAATCGTTTTCCATGGATGTTAAATCGATTTCCATGTCTGTCAAGGCCTGTGTACGCATTTGTACATCTTTGTGTTATCAGGCTATGTTGTGTACAGCCCATTCGTCCTAAAACGTCCCTAACAGTTATATATACATAGTGTATGACCTAAACCTAGCCTTTACACTCTATTAGACTCACAAGTTGCCTCTTCTCATCCCTAATATCTCTCACTGATCTCTTGCTCTAGAAAACCCAAAAGACGAATCCTGTTTTAGTGTTCTTCGTCAAGAACACGCATTTGCTTGGCAACTTTATCCCTGCTGCTAGATTTAATCTTTCTAATTTAGCAACCAAGGTGAGTTATCTAATCCTAGAGTTGATTTCCCTTTCAATCCTCAACTTAAAGATCGACTCTGCTTGCTAGTGTTGCGATCTTGATCAAGTGCTGAACCCGTGAGGAGGAACCGTAGCGAGCCTTGTCTCTTTTCTCTTTCCCTTAGGCTGTGAATCGTCATACTAGCTGGTATGGGGGGAGAAGATATCATATCATATGGGAATGTTAGAATGAGATTGAGGTGATTGGGGATTCCCATAATACCCTTGTGCCTTAAGTGATTGTTGTTACAATTGTTGGACCAATGGCTCAAATGATTGTATGTTATGATTTATGTACTGAATTTATTGTGTGAGAGTAATCTCACACAGCATGTATCTGTTGCTATCATCTTATAAATATGTATGTGTGACTATCAATGAGTTGATTATGATGAACAGGTGATTTATGCCATGGATTCGATGTTTTGTTAACCTTATGCTATAAGAACGTAGTTATAAGGTGAAAATAAATATGCGAGATGAGATCGATGACAAAGGATTAGTTCAAGAACACTTAGGTTATGATTTATGAGTGTTAGGCCAATCAACTTGGTGGAAAATAGCTCAGGCTTGAATGGTTTATCAACTAAAGAACTTAGAATGGACCCGAAATGCAGAAAACCCGTTTTTGCATGTTAAGACCCCCAGGAATCAATTTCCAGCACATGGAAATCGATTTGGACATTCCATAATCGATTTCTATAGTGTGGAAATCGATTTTGGCATTTTGGAATCGATTCCTGATTTTAGGAAATCGATTCTCACGTGTTCAGAAGCAGTTTTGACCCCTTTTGCTTGATGGATAGTTTTATGTAGGCTTGATATGATCTAAGTACCTTAGGCTATCCTTAGACGCTTAAGAATACATGATCTTTGACCTTAATTAATATGAGGATGTAACTTTATAGATTTAAGTAGAATGAATTAGTGTTGAATGCGATAATCTAAATGGGAGTGTGTGGTAAATGGTTTAGAAGGATAAATGTATGTGAACTGTGATTGTGACCATATTAGGATGTGATGTTTGTGTGTGAGACCCAGCTCTAAGGAGCCCGTCTATGGGTGCTCATTTGTAGATGTTGTGCATAAGACCTAGGTCTAAGGAGCCCGTGATGGGTACTCATTTGTGATTGTTTGCGCGACGTCCAGCTCTGCAAGGTCCGAGATGGGACTCAGATCTGAATGGCCCGTTTATGGACCCAGCCATGGAGTGGACCGAGTATGGGATCCAGCCACTAAGAGCCCGTGTATGAGACCCAGCCCCTAGAGAGCCTGTTGTGGGTACTCATATATGCGTGTTGAAGGAGTCCGTGGAGACATTGTTACCTGTGATTGTGATGTGAGATGTACATAATGAGATGATGTAATGTATGTTAAACCGTTATGAGATAATTTGACTTGATTGCGATGATGATTATATCATGTATGTGAGTGTGTAGTACTATATACGTGTATGTTTATATGTGTGTGTATGCACTCGCCTTAACTTCAATTTTACTTCCATAACATATGTATATGCATATGTCTTCTCACCCTTTTGTATTTGTGTCTCTTCTTGTGTACAACATATTAATTATACAGGTGAGCCTCGAGCTAAGGAAGGGCAGTAACTCTTTGGAGCTTACATGGATCTTAAGGCGTGGTTTTATCGTCCTTGTTTTCAGACTGAGTTTTATCATTTTATTAAGTATGGGATATTGTTAGCTCTGATCCATGTGACATCAGGTTAGGGGATTATTTTTTTATTACGTTGTTTTGACTCCTATGCGAAAACCATGCAAACGTTCTATGGATTTTATATTTAATCTTATTTGAGACTGAAGTTTATGTATGGTGATGCTCTTAACAGTTTACGAAAAGGTTTTTAATTAAACCGTATCTTTATTCCTCAAAAGAACCTTTCATAATTTATTATTTATATAATAAATATATGTTGGGGTTAACGGTGCCACACACACCAACAATACCACTTTTCTTCTTCAAATCCAAATCCAATCCCAAACCCTTCCAATTTGAAAATTGAGAAAGACTATAGAAATGGAGCGCCTAAAAAAACCAAGGGGCAACAGGCACAAAAAAAAGTACATGAAATGGAGCACCTAAAAGGGTCTGTTTGTGCCTAATGGAAGAAGAAATTATGGGTGGGAACGAAGAAAATGGAAGAGAAAGGGAGGAGAGAGAAAATGAAGATAGTGTATTATAAAAATATGATAACTTGATAATTAATGCAAGTTGGATGATCCGGATTACTTATCTTTAGGTGCATGGATGCACTACTTTTGACAGTGTGCACCATAGAACCACCCCCAACCGTGTTGCACTCAGAGACTTTGTTGTTTTCACACATTAGCTTATGGTACGGTGGGCGGAGACAACTCAATGACCTGACTCTACAGGGTGGGACGATGGAGAAGGAGGGAGGGGAGAGAGAGAGAGGTGTCGAGATTGAAAATGGAAGGGTCAATGGAGAATCAAACAGTAGATGAGGGAATTAGTGGGATTGGAGGAAGATGGGAGGAGAAAGAAATTAAATATGCGAAGCAACTAGCAAAAAAAATCTAGCTTTGTCTTTAATCCTCACTCCCTAAAGGAAGGATTAAAGATTTGCCCCAAAAAATCTTCTATTTTGGGAGAACTATGAAATTCAATATGAGAAGAGTTTTGAGGATCTATGAATAGTCACTTATTCCCTCCCCTCATTTTTTAAAACTCAAAAAAGGGGAAGGTATGTCCCAAATCTTCTAAATTTAACTCTCAAAAGGGGAAGGTATGTCTGAAAAGGGGTAGGTACATATATAGGTTGGGATTTTATCATTAGAAACATCCTCACAGAGTTTGTTGAGGGCATTTGTCCTTATGCTGAATGCAATTGTAATAGGATATTTCTAAGGAGATATAGATAGTATAATCGTAACATGTGTTCATATAGGTAGCTCCTTACAAAATTTTATTATAATTAATTGAGCACATGAGGACAAATGCTCCCAAAAAACTCTGCGAGAATGTTTGTAGAGATCATTATAAGTTCTATCGATGAATATGAGACATGACGCGAGTAGTAAAACAATAAATTTTGATAGATTTATACACAATCAATCAATATAATAAATAAAGAGTCATCAACATGTAGTTGGTTCGAGTGATAACGAGTTCAGATCCCTTAAGCAAGTGATCAGGGATTTAATTCCTGATTCTTGTGTACGGAGAAAATCTGATTGAGAGAGATCAATCTTTCAATATCGTTGAGTACCTCGAGAGATTAATTTCTGTAGTTGTGTGCTGATGATAGATTGAGAAACCAAAAAATATATATAAAAAGAGTCGTGGTTTGTAAAATTCAACCATGTGGCAGAATTATTTTATGACATTTATGCCTTTATAAAATCATGACAAATGACATTTTAATTTTGTGCCATGTGTTTCTATAAAATATGACAAATGAAACTCTCCTTGGAAGCTATTATGGTATCTTCCGCGCGTAACTGTGGAGACTAATCCCTCGAATCGAATAGATCATAAGGACGATAGAACTCTCCCTCAAGAATTTTAACGCTGCTGCATGAATTATAAATGTATTTTCCTTTTTAAATCTTTATACTTAAACGATGAATTATAAATTAATTATCTAGTGGGATTTACAATTTAGTTATATTTAGGATTTTGTGAGACACTAAACGATGCAACTGCTCATGAGCATGTAATGCATTTTATTTAGTGCAGTACATCTTGTGACCAAGAGGTGTGAGAGATTAAGTACACAAGCGCACTTTAATATTTTCCATAAAACAAATCATTGAGACAACATAATTAGATTTGTATGAGTTTATAGAATACAAGTGTGGGTTATACAGCAAGAGGTAATCCTCTCCATTCCTGGACCTTATCATTATAAATTAAATATTTAATTATTTAAGATTTGATGAATAATTAGTTATGAAAATTAAGAAAAAATGTGAAGATTGTATTCAAAAAGAGGATTTGATTTCTTATTTTTCAAAAAGGGGTTAAATTACACAAATAAAGCTCAGGGGTTGGCTAATTATCACACTCCACCCCATTCTCCCCAAGTAAATTATCGTCTGCTCCATTAAAGTGGAAGTCATTAAGGTATTATTAACTTGACCGACCATCATTACCATAGTAGAGTTACATTTTCACACCTCACTCCATCTCTCGTATATACTTTCTCTCACACACAACTCCTCATTCACCCCATGATATCATTGGTGGACTTTGTGTATGTTTGGTTTTTTGTTGGGAAGGACTAAACGTACGTTTTGGCCAAACGTACACCCATGACATTTCCCAACGAAAAACGAAACGCAACCTTTATTGTTTATGCTTGTTGCCAGTTGAGTTGTCATCATTGGAAGCCTTAAAGTGGTGTGTGTGAAGCGATGGAGGGAGGTTGGCATCAATGGGGACAACGATGGTGATGTTGGAGGTGATAGGTTGGGTAACACAGTGGCAGTATTTTTGGAGGTAGAGAGGGGTTTTCTCTTTTCTCTTTTAAAAAAAATTTTCACGTTATTTCACGTTTGGATTGAAAATAATAAGAACCAAACAAACATGATATGCAGAAGGATATTGACATGACTATGATTCAAAGTTCGAATTGAGATCTTAAAATTAAACTAGAGAGAAAAAATGGGTTATAGAATACAAGTGTGGGTTACATAGCAAGAGGTAATCCTCTCCATTCCTTGACCTTATCATTATAATTTAAATATTTAATTATTTAAGATTTGATGAATAATTAGTTATGAAAATTAGGAAAAATAGTGAAGATTGTATACAAAAGGAGGATTTGATTTCTTATTTTTCAAAAAAGGATTAAATTACACAAACAAAGCTCAAGGTTTGGCTAATTATCACACTCCGCCTCATTCTCCCTAAGGAAATTATAGTCCGCTCCATTAAAGTGGATGTCATTAGGGTGTTATTAACTTGACCGGCCATCATTAACCATAGCAGAGTTACATTTTCACCTCTCTCCGTAGCTCTCCTCTCTACTTTCTCTCACACAAAACTCCCTCATTCACCCCATGATATCATTGGTGGACTTTGTGTATGTTTGGTTTTTCGTTGGGAAGGACCCAAACGTACACCCATGACTTTTCCCAACGAAAAATCAAACACAACCTTTATTGTTTACGCTTGTTGCCAACCGAGTTGCCGTCATTGGAAGCCTTAAAGTGGTGTGTGTGAAGCGATGGAGGTTGATTGGCATCAATGGGGACAACGATGGTGGTGTTGGGGGTGATAGGTTGGGAAATAGTGGTAGTATTTTTGGAGGTAGAGAGGGGTTTTCTCTTTTCTCTTTTAAAAAACAATTTTCACGTTTGCGTTGAAAATAATATAAATCAAACAAACATGATATACAGAAGGATATTGACATGACCAGGGGCGGAGGGAAGGGGAGGCCTGTGTATGCCATGGCCTCCCAACATGTTCATATTATTATTTTTACAACAGTCAAAATGGACAATAGAATTAGTGAGGGTGTGGATTTGGGGTGCTTTATCTAACTTATGTTTTTTAGTGTTGTGCCTAAGCAGATTTGGTATTGTTGCTGAGAGTGCCCAATTTGTTGATTGTCAATTATGAATCAATATTTCCCCATTCTCAAAATTTAAAATGCAGAAAATTCAACAGGCCGGACAATCTTTAAGATCTATATAATTACTTTAACACTTCAACAAATTGGCGTCAATGCTATGATAGTTCATGTAGTTTGCTTCTATATATGTTAGTTAATTTTTGTTGTTGTTAATTGCGTATATTTGGTTTTGGTGGTTTTGGCCCCCTAATATGACTTTTCTGGCTCCACCACTGAACATGACTATGATTGGAAGTTCGAATTGAGATCTTAAAATTAAACTAGAGAGAAAAAATGGTGTCACTTAATCTAATTGTTATAATCTCTTGGGGCAGATTTGTGCTTAATTGAATATAATTGATTGAACTCTAATTCTACTCATCATATTCTACTTATCACACAAATCAAAATCTTTGAAGATATAAACAAATTGTAAGGAAAATATATATACATTTGAAACGTAAATATCAAACTGTAACGTAAATAGATATATAGGTGTTGCTGACCTCGATCAACATTTGCTTTGACCTTGAATTGTTTTGCAACTTCGTAAGCTTCGTCAGCTAGAAGCAACTGCTTCCCCTTCCCAATATTCATCTTGCTCCTAACCTTTCCCTTATGGACTATTGACCCTTTTCCATTTTTCTTCGGTAACCCAGCAACAGCAAGAGTAGTGCTAACGTTATCATCAGACTCAGTTTCAGAGTCTGACACCAAAACATGTTTGTAGCTCACAGAACAATTCCGTCGCATCATTTTGAACTTGTTCAATATGTCATGAATTTTGGTAATGAGGTGTGTGAGAGATTATATATATCAGGGGATCTCAAATGTTTTGTAGCTGTCCATATGTGCCTATTCACTGCAAGGTGACATTATGCACTCTTATCACTTTACAAACAAATTGCAAAGAACCACCATGTATCTTTGATAATTACCATTCAACCTAGATAAATTTGTAGTCATTTGCAATTACCTCCCTTAAAGTTTATTTTAATGACATAACACACGTGTATGTTACAATATAAGTGAGAAGAACATCTTATAGTGTGAGAGTGAGAGTGAGAGGAGCTCGCACCTTTTATTTGGTGAAACACATCTACTATCTTTGGGGAAAAAATTAAGGGATATTAAGAAATTTTTTTTGATGAATCACCGTAATTAGGGTCTTTGGCTCCCTAGTGATATCCTAGGGTATCGCCACAAGCTTCGACCCTTTGGACCGGTTATGAGACTAAACCTCGGTCAGGTGCTTAGAGCAGAGAATTAACACCCTTGATTTTTGCAACCTCCCAACTTGAGCGTCGTCACCAGGATTCGAACTTGCGTCCACTTTCTTATGGGGTCAAGATGCTTACCATTCGGCCAACCCTTGATTGATTATTAATAATTTTATTAAGGTGAGATATAGAGAAAGTAATGAGGTGAAGAAAAAAAAAAGATAGAGTACATTACATTTCATCATTTTTAAGTTTATTAAAATAACAAATCCTCTTATTTTTTAGTGTTGATTAGTTATTGACTTAACACCATTAAATTACTTGAAAATAAAAAATATTTATAATAAGTTATTTCATATTTATATACCAAAAATGTTTTTAACCATTAATCTTATTATTTCTTCTTTACAAAATAAATTTGATTTTTTAATTTGAAAAATGAAACATATAAATTAAAAATCTTATAAAAAGAAGTACAATACATTTAATTATTTATTTTTCAACCCATTATATATTTATTTTACTCAAACAAATAATTTTTAATACTTGTTTTTTTATTATTTAGCGTAACAACTATTAAATAAATATCATGTTTTCAATTATTTTATCTATAGAATATATGAATTATTATAATAATTGTTGTTGATAAATATGATAAAAATGCTGATTAAACAAGCATATTTGAGTATATATAATACTGAATATAAGTTTGTCCAATTATGATATACAAATTAAATGAGTATAATTTGACAAATGTTATGAATAATTTTGTGATTTATATATATTTATTTTTATTTAAAAAATAATTAATATATTTTATGTTCACTATGTAACAAAAAAATATATAATACTCTTGTTTACTTGATTTATTTATTTTATCAAGTCTATAGTTTAATGGATTCTTAGCAAAGTTCTTACTTCAAATTATTTTATCTATGCATAACATAGAATATGATAATTTGAAAATATATATTACCTATTTTTTGTTTTTACGTACACTAAAGTTATTTTTATAAGTTTATACATTTTAGTATTTATACAAGGATGTGAATTCTAATCTCAAGTTCTATTTCTATCACGTTTAAAGGATAAAGACGAATTTATCTTCATTCTTGTAGTCAAATATGCCTGTATAAACGATAATTTTATTATTTTTATTAAAAAATTATTGTAATAGGCTATATATATTCTATAGAAAATAATTGAAAACGTGATACTTGTTTAGAAGTTGTTGATTTAAGTGACTCAAAAAAAAAAAAAGAAACAAAAAAAATATAATAAAAAATCATTTTTTTACGTAATAGAAACACATTTAATCTTCATCAATTGAAGCACCAAAAAAAAATATTCATCATTTGTTAGTGTGTATACGAAAAAATAATCTATTTGAGCAAACTAAGTATATATAATAGATTGAAAATTATATACATTTATTTATATATATATGAATTATGTTTCCTTTCATAAGATTTTAAATTGTACATTTTATTTTTCAAATTAAAATATCAGCATTATTTCATAAACAAGAAAGCCAAAATTAATCATTAAAAACCTTTTTTAATGTATAAATATTAAATAACTAATTATAAATTTTTATTTATTTTTTGCGCTTAAATAATTTTTATTTTTATCAGTAAACGTAACGGTGTTAAGACAATAGTTAGTCAATACTAAAAATTAGGGTGTGGTGTAATCCATAACCATGTTTGAGGCAAGCAGCTCGGTTTTTTTGGTTCGAAACCCACTGTAATTAGGGACTTTGGCTTCCCAGTGGGTCCACCAGGGTGTCCCCATAGTTTCGGCCCTTTGGACCGACTATGAGACTAATTTTCGATTCAACAGCAATGGACGCTCAGTTTTTTACATACGGGATTGGGCTGCCTGATCCCAACTGGACGACTCCACATGAATCTAACTTGCGTCTTTTTCCTTAGGGGAGAGTCATGATATCATCTCTCCCAACATCAAGTTGGTTGCAAGTAGCTCGGTTTTGCTTAAGGAAGGTCTTGGTATTATGTTGAATAAATTATATTATATTATATTATATTATATTATATATGTATAACTTTAATAATCTCTTATTTTTTTTTTATAAACAAAATGTGTATTAAAATAAAGTAAAGAGGATAACCTAATTCATATACAAACAACAAATTATGAAAGGCCAGATGTAAAAGAAAAACTAGAACTACACTAACAAAGTCTAGTTTTGATTTTACGATAGCCAAAACCGAAAGCCACCCCAACAGATTGAAGTCCCAAAACCACTGTTAATCACTAAAGCATATGTGAACACCTATGCAGTAGAAATATAAAATAGGCAAAATAGGTTGATTGGTCCTATACGTTTATTTAATTTTTCACATTGGTCCTATAAGTTTTTTTTTTTCAAATTGATCCCACATGTTATGTTTCATTTTGACGTTAGTCCTTTCCGTCAATTTCAACCTAACGCCGTTAAATAAAGAGCTACGTGTCGCACTAATATCATGCCACGTCAGCTCAATACTAACGGCGTGAGATCGAAATTGACGAAAAGGACTAACGTAAAACGAAATGTAACGTGTATGACCAATTTAAAAAAAAAAAAATTATGAGACCGATATGAAAAATTAAATAAAATACAGGATCAATCAACCTATTTTGCCTATAAAATAACCTTTTGACCACCGAGACCAATCACGTGACAGTATCCTAGGAGCTTATGGGGAGATAAATCACACCACCAAGATAATGAAGCATTAAATAATTTTTCTAACTTTAGCTTTGATATTAATAAGTGAAACAAATTATTAATAAAATAATAACATTTTAAATATTTTAATAAACAGATAATTTAGTCAAATATAATCATTCTTATACTTATAATTAAAATAATTTAATATTTTTATTGTTTTTTTGACAAAATTTAATATTTTTCTTAATTATGGTGCAGTTGCCTTAATCAATACATGCATAAACAATGAATGGAAATTGTGTATGTGTAATTTTTTTTATAAGTATTGCGTATGTGTAATTAAGTATTAATAATGGAATGATGCATCAATGACCAATCTTTAAATTATAATCAACAGATTTAGAATCTTTAAAATATATAGGTTGGAGAAATGTTAATAATATACTCTTTTGAAGACTCCCTTCACCATTCTCTATTTTTGGATAAATAAGAGGGGCCTCGTGCATGTAATTTAGTGAGTCCAACATGAATTTTACTCAATAATATGAAACATGTAAAAAAGATTGTTCAAAGAGTTTAATTGCTATACGTTGACAGTGTAATAGTTTTTTTATACAGACATCCAATCAAAATTAATATATCAATTAAAAAATTGATTATTATCTTAACTACTTTAAAAGTCATTCATATATACTATGATTGATGATTGGTTGACAGTGTAAAAAAATTTTATATTGTCAGTACATAACGATTAAACTCTTGTTCAAAAGAGTACATTGCTAATGTTACTGATGTATACTTCATAGAGTAAATTCAAATAACTACTCATGAAACAAATGAAAATAAAGATGGAACAAAAGAAATCCGTATATGTTTGTTATTCATGATGTTGTATTGATCACAACCACCATTGATTCAAGGCAATAATGGCTATCAATTGAGGGTCCATTTATTTTAAGTTTGGATAGAATTGATTTTAAAACAATATTAATGTTAAAAAAATCGATTTAAAAAAAAGTGAGGTTAAAAAAAATTGATTTGTGTTCGGTAATGATATTTTAAAAGTGATTTTAGAAGAATTGATTTTGTTTGAATGATAAAGTAAAATTATTTTTAAGGTGTAAACATACATAATTTTATGTGTCCCACACCTGAATCAATTTTATTCAATAGAAAAGTTAAAAATTCTTGTTTCTCTTAAAAATAAATCCACCAACCCAAAAATGATTATTTGGATATAATTTTGTAAACAAATATCTTCACAATCCCAAAATATCTTTTCCTGCACGTAAAATCACGTTTATATTGCCGGAAATCTTAAGGAAACGGACACTCAATAGTTATCCAACATTGTATTTTATTCCATAAAGTACACCCTCAACTTTAAAGAATAACTTTAATCCATAACTAACTATGTTTTTTTTAATCAAGAAGAAGATGGTAACCATGTTAAATTTAATAATAAAGATTTATTATGAGACAATTTCGCTTAATATATCATATATAAAGTTTCTAATAAAAAGTAGCACAATGCAGTGAACGTCTTAATTTTCTAAATGATTTTCTATACTTAATTATGAAATTTGTTTAAAATTGTTTACCAATTTTATGTGCAGACATAAAAGATATTAAATATTTTTTGCTAGAATTAAATACTTCTTCTCTATAGTCTTATCAGATTTAACATTAATTTGGTCTTATAGTAAAAAAAAAAATTTATCTTTTTTTTTTTTTTTGCTGCCAAAACTTTTTTTAATCTACATATATACTAAAACTTGTATTGAAAATGAATCCCTACACATTTTTACCATTAGCAAGTTACCTCATACCTCATCTGGCGCTGTGTAACAATGTTAAATGTATTTTTTTTGATACAATGTTAAATATTTTTAGATCAAGAATATATATTAAAATACACTCCTAACTTAATTATTCAGTAATTTTCAAATATGTAGTAATTGATCAACATTTGGTTGGTGTGAGTGGTAACAAGTCTGGATCCCTTAAGCAAGTGGTCAAGGGTTCGATTCCTAATTTTTACGTATGGGAAAACCTGATTGGGAGGAGAAACCCTTAAATATCGTCCAGGTCCCCCGATGGAGATTAGTCATTGTTTACATGCCTGTTTGGTTTAGATTTTGAATGACCCAAAATCACGTTTGCTTCCGATAAAAGTGATTTTGGGATTCTGAAGGTGTTTGTTTTAAATTTAACGTTCAATAAAATCAATTCCGGGTTGAGTAAAATTGATTTTAAGAGAAACAAGAATTTCTAGCTTTCCCGTTGAGAATAATTGATTCTAGGTGTGGGACCCATAATATTCTTTATATTTACACCTCAAAAATGATTTTACACTATCATTTCTTCTAAACTGACTTTTAAAATATCATTACCAAATACAAATTAATTTTTTTAAACTCAATTTTTTTAAAATCAATTTTTTCAAAATCAATTCTATCAAAATCTAAGCCAAACGGACCCTACGATAGTGGACACTTCATTCCAATAACATGATTATCCCAAAAATAAAATATTTAGTAATTGCAACAATAATTGTGAAAATATTTTTTTCCAACGCGAGGAGGAGCATGCCTACGTTAAGAGCTAAGCGGCTATTGCATTTCAAAAGTTTTCTTTTGCCAAAATAGGTTGATTGGTTCAATATATTTATTTAATTTTTTACATCGGTCCATAAGTTTTTTTTTTTCAAATTGGTTTTAAACGTTACATTCCGTTTACACGTTAGTCATTTCCATCAATTTCGATTTAACGGTATTAGTTTTGAGCTGACGTGACATGATAATAGTGCGACACGTGTCTCTTTATTTGACGGCGTTAGGTTGAAATTGACGAAAAGGACTAACGTGAAAACGAAATATAACGTGTGGGACCAATTTGAAAAAAAAACTTATGGGACCGATGTAAAAAATTAAATAAACATATAAAACCAATCAACCTATTTTGTCTTTTCTTTTGGTACATATTGGCTATAGGTTAAATGATTTTCTGTTATGAAATTTTGTTTAAAATTGTTTTACAGTTTCTTGTAAGGTATTAGGATAGGAGTTAAAGATTTTTTAATAATGTGTAATTTATAATTGATTGACAATTTAAAAACTCTTTACACTGATAAGGTAGTTAGATAGTTTTGAATAAAATTTTATTTATCGAAAAATATTTGTCAATTATATCTTTTTGTAAAGTCATTAAAGATATATACACCAAAAAAGTCATTAAAGATATTAAATACTTTATAAATTAATTTTTTCTTCATATAGTCTTCTCATATTTAAAATTTGGTCCTTATACTAAACCTTGTTCTATTCGTCAAAAAAAAAAAAAAAAACCTTGTTGAAAACTGATCCTCACACATTTTTATCGTTAGAAATTTAAGTCATGGCTCATCCCGCATATCGTTAGATATTAGAGTAAAGGTTTAAATTGGTCATCGATAAAAAATACGGTAACATTTTGATAACTGAAAAGCAAAAAATATCAATTTGATCTTCAAGAATATAAAACGTGGGTCAAATTAGTCTTTTTTACAGTAATTTTTAGGAATGTTTTAGTCCTTATCAGGACTATTTTGATCCGTATTTTACATTCTTGAAAATCAAATTAGTATTTTTTATTTCTTAGGGACCAAAATGTCATTTTTTTTATCGAGGACCAGTTGGCTTTTACTCTAAATTTTCAAAGACATATATTTAAACATATTCCGAATCTAATTATTCAACAATTGGCGAATATGATTACAACAACTAATTATGAAAACTTAATTTTCCCAGCGCAATCAGGGGAAAACAAACGTTAATAGCAGGTTATTGCATTCCAATACTTGGACTTCTCGGAATCTGAATCCTCTCCTGCCACTTCTCTACATCCCTTCTCCAGCAAGGAATGCTAATTGTTAGATGCAGCTGATGGTTGAAATTAAAACCCTAAAAACACACCTCTTTCTCCTAAAAAAAAACAATATATGGGTAACCACAATACATAGCAGCAAGACCCCTTCTCCCTCTACCCAACATAGCGGCTCCACTCCCTTGCCTTCGTCGGTGCCTCCGCCTCTGCTGCCTATTACTCCGTCACCGCCCTTCGTCCACTCAACAACAAAACAATATTGTTAATGCCTTTTATCAATTATTAGTTACTGTAATATTGATCAATCGCCGAAAGTTATTAGTAGCCAATAACCAATATTGGACATTCTCGAGCTATCATATGCAAAGGTTTGCCCTTTGTTAATGCCCTTTGAAACTCCGTTAGTGATTGCTAGGAATTCAATTAGCCTGACACAAATTATTTTGAATAAGCAAATGCCCCCTTTGTTAATTCTTTTTTATGCTTCAGAGGCGACAGCGGCAAGGGAGTGGAGCCGCTGTGTTGGGTAGAGGGAGAAGGGTCTTGCTGTTGTGTATTGTCGTTACCCGTATTTGGATTTTGTTTTAATTTCAACCATCAAATGCATCTAACGGCAAGCATTCCATGCTGGATAGGTGCTATAGAGAAATGGCAGGAGAGGATCCGGACTCGACTTCCTGATGTCATTGTATATAATTGATTGGTGATGGGTAGAGGTGGCAAAACGGGCTATCCGGCCTAATCTGGGTTACGGGCTATATCAAGTCGGGCTAAAAAAGTTCGGATTTAACTCAATCTATTAAAATGATGGCATTTGCTTTTTATACCAAATTATTTACTATTCTTACCCTCCTCCCCATTTTTTTCTAATTAAATCCCATAAACACCCTTCTGATCTTTCCACCCCTTTTTTCACAATTAATTTTTTACCTTACGGAAACTATAATTTCCATAATGTATTCAAGTTTTTTTACGCTACGGAAATTATAGTTTCCGTAATGTATTAAAAATTGTATACATTATGGAAAATATAGTTTTCGTAATGTAAAAACAAATTGAATACATTACGAAAACTTAAAGTATAGTTTTCGTAATGTAAAAAAATTGAATACATTACGAAAATTATGTATTCAATTTTTTTTTAAAGTTTCCGTAATGTATACAATTTTTATTACATTAATTTCCGTAATGTATTTAATCTTTTTACCAATTTTTTTACACTGAGATAATTTCCGTAATGTATTCAATTTCCGTAGTGCACCCAAATTTTGGTACATTACGGAAACTAATTTCCGTAAGGTATTTTATTTAGAATACCAACATACCCAAATTTTGGTACATTACAGAAACTATAGTTTCCGTAATACACCCAATATAGTTTCCGTACGATAGTGTAATTTGGAAAACCTCCGAATCCTTACGCAAGATGCATGAAAAAAACGAATCCTTACCCGTGTTCTCTCCTGGAAAAAATACCACCGTTGTGCTCGTTATCTTATTGGTTGTTCTCCCCTCTGCAACTTTTCCGATGTGACAATGAGGTTGGGTGAGATTGGGTTGGGAGTAAGAGAGGTACCAGATAAGTTATTACCTGATCTAGGTGAATGCTAGCATGAAGTATCCTAGCATGTGGCATACCCGTGAGGCACTTTTTTGACCCTTTATAGCCTGTTTTGCAGGTAACTAATATTTTTCTATTTGCAGAGAGGGGTCGATCAAAAAGTTGACTAGGGGCATTTGTGCAATACAAGTTTTGCTTTCCTTCTTTTGCCATCATTTTTCTGTTCCAAGAGAACCAGGAGGGCCGAACCAATCCTCCGCGGGTCTGCTTGTGGATAAGGCCTTGTGTTTGAGGTTGAAAAATTAGGCAATGATCGTCATGACGGCTGAAATTTGCCACTGTTGTTGATGAAGGAAGTGTTCGTCAATGTGGATCCAATGTTGAGGGGGACATACTTGGGCGTGAAGTTGTAGCGGTTGAAGGAGAAAGGGCGGTGGCGATGGGCCTCACCTCGTCCTTGATATTGTCGTGGCAGTGATGATTGGTGCATGTTACTGTGATGGGAGAAGAACGGTTTTTTGTTTGTTGGGTGGGCTTGGTTTTGGGGTGAGAGTGGAGAAGGAGGGGTTGAACAAGGAAGAGAGCATTTTTTTTTTTTTTTTTTGAAAAAAAGAAGATGGAAAATCAAGTGGAGAATTTGATTCATTTTAGGATTTGTGGCTTTGATTTTATTTTATGGATGAATTCATTTTAGGATTAATGGGGTCAAATTAAAGTTAAAACAGTTTAATTTAAAACCGATACAAATTCTTCACTGCACCAATTCACTCATCACTAGAAGCATTTACAAATTCAACTTAATTGATTCTAAACACAAAAACCAGCAAGCTAATCTAATGGGTTTTGATGATTTGGGGTGGAAGTTAAGATTTTAATATAAATTTGCACTGAAAGCCAAGACTTGACCGAAAAAGGATGATGAGTAGTTGTGCTGGTGGTGCCGGCATAGAGGAGAAACAACGTAACGACGGAAAGAGTATCTAAATTGTAAAGGGAAAAGAGTATCTCTACAATGGGTAAGGAGGGACTATTTAACAAAATCAAAGTAAACTTGTTTTATCAGTTGGAGGTTTGTTTTTCTTTTTTGGAAGAAGCAATCTCTGTCATTGAATAGTTTAATCATAAATCCAACAGTGGAAACCGGTGCTTCATCCATGTACCATTTGCTGAGGTACTTCATGCTAGCATTCACCCCTGATCTATGCACATTGAGTCTGCATCCAGTTGGTTTTTTCCTCACTCTTGATTTCTTCCGCTTAACACTCTTGATCTTTGTTACAACAATCTCACTCCCATCTTTATTTTCCAAACTCGAATTCTCATCTTCCATGAGCATACCTTTCTGGCTCTGCTTTTGGCTTCCCCTTTCTCGCAACTGCTTCGAATCTTGACTATCACTCACTCTCTCTACAAGCAATAACCCATCATCAATAATTTTTGGTCTCTCACTGTCTGTATCAAAATTTTCTTCCCCCTTGTCAGTAGAAGAGATTTCCTTCACTCCTTTGTTTAAACAACTTAACCCATCACTCTTGGATAATTCTGCCCACTCCACCAAATTATTGTCCATCTCGCCCTGACCCCAACACATGAATTTCCCACACAGCTGGCTTTGGAAGTTATTCACATTTTCATATTGCAAATTATCAGAACCCACTTCATGAAACATGTGATCCCCCTTTTGGGGCATCACATGATTACCCGTTGCGAAAAATAAACTTTAATTAATTGTGCTGGTTAATTTGGGATTTATTTCGAATTCGTGATAAATTTTTTCTTCTAACTTAGCTTACCATACATCGGCGTAGCTTAAACACGCAGGTAAATAGACATCAAACAGAGTATACCTAATAAAATACCATAATAGAATATATAGACCTTATACATACGGTCATTCAAAACAGTCATGGCTTTCAGTAGCCAGAGCAACTAACTAACTGTAGTTCAAAATAAAATAGGGCATTTCCTATAGCTGGTCTTACTAACTAAAACGCTGTGACTTCTCGTACGTCACCCTCCTCCACATACTCAAGTGTCAGGGAATGGATCCCCGGATATTCCAGCGGCATCTTGTAACTCATCTAAAGATGTAAGGGTGAGATACCAATATATGGATTCACACACGATAACGACATGCATTTCACATCAATAACATATAAGCATAGATAATCATTATGCATAAAGTCCTACTAAATGAGCAAGTAATATATCATAGGGTTTCTTACCCGACAGTCATCGTTGTTTTCAAAAGAGATGCATGACACTTCAATATTCATCACCTAATTCTTTACTTAATCTTAACACCTTTTTATAAAAACTGAGCTGATCAGGCTCAAGGTACATTGCCCCTAGGCACAATGACCAGCACCTAAGTGCTTATTCGGAAGTACATGAACACCATGACATTACGCAATTATATGGAATTATATTCAGCGGTACTTGATAAATTGTAAACGGTCATATTACATTGTTCAACTCAAAGCACAATATGTTCCCAGAATACGTATGACCCCATTGTCCATCAAGGCACAATGTTACGCTATGACTTAAAGTCAACACAAGATTCCCTGCCATGATGGTCCCCCAATCTAGATGGCACGTCTGCCTAAAAACAAATGCATGAGAAAAACGTTTCAAGTCTTGGCACTTTTTCTTGTGTTCGTTCTTCTGTTGTCGTAGCTCAAAGGCTTCCGACTATTCATAATTTACACTATTTTGAAACTTCTTACCGTTTACCATTAACACAGGACGAAACGTCCGAGTGCTCAATCGCGGAGCCTTAGACCGATACACCAGCCTAAGGTTCGTGGAAATAGAAAACATTATTCACCTTTGATTTCGTTTCCTCATAATAAGAGGAGGACACATAGTCCATAGGACACGCAATCCATAACATTGTTGCATGACTTCTCGTGCTATTTTTACAGAACACTGGCGTCCCGATGTTTTGTACGCTAGGTTAATGTTCTCATTGTTGTTCACCATTTTTTGTTCTGTGAAACACAAATTCAAAACAAAATATCCGCAACTCATCCAAGTTGTCGGATTTTATACTGTTGGGAAAATTCATTTTACAGAAAAACTTTTCTGTTTGGAAATTGTTTTGTAAACCATTGACTTTCTGGTAAAACTCATCTTTTGTTGACAGTCCCTTCCCAAAAACTAATTTTTGAAAGGAAACAGCTAAGACCAAAAACATCATCCCAGAACAGCATTACTGTTTTTCGAAAACATTTTCTGTAAAACTTTTCAGAATTAAAATATCATTTTAGCGTTAAAAACGTCCTAAGTTCCAAAGACTTGACTTTTTCCTCCTAATGTTACATTTTCCACATAAAGATTAATTTATTCATAAAAACTAACTTTTCCTACTAACTTCATAAATTACTTTTGGATCTACTTTTCTTTTAGAGAACTAGCATCGTTGAAAATTCCCAACGTTTCCCAAATAAATCTTTATCAATTAATTCAAAGCTTTTTATGGTCTTTATCCCCGTTAATTAATTAAGCACTAACCAATGTCAGGTTTCCCACTCAGCAATCAACATCATCACATATTTATAGCAAATAATACAGTTAAATTGCATATTCAACTACTGTACCACATATTAACAAGCAATTATCAATAAATCAAATAATTGCCAAAAGTAAATAAATCAATCACCACACAGATAAATTATACAATTACAGACCAATATGATGACATGCAGTCATCGGGAGAATCTCTCAGGCATTTCCCCCCTTACCTCTTGAAGTTCCCGGTAAGCAAAAAGCCGTCTGATCGATCCGGAAGTCGCCTGGTTTCTCGTCCGATCACTCATCGACAACTACAAACATACAATCAATCAATACATCAACTTTAAATCACAAATTATTCCCTAATCCTTTTCACCTATGGTTCGACCTTAGCTAGAAAAATTATCTAGGAAGTTCCAAAAATTCCTATCTCTTGGATTCTATCCTTACTAGGTGTGGTAAGGCTAGATCAAAGCCTATTACACCAAAACTTGAACCAAAATCCTATCCTCCCACACATAGGGTTTTCGGCCCCAAAAATCCATATGAGCTAGGAAGTTCATTTGGTTTCCAACTCTTGGATCAATGATCCTCAAGTACACACAACACTAGATTAAGTTACATTACTCAAAAATTTGAAGTAAAACTCTTGCTTTTCAACAAGGGTGGGTTCGGCCCCTCCTAGAAACAAATAGTTAGACATGGTATTTGATTACATGCTCTTAGATAGTGATAGAGAATGATGAAACTAGATCATAGAAATTGATTTGGTATTAAAAGGATTTTTCTACAATTTCTTATAGATTTTTGAAATTCTAAGTTCAAAACTAAACCCCCATGAAACTTGAAGATTAAAGAGAGAATAAGAGATCAAAGTTGAGGGTAATACCTCCAAGATGATGAAGCTAGAGAAGAAATAAACAAAAATCACTTAAAAGCTTGAAGATTGGTGAAGAAAAGCTTGAAGAAGATGAGAAATGGTGAGAGAAAATGGAGGAGGAGAAGGAAGAAGATGAAGAGAAAAGAGAGAGTGAGGGGCGTGAGAAGTGAGAAGAAGAAAAGGTGAGGTGAGATACTTTCTTTTATATTATGGCAAAATTGTAATTAAGTGCAAGGGTATTTTGATAATTTCACTCAAAGTCCTATAAATATCTAGATATTTTTCTAGACATAATGATGGTGATGATAAGGTGATATGTCTTCAACCTTATCCGTAGCGGGTCCTGGTAAATTCTATATTCAGCTTCGTTGTCCACCAGATTTAGGTTTTATGCCCAAATAACTTATAACGACTTATTTATTTTGAAAGTTTTCAAAATAACCAATAACGTTGAAAATAAAATATAAAATCTAACTGTTTTTTCATCAGTCAAAATTAGGTCGTCTGAACAGTAAAATCATACTGTCAGTGTAAAACGCAGATCGGACTCCGTCTGAGTTTTCGACCAAAATTTAACCATACCTTTCTACGATAGCGTAGAGCGTGACTATGATCTCGGATTATTTTATTTCACTCTCTAAACCCTCTAATAAAATTCTGATTGCACTGATCATTTATCTCCTCAAAACTTGTCTTATTATTTTCTTTCTTAGAAAGATAATCGTTTTTCTCCGGAAACTCCTCATATAAGCATAACTTCATATCTTCAAATTTATCCTCCGCATTTAACTCCGGATACCACTGTAATTCCATCTCCGATGCCCCCTCCATTGAGAATTCTGTATCAGAAAAACTTCCGATGAACACCTAGAATCAGGTTGCCTCTTATGATCATTGTACATATACACTGGTTCCGAAAACGGCTCTTCTATTAACTGGACAGTAAAGATTAGACCATTAATACGAACTTTCAGCACCTTAGTAATCATATCACTTGAAGAAGTTTGTATTAGAACTCTGGCTATATCAAACCTTTTCTTCCTCATGGTATTTAGTGTTGGTTTTTAAGGAATATGAAAGGCTTAAAAAATATAAATCAGAGAAGAACAAATTTGAATTGTTGGAGGATATCTTTATTGATCCATTATCATCCAATTTATACAACTAAAAAACTTCTACTGATAAACATAAAAGCATCGGATAAATACCTAAAAACTAGAAGATAAAATATTTTATCTTATTAGTCAAATTTGACCGTTATTTTTCTAAAAAATAGCATAATAAATTGATATTCAAACTCCTAAAAATAAGTTATCCATTCTAAACGGTAGATATTGAGACATATTTTTCAACATTAAGGTCCAACTCAAAAAAACAAAAAAAAAAAGCCTCTCCATGCATGAATAGGATCCCCCCTTACATCTTATCCAAACAAATCTCTCCCTTGCAACTTCTCGAGCTGTCTGGACAAATTTCAGTAAACCAATTTTGCAAAAATGGTGTGTGCATCATGCAACAACTCACTCAAAATTTTTCCCTTCAGAGCTTGAATTAACACATTATCAGCTCCCATTGGAGTGACTATCATAGTTATCAAACCCTCCCTTATCAAGCTTTCTTGTAATGAAAAAATTCCATCTGGATTATGCACCAAACCCACATAAGCTTCAGATATTGAATTGCATGCCCATCCACTCTTCTTGATTAGTGTCTCGAGTCTTTGACACAGATTTCTTAGGTTGCCACCTCTGTTTTGGCTTCATTTTTACCACGTCTGCATAACACAAACCATTTCTGACAAAGCCCTGATAATCTAGCAGCTTTATCTGGCTTATAGTTGAGTTAACACTCTAATTGATTTTATCCTGGTAAAAGTTGTTTAGTGTGGTATGAAATATGTTGGGTTGAATCAAGAAGATGGAACGAGAGAGAGTCACTAGAAACCAAACATCATAAAAAAATTGCAAAAGTAAGTTTGGAGTCACTAATCCACGTTTGCGATGTGCAAACTGTAATACAAACATGCACTAAAGCAACTGATATGCAGGGGAAAATAAAAACACACCAGCTGAGGAGCACTTGTGCTTATACACACAACCTTTCAATTCTGATTTTTATGGCCTTCGTAATTATAGATAGTGGGAACAATACAACTAGGATTGAGTGGATAGCAATGCATTTCCAGCTAAAGAAAGTTAATCAATCAATGCCTTGTCTGTCTCTCTTTCCTTTCCAATGATAAGTTATCTGTACATGCATGTACATCAATAAGCTAATTTTATCACTAGTCCATCTCTGCATCTAACTGATCTTGTTTATACAAAATAATCACTATTCCTTCACATACTTTTGCTCATTTCTCTAAAAACGAAATGCTCAAAGTTTCATCTCTTCGTAACCATCTAGTTCCCCTTAAATATAATTCACATTGTCCTATTTTTGGGTGAAATACTTCACATATTCCATTTTATAATGCATTTTTTCTTTTCCAGACCATTACAACATGCATATTTGTCCTCCATTTTTCATTACTTTAGTTCACATACATGGCAAGCATACTATGCTGCCATGCAATATATTCTACAAACACATGTTCCGTCTCATAAGGCTTTCAATATCCATATTCAAATAGATCTCTATAATCTACAGATGTCAAATTATTTTTGTTATTTAATTTATTTACATACCCCTAACATTTCATATTTCAACTTTTAAGGATGCATAAAATCATATTAAGTCTTAGATGTGTCCCGTATTTTTAT
The DNA here is from genome assembly GCA_039655645.1 of Ammopiptanthus mongolicus. Lineage (NCBI taxonomy): Eukaryota > Viridiplantae > Streptophyta > Magnoliopsida > Fabales > Fabaceae > Ammopiptanthus > Ammopiptanthus mongolicus. The sequence goes on from CM077348.1 coordinate 85,941,130, forward strand.
AGGTCAGGTGATTCTGAATGCTTTGAGGTGGGCTTTAGTTAAACACTTAAACTCAATTTAGCTTTTTTTTTTTTTTTATTTTCATCTTTAATTTACAGCAATCCACAATAGCTTTGCAAATACCTCATTCATTTCACAAGGATGCATTTCAGAGTATATGCAACAACATTATACATGTACACCAACAAATTGATAGATCTTATTTTGTTTTAAGTCTTTAGTTTGTCACTCTAAGCTTCATAGAGACGAGAATATAACCTCCAAGCAGCATTTGCATCACAGATTGCGACATTTGGTTTCTTCATTTTGATGTAAACACTAGTTGTAAATGATTAAGAATTATATATAAGAATGAACATTCATCATGAGTGATAAGAGTATGTTAAAAAGAAAACAAACACATCGAGTCATACCTCTGGTTGCATACATTATTATAGCAGATGTAGGATTGAGCAAAATTGTCTGTCAAGTTCTCAATTGCCTCCTCAAACTTACTTGCATTATAAAGTTATCTGCATTAGATATGGCTCCAGATTCCAGACCCTCTGAAAGGTATCAGCTACATCTATCGCACCAAACAGAAATACAAGATTTCCTATAGCATGCATTCGGTTGAAAATTGTATCTTTTGCTTGGAACTAATTACACTCGTTCAGTCGTTCTTTTTTTGTTTTTTTTTGATAAACTTCAGTCGTTTCTATTTAGTTATCACTAGAGGCAAGGATTGCAACTTGGTTATCACAAGAGAACAAGCCACTAACTACAAAACTGAGGTGGGAAAGGTTTAATATGAAGAAAGTAAAGGTTTTGGTTAATAAGGTAAAAGAAATAGGAATCATCTTAAATTTTGTTCCATAATATAGCTTTATGATTTTATGAAGTAAAAAAGAAAAGTAAATTTATCATTAACTATGTTTATGTGGCTCGTGTTATCTGAAGAACAAGTATATTTTTTTGTGTTTTTTTTCTTATCATACACCCAGGTAGAAGAAAGAGATAAACAAAAAAGTTATAAAAGAAAATCTAATTTTTTTGATTGGGCATGGTACTTACAAAATATCTTTGCGTTTATCTCTCAGATCTACGTGACCACATAAAAACAAACATATAGATGATCCACTCCCTATTCACTTACATACATTGCACAAAAGTCCAACTTGGCAGTCATTGCGCTTCATTATTATTATCTCTAAATTTTAATGTTAATTGAATGTATAAACCAATTAATTTTTAGTTTGACTAAGACAGAATCAATTTTTATTTACTACAAACTAGCTTCAGATTTTGTATAGTTTACGATCGTTTATTCACATAATTTTCATTCCTATCTTTTTTTTAGGTAACTTTATAAAATTTTTTGGCACATCTATCCACTCACTTGCTTTTCCTTTTTTACATAGTTCTATATATGTACTTCAATGTTTTCTCAAATCTTTGAACAGCTTTAATCTTTCTAGCCGTTTTCACTCAATCACTTATGTTTTGATTTTGATGGCTTGTATATCAAGCGCTTTTCTCTAATTTTTAATATTTTTTATATATTCTAATTTTCAATATTTTAAAGAAGTGAGTGTATGTGAGCAAATCCCATATATATATATATATATATATATATATATATATATATATATATATATATATATATATATATATATATACCCAACAGTGGTTGATCGCAGTAGAAGTGGATTGGGATCCCAGACGACCTTCATCTGCAATGTCATGGGTTCGAATCCTAAAGTCACCATGATAGAATACCCAAGATGATCCAGAATGTAGTGGGATCAGAGGGAGATGTCTTAGTGGGCCTTAAGTATGATAAGCTCATTACTTGGACAGTTTATGAGTGTAGGAACAAGAAAGGGAGGAGGGGAGAGAATAATGAAGCTGCCTAGCTGGCAGTTAGTTAGAATATGCATTATAGGGAATGTGAGTAGCAGCAAATGGACATACAAGAATTCTGTTAGTACCCTAGTGGTTAGGCTAAGAGAGAGAGTATCTTTTCTTAGAGGAGCCTTGGCTCTGGTTATTTTGTATGAGAGCTTGCTCTCTTTTTTCTTCATTCCAGTAATACATATCTCCTATTTTCTATCTTAAATTCTTCTGTTCTATCAATTGGTCCGACCTGCCGCTGTTCATGCCACCGAAAATGACTGACCGCGAGTTTTTCTCAAGTTACGATCACATAGACAAAATTCTGTGGTGCAAAGGATTCATCAGAAGCTGTCTCCTCGATTCTTTGGCCCTTCTAAGATTGTCCAGAGGGTTGGAGAGGTGGCTAATAAGCTGCTGTTACCTGAAGCTTCGCATGTGCATTCTGTTTTCCATGTTTCACAGCTCAAGAAAGCCATAGGTGACTATTAAGTTTCCCCTGACTTGCCTCTGGATGTGAGGGCAGATGTGGATGTTGGCATCAATCCGGATAAGGTGCTTTCCTGGAGAGACAACTTTGAAGATGGGCAGCATTTTAGGGAATGGCATCTAAGGATTCCACTTGGGAAAAAGAACTGCTGCTCAAAAGTCAGTTTCCAGAGTTTAGCCTTGAGGACAAGGCTAGCTGTTCTTGAAGGAGGGGGTAATGATAGAATACCCAAGATGGTCCAGAATGTAGTTGTAAATCTAATACAGTGATCCAAACATGTTATACAATCGAAAATAACATACTCAGATCACACAGCGGAAGCTAAAACGGATCTAGAAAACCAACCTCCCGCCATTGCTATTTGATTCTCTCTTCTTCCTCTTCTGGTTCCTTTTGCTCTTAGACCTTTTGCACGAACACTTCACCCGCTTTCTGCTTGCTTTCAAAGCTCCTTGATTTTACGCTGTAACCCGTTTACGGCGTAATGCCAACCCGGTTCTGTCTTGGCTTTTCCAAACCCTTACTCACTCATACTCGATGGTGTTTCTATGCTGAAAAGAGGAGTAGGTTCAGTGACCCAAAATAGAGAGCAACCCGTTTAATTTATAGACCTCCGCCCATCACAGAGATCAGAAACGTGGAGCATGAAGTGGGATAATGGGAGAGTGGGGAAGTTACTGAATAATGCTTAGAAAGTGGGTTGAACACAGACCCAAAATGGACCACAATATGTAACTGATTTCCCATAAAAAATAGGAAACTATAAACCCATAACAAAGGGAGCACGTCTGCTCCGAAAACAATGGGAAATTCCATCATTCTCCCACTTGGTCCATTTATCCCAACATCAATCATAATAAGAAACAAAATATATGAATCATAGCGATAGGTCCTCTAATAGCGAGTATTATCTTCAATGTATCACAATATATCAAGTTTCTTAATATTTGCCCTTAACTTAATAAATAAACCATATGTTCATTCTAGGTCCTAACCAAATGATATTTCTCTAAATAGACAAATATGTGCACAAAAACATATGAGAAAACATCAAACTGAATAAGAGTTTCATCGAAAACAATAAATGTACGTACAACGAAAATTACATCATAGAACCAAGTCCCATTCGTACTACATGATCCCTAAAATTCTTTGGTGGCATGCCTTTAGTCAAAGGATCGGCAATCATCAACTCAGTGCTAACGTGTTCAATGACCACTTTCTTTTCCTTAACACGTTCTCTTATGGCTAAATACTTGATGTCGATATGCTTACTTCGACTTCCACTTCTGTTGTTCTTAGCCATAAATACCGCAGCAGAGTTGTCACAGTACAACTTCAATGGCCTACAAATAGAGTCCACGACACTAAGTGCAGATATGAAACTCTTCAACCATACACCATGCGAGGTAGCCTCAAAACAAGAAACGAACTCAGCCTCCATAGTGGAAGTAGCAGTCAAGGTCTGCTTTGCACTTCTCCAAGATATAGCTCCACCAGCTAGCATAAAAACATAACCAGATGTTGATTTCAGGCTATCAATGCAGCCAGCGTAGTCTGAATCCGAGTAGCCAATTACTTCCAGATCATCAGTCCGTCTGTACATGAGCATGTAGTTCTTTGTTCCTTGAAGATATCTTATCACTTTCTTTGCAGCTTTCCAATGGTCAACACCTGGATTACTCTGATATCTTCCCAATACTCCAACAGCATATGCAATGTCAGGTCTGGTACAAACCTGAGCATACATAAGGCTTCCAACAGCTGAAGTATATGGAATGTTCTTCATGTGTTCCCACTCCAACTCATTTTTGGGACACTGACTTAAATCCAGTTTGTCACCCTTCACAATGGGAGCTACACTCGGTGAACAATCCTTCATATTAAATCTCTCTAAAACTTTGTTGATATAGGTCTCCTGAGACAAACCCAAAATGCCTCGAGATCTTTCCCTATGGATCTTAATGCCAATGACATAAGATGCCTCTCCCATATCCTTCATATCAAAGTTCTTCGAGAGAAATTGTTTCACCTCATATAGCATACCCTTATCATTAGTCGCAAGCAAAATATCATCCACATATAACACAAGGAAACAAATCTTACTCCCACTGACCTTGTGGTATATACATTGATCCATGATGTTCTCTTCAAACCCGAATGAAGTGATGACATCATGAAATTTTAAATACCACTGGCGGGAGGCTTGTTTCAATCCATATATGGATTTATTAAGCTTGCAGACTAAGTGCTCACCATTACTTGAGGAGAATCCTTCAGGTTGTTTCATGTAAACCTCTTCCTCTAGGTCACCATTGAGGAATGCTGTTTTCACATCCATTTGATGTAAATCAAAGTCAAAATGAGCTACTAATGCCATAACTACTCGAAGAGAATCTTTCTTGGATACAGGACAAAATGTCTCTGTGTAGTCGATTCCTTCTCTTTGAGTGAATCCTTTGGCGCAAGTCTTGCCTTATGTCTTTCAATGTTGCCTTGTGAGTCTTTCTTTGTTTTAAAGACCCATTTACATCCAACGGTTTTTACACCATTAGGCAACTCAACGAGATCCCAGACTTGGTTAGATGCCATAGAATCCATCTCATCTTTCATGGCATTATACCACAAATTCGATTCCTTAGAACTCATGGCCTGTGAAAACGTTTCAGGATCATTTTCGGCTCCAATGCTATAGTCCGATTCTTGCAGATACACAATATAATCACTAGGAATTGCTGACCTTCTAGCTCTAGTAGATCTTCTTAATGTTGCCTCATTATCTTCTTGAGGAACTTGTTGCTCAACCGGTTGTTCAACATGGTCTTGTTGTTCCTCTTCTACAACTTGATCTACAGGATCATTTTCAACAGCTTGTGGAACTTCAATTACTAGTTGTCTAACACCCATTTGTACTTGAGGGGCGTGAAAGACAATCGGTCTATCACCTGATCCAGAGGGTTGAGCTTCATAGTGATTCTTTTCAGGAGCAATGTCCTGAAGGTGATCACTCCCACTGATCAAGTCATTTTCAAGAAATTTTGCATTTCTTGATTCCACAATCCTAGTGCTATGTGATGGACAATAGAATCTATAACCTTTGGACTTTTCCGCATATCCAATGAAATACCCACTAATAGTCCTTGGGTCTAGTTTCTTCTCTTGTGGATTATAAATTCTCACTTCAGACGGGCATCCCCAAACGCGTATATGTCGCAAACTCGGTTTCCAACCTTTGAATAACTCAAACGGTGTCTTTGAGACAGCCTTGGTCGGAACTCGGTTTAATATATACGCAGCCGTCTTTAGTGCTTCAATCCACAAGAATTGAGGAAGTTTTGAGTTACTCCTCATACTTCTCACCATGTCCATTAAAGTTCGGTTTCTCCTTTCTGCTACACCATTCTGATCCGGAGAACCAGGCATAGTGTATTGGGCAACAATCCCATGCTCTTGAAGAAACTTCGCAAATGGACCAGGTGCTTGTCCATTCTCTGTGTATCTACCATAATACTCTCCACCCCTATCGGATCTAACGATCTTAATTTGTTTTCCACATTGCTTCTCCCCTTCAGCCTTAAATACCTTAAAGGCGTCCAAAGCTTCGTCCTTAGAACGAAGTAAGTAGAGATGCATATATCGTGAATAATCGTCTATGAAGGTGATAAAGTATCTCGGATTGTTTGCGTCCATGTCTGGACAACAAATATCAATATGTATGATTTCCAATAGGTTCGAGCTCCTCTTTGCACCGGTTTTAGACTTGTTAGTTTGCTTACCCTTAATGCAATTCACACAAGTCTCAAAATCAGCAAAATCCAAAGTACTAAGTACTATTTCATTCACTAATCGCTTAATTCTCTCAATGGAGATGTGTCCCAATCTCCGATGCCACAACATAGAGGATTCCTCATTCACAACACATCGTTTTAACCTAGAAGTAACATGCATAGAATTATAAGCAGCATCATTTGGCAATTTAATGTAGTAAAGACCATCAAGTAATTCACCAAAACCAACAACTTCAGATTTATTTGACAAAGTAAAACCAGAATCCGAAAAAATAAAAGATAAACCCAAAGGTGCAAGTCTTGAAACAGAAATCAAATTTCTAGAAAAACTAGGAACATAAAAGGTCTTTTCTAAACGTAAAATAAAGTTGCTGCTTAAGACTAAACTGCATGTCCCAATGGCTTCCACATGTGAACTCATCTTTCCGCCTGAATAGATGTATTGTTCACTTCCCACTGGCTTCCTTAGGTTTTCCATACCCTGCAAGGTATTAGAAACATGGATTGTAGAACCAGAGTCAATCCACCATGTGTTATGATTAACACTAACCATATTAGATTCATAACAAACAAATGCAAATGGAGTACCTTTCTTGTCGAGCCAGTTCTTAAAATTTATGCAGTCTTTCTTCATGTGCCCTTTCTTCTTGCAAAAGAAACACTTTGACTCTTTCGTTATGACTGGCTGAGGAGGAATATTGCCCTTATTTTTGGCATGATGATCCTTCCTTTTCTTTCCTTCAAAAGTCAAGTTGATTCTTTCGCCCTCCTCCATCATCAACCTTTCCTCTTCTTGAACACACATAGTCAATAGCTCATTAATTGACCACTTATCCTATATGCGTTATAAGAGATTTTGAAAGGGCCATATTGATGAGGCAGGGAGCACAAAATGTAGTGCACTAAGAAAGTATCTGACATGGTAACCTCCAAAGCTTTCAGCTGAGCTGCTATATCCCTCATGCGCATGATGTGATCACGCACTCCTCTTATCCCAGTGAGCTTCATGGATGAGAACTGTATTATTAGGGTGCTGGCAAGCGCCTTATCAGATGTGACAAACTGCTCATCAATGGCTTTCAGAAGATCCTTAACTCTAGTATGCTGGTCGATAGAACCACGGATACCAGCAGATATTTTGGTCTTTATGAACATCACAGAGAGACGGTTAGATCTCTCCCATTTTTCATAAAGATCAACAGCATCTGGCTCGCTGGTTTCAGTAATACCCGGTGGTTCGTCCTTCCTAATAGCATAATCAATGTCCATCCAGCCCAAATGGAGAAGAATTCTCTTCTTCCAAACCTTATAGTTGTCACCTCTTAATTCGGGAATATCACACTTAATATCAGAAAAATTCATAGGTTGAATAACTGCAAAGAACAATCATACATGCTCATTATATAATTTGAGACTAAAATAAATATCATGTTACCAATGTAAATCATGTCTTAATTCATGGATCTAGAGACATAAAACTTGCCTGTGGGCTAAAGTCCTACTCAATTAGATTCATATTGTAACCTTATGATAAAACTATCAAATTATGCTCATTTTCTTAATTCCTGTGGGTAGATTAAGAAATATAATCTGATATTTTATCCTAACTAATCATACAAATATAACAAAATTCCTGTGGGTAGATTTTATTACATCACATATGATTAATTACAATGAATGTTTTAATGTGATTATAAAACTTAATATATAATTCTAATTAATTAAAGATGCTGTGGCTACTCCCTAATTAATTAAAATTATATTAATCACCTAACATTAAATTAAGCTAAATATTTGCATAATAACATCCTGATCATGCAAATAGATTAAATGACTAAGCATATATGTTACTACCGTAACTTTGACACATAGTAGTCATAATTTTATACATAGATTTCATATAAATGAATAAACTTTTAACATATATGCACATAGTTAGAATGTCATTCTTTACATCATGCATATAAGACAAAATCGATGCATAAATATTATTTAAATTTGACATATGCGGTGATCTCAAATTACATACTGACATATTTCAGTAATGAATAAATAATAATATATATGCATACTTGAAATGACCCATCTGTCACACATACCATACAAAAACCCGTGAAGAAGAAATAAGCAATCCATTCAATTGACGTTGATAGATTCATAAAGGTTGATTTCAATTTTAAAGGAATAAAATAATAATATTTGCATATAGATAAACCATTACTCTGCACCATGATCATGCAAGCCTATTATTACTTAACCCGTGAAACAGATTTGTTTCAAAAAATGGTACTCCCGTAACAACCTCGTTTCAGGTTGTCTTCAACCTTGAGCCGGGTCACTCTGACCCGGTTACGACCCGCGACCCCGATGTAAAACCCGACAGTTTTCAATCATTTTCAACACCAAAATCACCATTTAAAATCACAGAAAGCATAGAAAAACGATTTGCATATGATTTCCTATTTTAGTTCGAATTAAAATGGTCCAAATCACAATCCCCATATACTGAAATTTTTCGAAACTCAAAACCACACAAGAAGAGCAAGCAAGGCAGAGGCATAAACAAGGCTCTGATACCAAATGTAAATCTAATACAGTGATCCAAACATGTTATACAATCCAAAATAACATACTCAGATCACACAGCGGAAGCTAAAACAGATCTAGAAAACCAACCTCCCGCCATTGCTATTTGATTCTCTCTTCTTCCTCTTCTGGTTTCTTTTGCTCTTAGACCTTTTGCACGAACACTTCACCCGCTTTCTGGTTGCTTTCAAAGCTCCTTGATTTTACGCTGTAACCCGTTTACGGCGTAATGCCAACCCGGTTCTGTCTTGGCTTTTCCAAACCCTTACTCACTCATACTCGATGGTGTTTGTATGCTGAAGAGAGGAGTAAGTTCAGTGACCCAAAACAGAGAGCAACCCGTTTAATTTATAGACCTCCGCCCATCACAGAGATCAGAAACGTGGAGCATGAAGTGGGATAAAGGGAGAGTGGGGAAGTTACTGAATAATGCTTAGAAAGTGGGTTGAACACAGACCCAAAATGGACCACAATATGTAACTGATTTCCCATAAAAAATAGGAAACTATAAACCCATAACAAAGGGAGCACGTCTGCTCCGAAAACAATGGGAAATTCCATCAGTAGTGGGATCAGAGGGAGATGTCTTAGTGGGCCTTAAGTATGATAAGCCCATTACTTGGAGAGTTTATGAGCGTAGGAACAAGAAAGGGAGGAGGGGAGAGAATAATGAAGCTGCCTAGCTGGCAGTTAGTTAGAATATGCATTATAGGGAATGTGAGTAGTAGCAAATGGACATACAAGAATTCTGTTAGTACCCTAGAGGTTAGGCTGAGAGAGAGAGTATCTTTTCTCAGAGGAGCCTTGGCTCTGGTTATTTTGTATGTGAGCTTGCTCTCTTTTTTCTTCATTCCAGTAATACATATCTCCTATTTTCTATCTTATATATATATATATATATATATATATATATATATATATATATATATATATATATATTCAAAAATAAAAGCATACATTTTATGTATCATATAAGCTGTAAATATATGTTTTGGCCAATTTTATAGGATTCTTTATAAGGGCACAAAAGAAAGTAGCTTCAATTGTGTGGGGTCAAATAGAAAAATCCGAGTTTAGCAGATTATCTTTTATATATATGTTAATAAGAAGTGTTTTTGTAACCATTTTTCAATAACATTGTACACCAATGTCCAAAACTGCAGTTGCTGCAGCCTCATTTCAATCTCATCTCTAAAATCTGAATTCTCAATAATGGAGGCAGGTGAGCAAAAGAATGGAAAAGCAACATGGAGAATAATACTCCGGATGTTTCTGCTTTGACAAAAAGGACCATGGAAAATATACAAAAACTACACCCTGGGCTCTGCTTGCAGAATGTGATTAAGGGTCTGTTTGGATTGGCTTATAAATAGCTTATTTGGTCTTATCTACTAACATAAGCGTTTGTCAGAGTGTTTGGAAGAGTTTATGAGAACAGCTTATAACATGTTCATAAGCTGTTTTCAGCTTATTTTGATAAACTTTTCAGGATAGCTTATGAAAACAGCTTATGACTTATATAAAAACAGTTTGACTATATTTTCTTTTTGATTATAGAAATAGCTTATATATAAGCGTTTATATGATAAGCGTTTATCCTATAAACGTTTAATTAAGCCGTTTATCCAAACAGGTCCTAAGTGTATGTTTTATGACATGAATTCAGTTGGTTACGGGTGGTTGCTGCCCGGGTGGGTTGCTGAAGAATGTCGCGTGATTAGTGGAAGAGTGTACAGGGTATTGATCCTCTTTGCTTCTTCTATATGTTTTTGGTTAAAATCTTGCCAACACTTGAAGATGGTAGTCTTTTTCAACCTTCTTGATAATTTTTCTACTCTAAACGACATTTTTGATAAACTGGGATATGTATTGTAAATTTAGATAGCTGAACTTACAATGTGTAGAAGCTATCAATAACTAGGATTCTATCTTATCATTTGTTATCTTTATCTTTCTGTTATTGTTTTCTGTTATTGTTTTAAATTCAAATGTATAACAGTATTTCAAATACTGATGTGTATAAGTATAGCTGTTGTAACACTCTCAAAATAATGAAAATCATTCCTTCACTTATTCTCTATATGGTATCAAGAGCCTTCTAGCCTAACAACAATTTTTTTTCCATTTCCTGGTGAATCATGTCTTCTGATGCCTCCACCGATACTACCTCAACCATTACACCAACCAGTACCCCTGGCCCCACCCTCATTGAATTCAATTTTGCATCCAACCTTCCTATCAAGCTGAATAACACCAATTATCCAACTTGGTATAAGCAAATTATGCATTTGCTTTCTGCCAACAATCTGGTTGGCTATGTCACGGGTGATACACCCTGTCCTGCTGCAAAGATTGGCACCGGTGCCCAACTCACTGCCAATCCTGCTTTCCTTCATTGGTGTCGCCAAGACAATCATGTCTCTCTTGCTCTCCTTGGATCATGTGGTCCAGAGGCTCAAATTGTTATGTCCTCTGCATCCTCCTCTGCTGATGCCTGGTCTAAACTGAAAAAGGCATATGCCAGTCAGTCTCGTGCTCGTGTTATGTCCCTTAAGGAACGCCTCTCGAAGATTTCTAAAGGTAATTCTTCTGCTCATGATTATCTTCGAAATATTCGGTCTATTGGTGATGAACTTGCGCTCATTGGTCATCAAGTCGATGATCTTGATCTAGTAATTGCAGCACTCAATGGTCTTGGACCTCAATTTCGTGAATTCAGTACTTCTATAAGGACAAGAGACACACCCCTTTTGTTCGATGAATTGTTTGAAAAACTTGTGGATTTCGAAATTTATCTCCAAAGGGATGATCAATTGGCTGCCTCTCTTCCAATCACAGCAAACTTAGTCACTAGAGGCCAATATCCTCCACACCGCAGATCTCAGCATTCTACTCCCACTTCTCATTTTCGCAAGTCCACAAATTCTGGTAATGCAAAGTCTCTGGTTGTTTGTCAGTTTTGTGATAAGGAGGGCCATACTGCACGACAATGTTACAAAATTAATGGATATCCGCCAAGGTCCAATTCCAAATCCTATGCTCATCATGTTGATAAAAAGCCTTCCCCTGACTCTGCTTGGCTGATGGATTCTGGTGCTTCACACCATGTAACCAATGATCTTGCTAATCTCTCATTCTCCAAAGAAGTTCATGAGCCTGATCATCTTTTTGTGGCAGATGGTAAACCTCTTCCTATTTTGCACAATGGTAATGCTAATATCTCTACCACTTCTAAATCTCTTGCTTTACATGGTGTTTTACATGTTCCCAACATTAATCATAATCTTGTTTCGGTTTCCCAATTATGCCAAACTAATGATGTTTCCATTGAATTCTTTCCATGGCATTTTGAGATAAAGGATTTGAAGACCGGGAGGATACTGCTGCGAGGAAGAAATGAAGATAACCTCTACAAATTAAAATCCAACACTACCAATGCCCATCTTCACCATGCATATAAATCACCCTCCATCGAACTTTGGCATAACAGACTTGGCCATCCTGACACCCGTGTTCTCCGTTGCGTCCTCAAGACTAATAAATTGTCCTTTGTTGCTTCCACCAAACACTGTTCTGATTGTTTAGTTAATAAGAGTCATAAATTGACTTTCAGTAAGTCTAGTTTGTCTAGTCATGGTCCTTTGGATATTGTTTTCTCTGATGTATGGAGCCCTGCTCCTACTACTTCAATAAATGGTTTCTCATATTATGTTATCTTTATTGATCATTTTTCCAAGTATGTGTGGCTTTATCCAATGAAGCATAAATCAGATGTGTCTCTCATTTTTCCAGTGTTTAAGTCCTTAATTGAAAATCAATTAAACACAAAAATTAAAACTTTGTACTCTGATAATGGAGGAGAATATATAAAACTCCGAACTTTCCTTCAACAACATGGCATAACACACTTAACCACTCCACCTTATACTCCTGAGCATAATGGCCTCTCTGAACGTAAGCATAGACATTTGGTTGAAACTGCAAGGTGCTTGCTTCATCATGCAACCTTCCATCCACATTTTGGTGCTACACGCTTCAAGCAACTGCCTTCCTTATAAATCGACTACCTACACCTAGCCTTCAAATGCTAAGTCCTCTGGAAAAACTTTTTAATCAAACTCCAAACTATGAGAAACTGAAAACTTTTGGATGCCTTTGCTATCCATGGCTGGCTCCTTACACTCACAACAAGCTTGTTCCGAAATCTCAACCGTGTGTTTTCATTGGATATAGTCCTACTCAAAGTGCGTACCTGTGTTATAATCCAACTACACAAAGAGTCTATACATCTCGTCATGTCCAATTTGTTGAAACTGTTTTCCCTTACTCAACTCTGACAACTGCCTCTTCCACTTCAAATTTAAATTCAACAACTAACAATCCTAATCCAATCTCAACTATAACAAACTTTAATCTTTTCCAACCACAAATACCACCTCAACCTGTAACAGCCGAGAATCCCTCTATCCCACCTATTTCTTCTCCTTCAAATTTAAATCTTAACCAATCAACAAACTTATCGCACCCTAACACACCTAATCCTGTTTCTCCTCCTACCTATTCTCCTATACATTCTCCTTTCCCAATTAACACACAACAACAACCTCCCACCCCTATGCCATCCCAAACTTCTCCCTTAACAACTGATAACATCTCATCTCAGCACGTCACAGCAGTATCTCTTCTGGAATCCAGTTCATCTCATCATCCTATGGTTACTAGATCAAAGAATGGCATTTATAAACCGAAAAAGATTAATGTTGTAAGCAAGTTTTCTCTACCACCTTCCATAGAGCCTTCCTGTCCTTCACAGGCCATTAAACTTGCAGAATGGAAATCAGCCATGAGTGATGAGTTTAATGCTTTAATGGCCAATGGCACTTGGTCTCTGGTTCCAAATCACTCCTCTCAAAATGTCATTGGCTGCAAATGGGTATTTCGCATCAAAAGAAATACAGATGGTTCAGTTGCACGCTATAAGGCACGTTTAGTAGCCAAGGGGTTTCATCAGCAGCCTGGCATTGACTATAAGGACACCTTTAGTCCGGTAGTCAAACCTCAAACCATTAAACTGGTTTTGTGTATTGCTCTCTGTCATGGTTGGTCTCTTTCTCACATGGATGTAAACAATGCCTTTCTCAATGGGACAATTTCTGAGGATATTTACATGGCTCAACCTTATGGCTTTCTTCATCCCCAACATCCTCATTATGTTTGCAAATTGCACAAGGCACTCTATGGCCTTAAACAAGCCCCGAGGGCTTGGTATCAAACACTTCGTGATTTCCTTTTGGATTATGGTTTCTCAAATGCAAAACTGCATTGCCTATTTTCTTGTCTATGTTGATGATATTCTTCTCACAGGCAATAATCCAAAGTTTCTCAGCAATTTTCAACAGACTTTATCTGCCAAGTTCTCACTCAAAAATCTTGGCACTCCAAGTCATTTTCTAGGAGTGGAATTTATCCCCACTGCCAAGGGCTTATTTCTGTCCCAACATCATTACATTCGGGACTTACTCCATTCTACAAATATGCATGATGCCAAGCCTGTCTGCACTCCTATGTCTACTTCATGCTCACTCACTGTTCCTGCTGATACTACTACCTGTGATGTTACTGAATACCGGAGAATAATTGGTTCTTTGCAATACTTATCCCTCACTAGGCCAGATATTTCCTTCTCTGTTAATCGGCTGTCTCAATACCTATCAGCTCCTACATCCATGCATCTTCAAGCTGCAAAGCGAGTGTTAAGATACTTAAAGGGCACACTCACGCAGGGCCTTCATCTTACCCGAGATAAATCACTCACTCTCACAGCATTTTGTGACTCTGATTGGGCTGGTGATCACACAGATTACAGGTCTACTGCTGCATATATTATCTACTTTGGCTCTAATCCAATTTCTTGGTCTTGTAAAAAACAGAGAACAGTTGCAAAATCCTCTACTGAAGCTGAATATAGAACCATTGCCTCAACTACAATGGAAATTCTATGGTTGCAAGAACTCTTGAAGGAGCTTCATTGTTCTCTACTTCATAAGCCCACAATATACTCAGACAATTTGGGTGCTACTTATCTGTGTGCCAATCCTGTTTTTCACTCGCGCATGAAGCATCTTGCTATTGATTATCACTTTGTTCGTGACCTTGTTCAAACTGACCAGCTGCAAGTGCTTCATGTTCCCACTGGTTCTCAACTGGCAGATCTGCTTACAAAGCCATTATCAAGTTCTAGACACTCTTTGTTGACTTCCAAGATTGGTGTTGTTGATCCCTCTACCATCTTGCGGGGGCGTGTAGAAGCTATCAATAACTAGGATTCTATCTTATCATTTGTTATCTTTATCTTTCTGTTATTGTTTTCTGTTATTGTTTTAAATTCAAATGTATAACAGTATTTCAAATACTGATGTGTATAAGTATAGCTGTTGTAACACTCTCAAAATAATGAAAATCATTCCTTCACTTATTCTCTATACAATGGTAGTGTTTCAATCGTTTTATTTGCTGTAATATTAGTTAATATAGATTTATTTGTTCTTGCACAGTACTACAATGATCCAGAGGGGCGTTTCTATGGAAGCAAGCAAAAGGTGCTAACTGCATGGGAAAAATGTGGGTTGGTTGTAATCGACAAGTAAATCGACAGGTAATATATATAATTGACTTGCTTTTGTAATTTGCATCTAATTAATTTGTGCTTTTAAAATTGTGTCGCAAATATATGTCTATGGGTATATTCTTCACCACTTTCTAAGGGTATTTTTTATGCTATACTTATCACAGGTTGTATCCATTTTGCTTATGTCAAAATTTAAGCCTTCTATTTTACCAAAAAAATAAAGTTGAGTCTTCTGGGAGAGAGTGGCCATGAACCCTTTGAAGTTCAAGTAGCTTTAATTGTTAGTAACTTCAGTTTTTAATATATATGTTGCATTTTCAATTCTGAATGTATGATCATGTCGCGAGGTTTATGTAATTGATCCTAAATTGTTTGGCATGAATGGTTGAACAACGTAGAATATCAGGGATAGAATAAACAAAAAATTTAAGTAGTACATCATGATTTCTGACAAAATCGTTTACGAACCATCTCATTATCATTTATTCTCGAGATTTTTTTTTGTTCACAAAGAAAAAGTTAATTAAATGTGATACTTCTTATAATCTTTATAGAAACTAGCCCGTTCATACCGAATAACGGTATTATATATCTTTTATGGAAATTTGTCCTTACCAAATAACGGTATTATATAACCTTTACATAAAAATTTTCATACCGAATAACGGTATTTTATATCTTTTATGGAAACTTGTTAGTACCAAATAACGGTATCATATACTTTTACATATACTTGTTCATGCCAAATAATGGAATTATATATATATTTTTATGCAAATTTGTCCGTATTAAATAGCCATATTATATATATAACTTTTACATAAACTCATTTGTACTAAATAACAGTACTCATAGAATAATAAGGGCGGGTATTTACTGTAATTTGCAGCGTTATTGACTGAAATCTGCCATGTTTTGAGGAGCAGTGGGGATCACTGTCCTTGTTTTGTTTCAATATAGACTTCTCAATAGGCTATTGTTTTTTAAGTAAAAGATTCTTAAAATATTATTGTAATTAAATTAAATTATATTATATTAATGTAATATTTAATTATATTGTATTTTATTAGTTCAAATTATAAATTACTAATTTTATGACATTATAATTAGTAATTTTATAATTAATATTTTGTAATTAATTCAATAATGCAATTTGACTACAAAATTAATTATTAGCTATCTTATATATAATAATACAATATTTAATAGTGAAATATTATTGCAACTCTAATAAAAATAGTACACCAAATTTAATCCATATCATGTAAATTTCTCTATCTCATCCTATGCAAAAAAAAAATTTGTCTCATAATAATTGTCCGAGATAGTAACCAAACATTTAAGCATTGTGAGCTCATTTATTGTGATAGAAGCCAGATTAAAGAGAAATAGAGACCGTGTATTATTGACTGAAAAAGATAAGAATTATATATTATAGAAGATGACCCCTGTAATCCCAAAGCTAGTGCTACTTAGAGAAGAGATGACTCTCTCTCTGCCCAATCTCTCAAGATTCTAACAGAAACATACATAATGAACCCTCCCTCCTATTCTCTTCCTTATAATTACTACGGCATATTCTAACAAACTAGCCACATCATTAGTCCCTACCTCACTACTTGCTGATGGAAGAACAGCCTTGTCCTCAAGACTGAAATCAGTAAATACATGATGAAGAAACTATTATGAAATTTGTACCCATCATTGGCAGAGACCATAAGGACAAAAAAAAAAAAACTCGAATTGCCATAGAGAAATCAGAAGTACCATGCTTCCCAACCCAAGAAGCATACCAAAGACCATGTACATAGGAAGTATAGGGTGCAAATGATCCATCCCATCTCTAACTCCAGAAATTTGCCCCTTCCAAAAGTAGTGCCCAGTAACAAAATTTCCCCAAAATTGTCCATGTGCAAAATAGTGATGGAAAACCGAGTCCTTTCCCTAGGATCCTATTGTTGGGAACTTGACGAGTCATTTTGCGTAAGGATTTTGTAGCAGTTGAAGAAACCGGTGCAGAATTGGGTAGGAGTCTTGCAGCAGCAGAAAGTAACTTCCTCTGGGGTCCCATAGCTTGAAGCATAATGACCAAGTTGTGGATGAAACAAAAGGACTTCCTCCCGGATCAAATGCTCTGTTTTCAATGGTATTTTTTTTTATCAGAAAACGGTGTATGGTTGCTGCATTGATACCAGCAGCAATACACCTTACAGCACCTGCCTCTACTCCACTAAGTATAAAATTCCACCCTAAAGATTAACAATTTTGTGGATTATGCACCGTTTGTCCAATAGACTCATAAAAAGACCTTGTGGCAGTTTTAAGTGCATGTAGTCCAACATCCTCTGTTTCTAATTCAAATTGGGAATTAAGATATGACCTTCGTGCCAATAGGTCCATTGTCACTTCATCATGAAACATCATTCTTTCATTAGTAATATGGGCTTTGAATTTAGTTTTTAGCATAGGCCCATCAAATTGTTTCAAGTCTGACCCTGGCCCTTCTTTAACATAATCAGAATTAATAATAAAAATTTGGGCTTGGCCCAATAAGTCAAGAAACTGATCAGTTTTCTCTAATTCCAATTCTACCCCTTTTTTCATTTCATCCCCAACTACGTTTCTCTTCCCATCTGCAACAAAAACATTTCACTCTACCCTTTCTCGACTACCCGACATATCCGCAACTACACATCCACCCATTGTAGGGGTTTTGCAGCCAAAGAACGCCGACCAGCCACCCACTACTGCAGGTTGACTCATGACAAGCATATAGAAGGGTGTTGGTGAAAAACTGACTCCGACCCGACCCGTTTTTTCGTCGAGGACAAACAGCATCGTAGAAGGACATGGTTCTGGTGGCAAAAGCTTGGCCGTGTCGGTCGCCGTAGAAGAGCATGGGTCCACGGCTCTGGTGGCGGAAGCTTGGTCGACTCAACCACCACTAATGACCGACCCACCGCCACAAACAAATCTGACTTTGGTGGCTCCTGGGAAGCTTAGCCGGATTTCTAGAAACCGAAAGCTCCATGGCGCTTGCAAACTCTTCTCCTTTCTACTCTTTCATCACAAGTAGGGGTGGGAATAGGCCAGCCCCTAACATAAATAGGCATGGTCTGTGTTCCAATCTCAAGGCCTGAGCCTGACCTATTAGCCCGATATAGACCAAAATTTAAGGCCTGGCCTATTTAGGAGCTTGGCCTAACCTGAAAGCCTATTTGAATGCCTATTTTAGGTTAAGGCATTTGAATAAGACAATAGGCCTATCTCTAAATAGATAATGAAGGATAACATGCTAGTACAAAAAGCCTTTAAATAGGCCAAATAAAAATAATATTATAAAAAATATTATAAGTATTAAATAAAAATAAACTAGTAGATAAGGCCTTTTACAGAGATGCATCATGTGGAGCACCCATGTGCCTTCTTAAACACTCATCCAGATAAGTATGTTGCTCACATGTTTGCTCTATATTTATAGAATGTTAGCCTGCTTCACCTCTATACTTTGAGTGATGTAGAACTAACTCATGTGGTGCAACTTATTAAGCTCTTCCACCTTCTTAAATCTCATCCTCCAACCCATATTCCGACGAATTATCATAGCCTATTTTCACCCCTAATTGCAATATTTTATATTTAATTATGCATAAATCACGTGAAAGTATGGAAGTGGTAAAAGCGTTTTATCTTAAAAACTAAAAAGTTGCTTCTAAGTTGACGAAATCCACCTAATTCACTAACAATAATAGTACAAACGTTTTGTTTGTATTAACATGTCTTGATGGACTTCCATGATATCTTAAAGTTTGTATGTCTTGTATAATTCATATACAAACGTACTAATGAAAATTATTTCTATTATCATGTCTTTGACTTCCATAATCATATATTTAAGTGTACCAACATCATATATTCAAATCATATAACTTATCCACTTGCAAACTTATAAAAAAAATGTTTATCTATAACAAGGCTTCATTGGGAGTTAGTCCCACATCTCTCAAAGTTTACATGTGAAGTAGACCAACATTCTATAAATGAAAACCAAATTGTATCTTTTCTAAAATAATCTTAGTTTGGTTAAAAAGCCTATTATTATTTTGTTAAAAAATTAATATTATAAACTATATATTTTATATATTCTGTTAGAAAATAATATTATATATATATATATATATATATATATATATATATATATATATATATATATATATATATTCTATTTTGTATAATAATATTTATTTATAAATAGGCTGGCCTATCAGGCTTAAAAGGCTTTTTTATAAGCCTAAGCCTAACTTTTTTATTAAACAGGTCAGGCCTTAAATAGGCCAAGCCATAGGCCATATGCCCCTGATGAGCGGCCTGGACTATTCACATCCCTAATCACAAGTTCCCCTCCTTTCTTGGCCTCAATCTCCGCTTCCTTGAGAGTATCTGTTTTCTTGCGTACGTTTGAAAAATCTCCGATGGTAGCCTCTCTCACCCCACCGACAATCACCTCCAACACTAGTTCTATTTCTTGATTTCCCAGCGTTAACTCCTACCCCACGTGCTCCATCTGTGCTTCAAACCTTCTAATCAAAGCCATGGAAAATGCTTCCCAACTTTGATCTGGATCCTCTTGGCTCCAAGAATAGAACCAAAGCATGGCTACACCCTCCATGCTCACAAATACCATTGCAGTTTGTCATATGGGTGAATTCCTTGCTTCTCAAAGAATCTTTCAGCTCTAGCGATCCACCCAACAGGGTCTTTCCCCGTAAAGTCCGGCAGCTCCTTCTTCTTGGCCCACATGTCCTCCATCTTCGGTAATACTGGCTCTCCCTCGAGTATCCGGCAGGTCAGACCAATTGATAGAAACCAGATTAAAGAGAAACAGAAATTGTGTATTATTGACTGAAAAAGATAAGAAATATTACAGAAGATGACCCCTGTAATCCCAGAGCTAGTGCCCCTCAGAGAAGAGATGACTCTCTCTCTGCCCAATCTCTCATGATTCTAACAGAAACATACATAATGAACCCTCCCTCCTATTCTCTTCCTTATAATCACTATGGCATATTCTAACAAACCATCATCAATCCCTACCTCACTTTCCTGTTCAGCCCATATGTTAGGTTTAGGCCCAACTCATATTGTCTGCTCTAAACTTCATTAAAAAAATGGGTAAGTCTTATCTTTTTGCGGTTTGTTCGATTCCTCTTAACAAAATCCATAACTTCATTATTCTTTTATTTGCAACAAAAAATTAACCAATAGCTTAACTAAATGCAAAACACAATAAGAAATTTTTGATTTTTTTTTTTCTAGATTCAAAAGAATTATTTTAAATGCCAACATGTTTATATGATTTTAATATTATATTATGATAGTTTATCATCTGCACAAATGCAACTTTGCAATTATCTTTTATAAACTTTTTATCTAATGTTACAAAGATTATAATATTTAGTCTAGTCAATCATATAGAGGTTTTACACCAGAATCATCTTATTTTCATACTTATTATTGTAATTAAAAACAATAAATACACTATTAGAATTATCTTTTTCAATCTTTGTATAATATTTTAAAGTTATAGATACATAGCTTTACAAATAAGATGCAAACATTGTATTGGCTTTATAAATCAGAAACCAAAAATTTTATTTAACGGCCTCTCATCTTACAAAGCAAGAGAGATTGTATTTGCTAAATTTAGCCATCATTTAAAGGTTTTGTACCTTCTTTACTATCCAATATCATTGTTTTAGGAAGAGAATTGCAAAGTTGCATCTACGTGCAAATGATAAAACAATCCTAATACAATATTAAAATCATACAAACCCTGTTGAAAATTTGCGTTGTTAGTCTTAATTTATTAAGCATACTCTCTAGTTAGTTGACACTTAACATGATTAAATGATATATTCCGTTAAAATCTGTTAACTTAGTTAACAATCAACAAGTTAATTGGGGTAGAGTGTATTTTTGAAGTAAGTTTGCGGTGGAGCGTCTTTTGACAAAACTTCAAGAGGGTGCAGTGTAATTTACTCTAACATTTATGTTATTCTATTATATTTTTCCAGATAGAATTCTTAATTTTCAAATATAAGAACTTATAGTCAACACAATTCAATCTTTTTGATTATGTCTTTATATATATATATATATAAATTATTCTTTTATATATTAACAACAATTGATCTAAACGAGGATAGAGAAAAAATCCAACTACCTGAGGTTGATCCAAAAATTTAGAATGTACATAAGAAGAGCTCATGAATGATATATAGCAAATAATCTACTATTAAAGGTTTCTTGTGACGTGTTATTAAAACTCTTTTATGACGTAGTGATGGTATAAGAAATATATGTTTATAGGAATCCTTTATTACTTTCTATGGGGCCGCAATGTTTCGATTTTAGCAGTTTCTAAAATCGCATCGCGATCGCAATTATGGCCGCAAAGGCAGCACTTCTTTTAGAAAACGCTATTTTGGTCCCTATGATAACCCTTCATCTTAAGGTACCCATGATAGCGAATCGCTATCTTTGGGTCTATACGACACTAGAGAACCTGAGCTTCAGCACGACGACGTTGACTATCACGCTCAACTTTTTTCTCCTCTCTTTCCCGGTGCAGCCTTTCATATTTCTGACATTGTTCCTTAATCTTGTGAGTATTTGGTTACACCAGACAATCCAGAATTAGTAGTGAGATGCCGAGTAATTCCAACCTTCAACGCAACCTATGTAATAATAGCTTTGGGGTTTTCTAAAAAGATGAATACGCTGGTATAACATTTAACACAATCCCATATATTTCATACCACACTAAACAACTTTTACCATGATAAAATCAAGGGTCTTGCTAATAAGTGTCCTAATGATATTATTTAAGAAATCCATTGATAAAAAATTTTTATTGAAAAATGTAACTTTTGGTTATTCAATGTATTGAATGCATCATTTTCAATGCAAAGTTTCTATGTTTACTTCCTTAATCAATGCCCTTAGGACACTGGTTAGCATTTGCTTAAAATCAATTAGAGTGTTCACTCAATTATTAGCCAGATAAAGCTGCTAGTAATTGGCTTTATAAATAAATGTAGAAGCTCTCTTAAATGCTAGATTTCACCGCAAGGTTTTTGATACCATGTAAAGCAACTGATATTCAGGGGAGAATAGAAAACACACAAGCTGAGGAGCACTAATGCTTATAAACACAACCTTTCAATTCTGATTTTTCCGGCATTTGTAATTACAGATAGCGGGAACAATACAACTAGAATTTGGTGGATAAATATTCAATTTTTTCAGCTAAAGAAAGTTACTCACTCAATGCCTTATCTGTCTCTCTTTCCTTTCCAATGATAAGTTATCTGTACATGTACATCAATAAGCTAATTTTATCACTAATCCATGTCTCCATCAAACTGATCTTGTTTTTATAAAATGATCACTATTCCTTCACATATTTTTGCCTATTTCTCAATAAACCAAATGCTCAAAGCTTCATCTCTTCGTTACCATCTTCTTCCCCTGAAATATACTTCATATTATCCATTTTTTTTTGGGTAAAATACTTTACATATTCCTTTTTGGCTCAATTGCACTTTTGATCCCCATGTATCACGATGGTGTAATTTTAGTCCCTTGGATTCTAATTGCACCAATTGGATCCTTCAAGTATCACGATTGTGCAATTTTGGTCACTCAAGTTTCAATTACGCTAATTGGGTCCTCCAACTATCACGATTGTGCAATTTTGGTCCATCAAGTATCACGATTGTACAATTTTTGACGTCTATAACCTAAGAAGCACATGTGAGACTGATTTGGCACTTAATGAGGCCAGTTTGACAGTTTACGTGTCATTCCTATGTGGTACTTAATGATCTGCATTTGACCATTAAAGTGTGTGAGGTGTCAAGGATGCCACATAAGAATGCCCCATAAGCTGTCAAATTAACCTCATTAAGTGCCAAATCAGTCCCACATGGGCCACGTAGGCTACTGACGTTAAGAATTGGACTATCGTTATACTTGGGGGACCAAATTTGCACAATTGTGATACCTTGGGGACCCAATTGGTGCAATTGAAACCCGGGGGATCAAAATTACATAATCATGAGGGATCCAATAGGCGCAATTAAAACCTGAGGAACTAAAATTATACAATCATAATACCTGAGGGATCAAAAATACAATTAAGCCTTCCTTTTTATAATGCATTTTTTTTCCCTTTTCAGACCATTGCAACATGCAAATTTGTTCCCCCATTTTTCATTACTTTAGTCCCCATCCATGACAAGCATAGTATGATGGCATCCAACTTTCTAGTATCATTATCTAAAAACACATGTTCCTTCTCATGAACATATCAATGCTTTCAATATCCATATTCAAATAGATCTCCATATATAATGTATACATGTACAAATTATTTTTATTATTTAATTTATTTACGTACCCCTAACCTGTCATATTTCAATTTTTAACGATGCATACAACCATATCAAGTCTTACATGTGTCCTGTATTTTTACAGGTCAGGTGATTCTGAACGCTCTGAGGTGGGCTTTAGTTAAACTCACTTTAGCATTTTGTTTATTTTCAGCTTTTACAGCCGTCCACAATATATAGCTTTGCAAATATCTCATTTATTTCAAAAGCATGCATTTCAGAGCATACGCAACAACATTGAACATGTACACCAGTAAATTTGTAGATCTTATTTTAAGTCAAGCGAGGATATAATTCAGTTTGTCACTCTAAGCCACATAGAGGCGAGAATATAATGTTATCATTATAGTGCGGGCCCAATTGAGAGAGTTTGGACTCGTTTGTATTAAGCTTGAGGTTTGCCATATTGTCCAAAAAGTCTAGACAATTTGGACTCAAACATCTCCTAGCTTATATACAAATTTGAAAGGTACCTTGAACTATGATATTATGTATAGTGGATTTTCCATTGTGTTAAAAAGGTACAGTGATGCTAACTCGGAATAGAAATTTGTTATCTCATTTCCTTGTCTCATTTCTTGTCTCTCTACACTCATATTTTGGCATGTCAATTAAATATGAGTGGGATATGGGATTTTAATTAACGTGTCAAAATATGAGTGATGAGAGACAACAAATGAGACAACAAATTTCTATTCGCTAACTGAATCTCATATTCATATGAGAATGATTCCACTAATGGTTATGTATTCACACTTGTGGTTAGCTAGACTCCCTATGGAGTTAGAGTTTACACCTCTGGAGTTGGCTTGTAATAAGACTAAGTGGTTGAAAAACTTCTTAGCAAACATTTCTTTAGAAATAAAACCAACACCATCAGTGTCAATGCATTGTGATTGCTAATCTGCAATAGCCATTGCAATGAATAGTAAAAATAGACATATACAGTTGAGACATAATGTGGTAAAGCAGTTGCTAAGAGATGGAATAATATCCATTGATTATGTGAAGTCAGAAGTGAATTTGGTCGATCCTATGACAAAGTCTCTTGGAAGGAAATCAATATATGAAACATCAAGGAGAATGAGACTTAAGCCATTTTGAAATTAACAATGATGGTAACCTAACCTTTGTGATTGGAGATCCCATGAAGAAGGTTCATATGGGTAAAAACAAGTCATTTGTTAGTTCTGCTAGCACTAATAAATTTGTCTCTTCCTATGGTGTGAGAAGTGCTAGACTGCATTATAGAAAGAATAGGCTTAAAAGCTTTTAATGATTTTTCATATCCCTTATGAGTGATATATGAATTGCAGCATACGCTTGATGAAATCACCTATATAAGTGTCAAGTGGGGCTGCTTGTATGCGATTATGGCATAATATCTAGAGCATTCATGAATTATAAGGCACACGCATGACCTATTAGCGCAAAACAACGTCAACAACGAAAATTGTGGTTGGAAGACCTTTAACATACACCAAAATGTTTTGGTTCATAGAAGTATAATTCACCGACTCACTTGTATGGTATATCTTATCAATCTAGGTTTGGTTCATAGTTCAAAGGACACTAGATTCGATGCATTTACGGCCATGGTGCTATTAACCCACGAGAATGTTTTTTCCTTCAAAAAATTTCTTAAATGTTTTCTTTAAACTTTTGAAATATGTAGGCCATATATATATATATATATAGACAATTTAGTAATTTGGATAATATTATAGGGGTAATTTGTTACATTGGCGTTAGGGCATATTGGTAAATTGAAGTAAAGATGTCAACGATATCTCTTAAGTGGCCAGAGGGCCTCTATTTATAACAAAATATGTGGATCGGGCCTTGAATCAAGTCTTCTGTGTCATCAGCAGGGGCATGCCAATCAGCTGGCATGAGCATGCTCTTCACTCAGCACGGCAGTGCTCTTTAGAAATATCAGCTCGTGCTCAATTGTGTTAGGACTTACTAACTTCGTAGAACAACGTTCTAGTGCACGGGCTGAAGCACGAGCATGCTCTTCAGTTGGCATGGAAGTGCTCTTTGCGATGGGGGTCGTGCTAGCTTCTATCAGGTTTTTCTTCTCTGAGTCAGCACTTTCTTCAATGTGGCACGGGCGTGCTCTCGCATGATACGGCCGTGCTAAGTCTTCAAAGGTCAGCTTTGAGTATTTTTGTAAGGCTTTGTTTGGATGAATGGATTTGGAAGGTTGGCACGGGCGTGCTCTCGCATGGCACGGCAATGCTAACCTCAAGACTTCAGTATTCTGCCATTTTAAGCTTTAAAACCCTCACTTTTCTTCAAAAGTCCATTAAGCTACCTCTGAACGTCAATTCTGTCAAAACTTAAGTAAAAAGGTGAAATACAATAACATTTATCTTTAAAAGCATCGAAATTTGACCCAAGTACCCCGTATAAAATGCACAAAATTGAGTTTCATCAAAGACCTTGAATCTTCTGAGGAAGAAGAGGAAGCAAATCTTTGTCTTTGGTCTACAGAGCAAATGAAGACTCTTCGGACGATGAACAACCCATAGTTCCTGGAGCGAGATCTCAGGAAGCCATTCCTGAAAGAATATTGAATGTTCCACCCTTCTTCAATGGAACTGACTATCCTTACTGGAGAGTTATTTTTCAAACATACAGCCAAGCTCAAGAAGACTTTGATTTGGGGGATGTGTTCACAAACGGTGACTACCATCCAACGATAACGCTGAAAGATGGCTCAACGACGTCCAAGCCTAAAGCTGTCTAGACGGACGAAGACAGGATGAAAGTCTCCTGCTCGAGCCAAATGGTGTACCTCCTATGCTCTGGATGGTCCAAGAAGAGAGATGGTCATGCATCTTCACATTGCAAGGAGATGTTGGACGCTCTTTGCGTCTGTTACCTTTTTTGCATCCAAACCTTTACGAAAATATATCTGCTTACGAAAAAGTTTTTAAAATCTTAAAAAACACAATTCAATAATCCTTCTTGTGTTTCAAATAGGTTCCTTCAAGGTACACTACTGACCAGCACTCTAGAACTCTAGCAAAATGCCAAAATTGGTTTTTTTTTTCTTCCTTCAGCAGTCGTTGACCGAAACCACTCAAACTAGTTGGCAGTCGCAGTGCCGCAACGGTGGCCTTTCGCATGCAAACAGGACAGAGTGAGGTCATGAGCCCGTGACTGGCCGTCCGCGAGTCGCACGCAGAGAGTGAGACTTGAGAGCTTGATGAGAGATAGATAAAGTCACTGAGTCAGAGAGCAAAGAGAGTAAGAGACGTCTCAGACATGAGGGAGACAAAGAGAAGTGAGGCGGTGAGGGAGAGACTGAGATTCCAATTACGTGATTGACTTTCTTTTTTTAAAAAAATATTGTTAAGCAGATAGTCAGATAACGTGAGTGAGGAAAGATTGAAAGACATAGAGACTTTAGGCATTATCGCGTTAGACTCTTGGATTTCATTTTTTTTTTAAAAAAATCTTATTAAAGTAGTAAAAAAAAAAGTTGAGGTCTAAAGTCCTTGCTTCAATGGCTTGCCCCTTGGGTCGGGTCAGACCATCATCTCAATCTTCCTTTGTACCTTGCATGAGACCCTTTTGGACCCAAACTCATTCCTCCCTACCAAACCTTAACCCTCTACCGCTCCCCACAATAACCTCTCAATTCTACAAATCCCACACCACCACCTCCCCCCCTCCCTCTTCTCCCTATCTCTGTAATCAACCTCGTCCATTCTCCTATTATGGGAAACATTGAGGCTCATTGGTGTTTTCAATTCCATGAAATAAAGACTTCCACCATCCTTATAATATTTTTAACGTCTTGATTTGAGCCTCTTTTACAACAGGAAGCAAGGGAGAAATTAAGGATTGGGATTTTCTGATTTGAGAATTAGGCTTCAAGGAAGAAAAATTTCAAGAAAATGGTTAAAAAAATAAAAAATCATTCCACTTGCAAAAGGGAGAAAACATCGTTTTCATGTTTAGGAAGGGAAGGGTAGAGTGGGCTTGCCACGTGTGCATCTAACAAGGCACTTAACATACCACATCATCTTTTCCATAGCTTTAGGGCCTATTTAGTTAATATTATTCTCATCGCAAAAGTGAGAAAAACATGTCTCAGACACTTTTTTTCAAAATCTATATGAATGAAGCTTTTGACCAACGTGAATTTGAAACGTGATTATATAGTGAAAAATCTAAAACAAATTGGCACTTAAAAGTTAGCTAACGATTGGACTAGAGTGACCGACGATTTAGTACAACTTTGGATTTACGTTGAAATGGACTCAAATGTCTGTTTGAGTGAAAGCAACATTTTCGTGCATCGAAAATTTTGTTTTTACATTGAAATGTAAATCCAAACACACCCTTACTAAAATGATTCGAGCCTCTATTGCAACAGGAATAAAGGGAGAATTTAACGGGTTAGGGTTTACGGATTTGAGAATTAGGCTTCGGGAAAGAAAATTTTTGAGAAAATGGTAAAAAAAAAAAAAACATTCCACATTTCCGCAAAGAAAAAGGGAGAAGACATTGTTGCCACGTTTAAGGAAAGGTGGAGTGATCTCCTTGAGTCAGCTTAGTTGGTTAAGCTGCATGACATGAATTGTAAGTGCGCGAGTTCAAACCTCCTCAATGTACTCTCTCTCTTCCCTTTTTCTTCTCCCGTACCCTCCTCCCCACGTAGCCATGTAGGTCCTCTTATGTGCCCTCCCTTAGACAAAAAAAAAAAAAAAAAACAAGGAAGAGTGGAGTGATCTTACCACATGTGCATCTAATAAGGCACTTAACATGCCATATCATCGTCTCATAGCTCTAACATATGTTAGCTAACAGTTGAACTAGATTGACCGACGATTCACTAAATAAGAAACTTTTTGATTAATCTCTTTGAAGGACTACAACAATCGACCCTATATTAATGAGGGACCAACATGACCATTTAGACCCCTTTTTTGTGCATCAATGGTGGAAGCAAACATATTTATGAGAGGGGAAAACTGACCCAGCGATTGTCGAACCGCCAATATTATTACACTCAAGTCTAAAGACTTGGGCTGGAGCCTATTGTGCTAAAGACGTAAAGCAATTAAAATGAATGAGCTTTGAAACAAGAATCAAGCCACAGAAGTTCAAAAGCTAGTACACAACTTGTAATTGAAAACATATGAAGTTCCAAAGTTGTCTTTATTTTTTCTGCACACTAAGTCCAAAACAATCATCATCAACGGTTACATAACCGTAACAAAATTTGAAAGACTACTTCAGTTCACCACCCAATACTAATCATAAGAATATATGTTGAAAGATAGAAAGAGAAAATATGGTACCAAAATTTCCTAAACCCGACAAATATGAGGCAAGGAAAAATTATCAGATATAGCAGGATACCCTGTACTGTGTGCTTCGGCTACAGTTCAAAATCTCAACACTGGACAGTCACTGGGCACCAAAACAAGCATAGACTCTGCAGGTGTGACACCTCAAACACAGACAAGAAACGAATAACTGATGCATTTTAAAATGGCTTATTGCTGCTAAGGTTGCGTATATGAACCTGTCGTTTGTGGATCGGACTTATTAGGTAAACTAGGGGATGATTTTCTCGAGAAAAGAAAAAGCCGCAAAATTCTGTATCTTTTTCACTCATCTCATGAGATCTTCAAAGCCAAAATCTGTACATGTCAAAGGGGCCTGAACAAGGAGTGCCTCCATCTGTCAGGCTTCATCCTCCAGTTACTTTCAGCATTTCTAGGCTTCAGCATTCGATCTGTGTCCATTCCTGACTGAAGACAAGATTGCAGTCTCTTCAAATATCCGCGGCATTGCTTGTGGTCGAAGCAATGCTCATCACTAATATTATTGCCTTCTGAATCTGTATATCTTTCGTAGGGAGATTGCCACTTAGCTTGCAAATATGCTAAAGATCTCCATGGAGGAAGAGGCATAGAATTCTGTTTCAAAGAAGATCTAGTAGCTTCCTCCATAATTCCGAGAAATTGTTTCAGCCTGGTAAAGGAACCCACATAGACAACCGGAAGCGAGTTCAGTATCCTATCATATGAATCAACAGCTCTAGCTATTTCAAAGTGGCTTCGGAAATCAATATCAATAATCAATCGCTCCGAGCTTTCAGAATTATTGTTAACCACCACATCAATATATTCATGATCACCTGCACCACAAGTTTAAATGAGTAAACATCACGTAAAAACATAAGCCAAAAAACATTGCATTTTGATCCAATGGAAACGTGGATTAATGGAACATACAAGACCGTATCCAAAAGTACGCAAACATGTAAAAAGCACTTCATGTGGACAACATAAATTGCTTATTTAGCACTGCAAGCAAACCAATGGAGGCAGCTTAATGATGGATGTGCAATCAATGAAGCACAAGTAGAATCATAATTTGGTAAAATCAGAAGAATATACAATGGCATACCTCCAGGGACCTTGCCACTACCCTGCCATTTAGATGCACAAACACCAGCATCATAGCCCGAAAGTTTCATCAGCTTCACCAGATAAAACCTGATACAGCTAGCATAACATGGACCAGAATTCATACTTTGAAGATCCATCTCATTCATAGATCGTATGAGAGAATGAACGGTCAAAAGCAAGTCACTCTCATATTGAGCCACCGAAAGCTTACAGATCTGTGTCATAAGACATGAAAGATAGTCAGGGAAGTTGATAAAATATCATTTATCAAAAGTATACAATTAGTAGGACAATCATTCACTGATATAGTAATACTAGAGAAAGGCGATTTTCCTTCTTTGGTGTCCATTTTAACTTTCTTCCCTAAAAATAGAATGTCCCTTGTTTAAAATAATTGATAAAGGAGTAGAAACTACTAGCACCCATACTCCTAGAAAATAGATTACATGGTGCGGTTTGTCAGTCAAACCCAAAACTCAAATGGAAGTAAGGGAAGGGAATCGAAATGCATGTGTCCTTAGAACCCACACAGCTAGTCCTAATCCATGTAAGTGAAACCCTAGCTACTTGAAATCATAGACCTCGGCAATTAAATAGCACAACTAAATTCAAGGAGAAAATGAGTGATATCAGTAAATAGAACAACTACATCCGAGTTAGTAACCAATGGTCATAGTGCACAATGGATTAGTCGCATAGCAATGCCTGTAGGAATATTGTAGTCAAAGACAAAAAAAATGTAAAAGAATCAATAAAAGGCCGGAACTTGGTAAAACAAAAACTTTGGGTTAACTATTAACTTACATTTTAAATAGGCAGCAACTACTTATATATTGAAAAAGGCCCCAACCATCAACATATCATACAAACTAAGACAACAGAGCAAATGAACATGCATTTGGCTCATGTTCCTGTAGACTTCACATACAATCCGCACCCAACTGAAGGTGAAGGTGAAACAACCTACATATGAACATAACCCAAGGGCAATATTGGCATAGTAGTTAAGGAGGTATATTCCCTGCCTTGACCACCCAGTTCAAACCTTGGGCCAGCACCTACAAGAATTAATATTCTCCTAAATGCACAGGCCAACGTGGTTTATGCGCCCTTAAGATTGCCCAGGGAGGCACTTAGTGTAAAAGATTACCTGGGGTCTGGGGATACCCTTATCATGCAACCAAAAAAGAAAAGTAAAATTATGTCGATTTGTCCAAAGAAAATAAATATAATGGCAAAACATCCTACTCGGGCAACGGGATTCTCTAAATTACAGGTCACCCCCCCACCCCCACCCCCCAGCCCATAGCTACATAAGTCTCTTCATCATAGTTTGCAATACCATAGTACCATTTTCACAACTTACCAATTATAAAAATGGATTAATAACACAACAACAAATGATCAGCCAGCTTAAATAGAGAAATCTGATTTAGAAGACAATGAAAGATCTGAAAATTTCTGCATTAATAAAATCTGCTAATAACATAGATTTATCTTTCTTTTCTTGGTTCTTCCATTCAGGTGGAATATCCCAATAGATAAGTATATAGATAAATATATTGCTACAGAATGTGTTTCAAACAGCACAAAGAACATATCAATGTACTACAATGAAATTTCAGCAATATTATTTATCTTCTATGTCAAGGATGACTAGCATGCCAAATAGGTTACATTTTTTAAGTTAACGGAAAGTAAAAATAACAACCGGTCAATCTAAATACTCTGAAGTTAACGGCATATCACCACTAAGCTCTAGAAATGAAATATGCTGGCAATAAACATACAAGAATACAGATAAAGAAGAGTACAACTGCAGTAACAGCAAACAAATGGTAGAAGATATATCATTTCTGCCACAGAGAGACAAAAAAGAAAACTTGCATTACAATAAGAAAACAGGCATGAGTACAGTAATAGGACACGCTAAGCAGAACCACCAAAATCATATAAATACCTACCCTTATACCAGCAAAACTGAATATTTTTTGACAATACTACAATTTTTGCACTTTGCAGTCAATTCCTTTATTCAAGACAGAACAGAAAGCGGAAGGTAAACACTAAACAGAGTTAAATGTTGTTTCATGAGCCAAGGTTCTAAATTGCAGACCACATCATTTGATGCGCCTCACACTCCAATTGTAGTGTGGTTCCAAATCACAGGAAAGGACGGCAATGAAATGGTGATGCACCATGCATTACGGCAGCGACAGGCCGCAATAGACCGCAACAAACTATGAGTGTTTCAAAAACCAATTTTTGCACTTTGTAGTCAATTTCATTATTCAAGAAAGAACAGAAAGCGTGGAAGGTAAACACTAAACAGAGTCTAAATACGGTTTTATATGAGTCAAGGTTCTAAATTGCAGACGACATCACTTGATGCGGCCTCACACTCCAATTGCAGTGTGGTTCCAAATCACATGAAAGGACCGCAATGAAACAGTGATGCACTCACATCAGAATCTCGTTACAGCATCAACGGCCCACAATAGACCGCAACGAACTGCGACAGTTTCAAAAACCAATCTTCAGCCACACAAAAATTCATGCTGCAACAATCGCAATCTGCATCGCAGTGACCACAATGCCCACAATTACAGCAGTCGCAACCGCAATTTAAATCCATGTTAATATGACTTAGAAATTAGAAGTTTGAGCAACTAGGAAGATTTAATGAATTTATTTTCCTAAATCCACTACACTGATCCATAGATGCGCTTCAACATTGCCTCAAGAAAGATTTAGTTCAATTGGCGCCAAAAGCTAGCCCAAAAATACCTTTACCATGTGTGTGTGTTGTCTTAAAATTCATGGAAGATTATGCTTTCAAAATGAAGCTATAATATGCTGCCAGGAAATATAAACACAATAAAGAGCGGCCTAATACACGAGGCTCCCACCTGATGGAGTGTGGGGAGAATAGATGTACTCCTCCGGTAGAGAGGCTGTTTCGAGGATTTGAACCTGTGACTTTCAAGTCACGAGACAGCAACCTTACGGTTGCCTCAAAGAGAAGCAAATATAAACAAACTAAAAAGGAAATTAAAAAAAAAACATTTTCTTAACAAAAAATTAATTAAATAAGGAAAGAAGAGTTAAGGGTTCTTAATTACCTGAATCTTGTCAGCAAGATGAGCAAAATCAGAAAGACCAGAATCGCTGTCACTGCTACACCAAGACTCAGCACCACTGCTACCATTCTCTAAGAAATCGCTAACCATCAACGCCAAATCGTGTTCGCTCTCATGGCTGAACCCGCCACCGCCACCGCCGACGCTCACCCACAGATCGCCGGCGGCGGAGGCGGCCACACACACCCTGTAGTCCATCCCTCTACCCTCAACGGCGTCGTTTCGAACACCCCAAGTCCCCAGCTTCTCTCTCCACCTGTCACAACGGAACGGCACCGTTTTATTGTTAATCACCACCACACCACCACGATAATTCACACCCATGCCTCCATCATCACACAACACAACACAACATAACAACAACAATAACTCACGATTGTTTTGACAACCCAATTGACCAAACGAACGATCCAATTCGCTCAAACGAATCCACAGTTTCGAATTTTGATAAAGGTTTTTGTTTCTTTTTACAATTTTTAAAGGAAAAAAAATAATAATGGAAAAATTAAAATTCTTTTTTGTATGTTTAATGTGAATTTGTTTCAGAGCTTTGAACAAATGAAAAATGGTTCAGAGTGTAATGAAGAATGGCCTTTTTCTATTATTCAGAAGAATGGCAAATGGAAATAAAAGGTTCCTTTGCAAATGAAAACCCAAAAGATTTGGAGGGCGAGGTTGGTGGAGAAGGATGCCAATTTAAAAGGTGTAGGTGAGATGAAATGTCCAAATTGACCCTACCAGATTTCCCTTTCACCTAACCATAATAATGAGGAAATTCAGAAATTGGATAAGAGTGAGTTGGAGAGGTTGAGGATTGCACTGGAATGATGGGAGGCAGCAAAGAAAGGGCATATTCTATGGTATAATTTTTTTAACTGTTTTTTCTTTTCTATGAGTAAATAGCCAGAGAAAAATTATTTCTGCTAATTTAGTTTAAAAAATAAAAACTTTGAATATGCATTAAGTTAGTCATTCTTAAGACAAATCATTAGTTATTAAAAATATTTGAGATTTTTATGTATTATGTTGGGATTTTCTTATTTCTTAAGAACTAAATTAGAGGTACATTCCCAAGGTTAGTGATATAATCCCTTCCCTATTCTCAAAATCGCCTTAGTGAGATTTTTATCTCATTCTCATTCTAGCAAAAAAAATAATAATCTTGAATTTAACTGGTTTGTCGCATCTCCAAATTTGAATATTTTTTATCATCCTAAATTTTTCATTTTGTTTTGTTTTTTGGTAATCCAGGGTATTAAGGGTGACAAAACTGTCTCTTAATAGTTTTAAAAATGATACATTCCCAAGATTAGAATTTGAACTCGAAATCACTGATTAAATTGGAAGATACTCGTGTCACCTCATCGAAATACTGTTGGGTTTTCCATCTTATCCCTATCAAATTATGTATATATCTTTAATGATATAGTGGATGGCGGCTTGTAGTGGTTTGTAGTTGACTTTGTGAAGATAGAAACTCTGACAATGGAAACGACGGAGGACGAACACGAATTTACTTCTAGAGTGGCAATTTGTAATAGCTTATGTTCATGATGGAGGAGTTTTGACTGAGTTCCATTTGTTGGTTGCAACGATGATAGAGTCTATCTTGAGGCTATGGGTTTGTGGTGCTATTTGGTGGTAGATCAATGTCTAGGAAGTGAAGACTGGATTTTAAGAATGACAATGAGGTGCCAATTAATAAAATTCTTTTATAATGAGATGGAGTCTCAATGAGTTGGTGTACATTGTAGGGGTTGAAACTTGTGTTTATAAGAGTGGGAGAGTGTTGTTTTTTTATGTCTTTATGTCGAGCTTGGTGTAATAGAAGGACCGACTTGAGTTCAATTATCTTTTGAGGATCAATGTGACCTTATTTTTTAGGGACAAGAATGATAGTTCTAAAGAGGGTTGAGATCCTCTCCATTTTCCCTTTCCATTATCATAGTTTTAGGGGTATAAACATGATTATATGACATTTCATGGGGTCTAAATATCTTCTATACACTTCAAAACTATAGTAATGGAGCTTTTCATTTCTCATGGGGATCTTTATCTTTCTAAAGATGGTCACTTTAGCTTCATGTAATATATGTCTAGGTAGCACTCATGATAAATAAAACATGTCATGCAAATAATAAAGAGCCACATAAGACTCCTCGAAATATGACATAAGAACCAAATTGATGTCACTTTTTATATTTCATGAACTAAATTGATAACAATTAGGCTTAATTACACTTTTGGTCCCCCAGGTATCACAATTGTGCAATTTTGGTCCCCCGGGTTTTAATTGCGCCAATTGGGTCCTCCAAGTATCACGATTGTGCAATTTTGATCCCCGAAGTTTCAATTGCGCCAATTGGGTCCCCCACATATCATGATTGTGCAATTTTGGTCCCCCAATTATCACGATTGTGCAATTTTTAACGTCAGTAGCCTACATAGGACACGTGAGACTAATTTGACACTTAGTGAAGTCAACTTGACAGTTTACAGGACATTCTTATAAGACATCATTGCCATATCACATAATTTAATGGTCAAATGCACGTCATTAAGTGTCACATAAGAATGACACGTAAGCTGCCAAACTAGTCTCATTAAGTGCCAAATCAGTCGCACATGTGCTTCATAGGCTATTGATGTTAAAAGTTGCACAATCGTAATACTTGACGGACCAAAATTGCACAATCGTGATACTTGGGGATCAAAATTGCACAATCATGATACGTGGGGGACCCAATTGACGCAATTGAAACTTAGGGGACCAAAATTGCACAATCATGATACTTGGAGGACCCAATTGGCGCAATTAAAATCCAGGAGACCAAAATTGCACAATCATGATACATGAGAGACCAAAAGTGCAATTAAGCCTAACAATTATCTTTTTAAAGGCAAAAATGAGGTCAATTCTATCTTTCACAGACTAATACTCTTTAATTTATTGAATCCTACAAATAGATGATACCCCCACTCTTTTTATTCAAGCTAAATTTTGAGTAACTTCAACCTCCTAATTGAGTTTATCAATTTCAAAAATAAAGTTAGAAAAATTGTTTAGAGTGGCAAAATAATAAAAATACTTTTTTGTAAGTAAGTAAAGAAATTAAAAAAAAAAAAAACAGAACTCAAAAGGCAATTAAAACTAAACTAGCACAAGAAACACATTCCCAACTCATCTTACAGTGTAGAACTCCCATGGAAGGGGGAGGAGCCTCCCAAATCTTCCAATTATCACAATGTCATGCACCATACTTGACCAAATAGTCTGCGCAAGAGTTAGGTTCTCGATACACATGCCGAAGTGTGACCACCCACGTAGTAGCTCGACAATCTCCATCGCCGTTCGTAGCAAAAAGATGGAAAGTGAGAAAATGAGAAAAATAGTTTAAATCAATTATGTCAGGAATGGATCTTTTTACACAAATTAAAATTCCAATAATGTAAAAATTTACTAATAATGAAATATCTATTAATTTGTAAAATATATAAATTTAATTTATAGTTAGGTAGTGAAGTCTAATTCCCGAATTCAGGTCAAGTTTAATAAAAATCTAATCAAGATAATTTTAATTTATAGTATAATTCTAAATTTGATTAAAATAGGATAATAATATATGCATAAATATTTGTTTTTTTTTTTTTTGAGAAATTATAATTGTTTGAAAAATTATTTTATAAACTGATAATTGGTCTAAAATCAATTTTCATCGGCAAATTATTAGTAAAGCTCAGAATTATGAGATAATTGATAATATCAAACCTAAATAGAAAATAGAAAGAAAGAATAAACCTACGTAAATAATACTATATTCTTTTGGCTTTATGTTAATGCTAGGTGAATATTATTAGCAAACAATCTATATGGGTATGGTGGTAATTGCACGAGGTAGGATGACTTTCGTGGGGACCAAGTCACTTTAAATTAATGGAAAGGGAAACATACCAAAAGTGATAGAAAGCAATTTGAATTGGAAGTTTGGATGAGGCTGAGGGAAAGTGAACATTGAAGACTTCCTCAATTACAGGGAGAACCCACCTTTACGTTAAATATTTATATTTATAACCAAATAATTGACCCTGAATTGGATTGGGTCCGTTGTTATTTTCAAGTCATCATTTTTATGGCCATAAATTTGTCATAATTCAAATGTAAGTATTTTTAAGCACTTAAATAAATTTGTTTTTTTTTACTGTAATACTCCCTCCGGATCTATGTATAAGAAAAAAAATTAATTTCGTATATATTAAGAAAATTAGTTATATTAGTTTAATTATCTTGATTTGTGTAAAAAATAAGTTATAGTTACTAAACTATCCTTTTTTGGAAGTGTATAATGCTCTTGAAAGTTGTGTCTTGTGAGTGTATATGCTCTTGAAAAATTGTTTGGATAATGCTCTAGGATAGTTTGAATCAAAATTGTTTTTGGGTATATAATTACGAAAAAAGGATGCAAGAATGCAAAATCAATTTTCATCCACCGTGAAAGTTACAAAATCCAGCTTCCAGCCGAACGTGATATTGGGTCCAGAAGCAATTTTGAACCTTGAATACCACACATCAAATCTTTCTGTCAAATCACGTTTGACCACTCTAAAAGCAAGTTAAATCAAACCCTTGCCTATCTATTATTATTGGAGCTGGTGCTCTGAAAATGGGAGCGGGGGACGAATGACCTACATTAATTCAACACTCTGAGGTCCGGTAATAAATTTCAAGCTTATATTTACTATGATGGACGCCCCCTTTGAGGAGTTGAAGAATTTGCTAGATTTTGATGAGAGAGGGCCTCTATGGCCCTTGATTCTGTTTTAGAAAAGTTCTTTTCTTTTGGGGCCTTGCCCTCGTTTTAGTACCACAAAAGACGAAATTACTTAATTTTCATTAAATTAGAATAAATCGAATGATGATGATTTGAAGTAAATCTTTTAAATTTATTTTTCGAGTCGATAGATCCTCACTATATATATATATATATATATATATAAAAGGAGTGATCGATTTATACTTGTGTAAGTCATTTTCTGTTTATACTCATCTTTAGTCATTGATTTTATTTTCATTCAATGATTATTATAATTTTAATAGTTTATACTGTTGGATGAAAATAAAATCAATAATTGAAAGTGGATATAAACAAAAAATAACTTACACTAACGTAAATCCATATTTGATATATATATATATATATATATATATATATATATATATATATATATATGTTGTGATTTTTCATAAGAAAAAAATATCGTAAGTGTTTCTTTTACACTATGTTTGGTAGAAGGGAAAAAGGGAGGAAGGAAAAAGGAAAGAAGGAAAGAGGAAAGAAAGTAATATTTTTCATTGTTTGGTTGTATGAGAAAAAGGGAAGGAAAGAAAAGAAATGTGGGCCCCACATCAAAAAATGATTCCTCCCAAATTGGGAGGAAAACCATGGGAAAGAGTGAAAAGTTTGTGAAAATACAATTACATCCCTAACTTATTTATTATACGTATTTTTATTTAAGGGTATTTATGTCATTTCACAAATATATTTTTTTCTTTCCTTTCACTTTCTATACAATCAAACAAGAGAAAAGGAAAATTTTATTTTTCTTTCCTTTCATTTTCTCTCATACCAAACAACTAAATAATCCTTTCATTTTCTACTCTTTTTCCTTCCTTTCCCTTTCTTTCCTTTCACTTTCCTTCCTCTTATTTTCTTTCCTGAACCAAACATAGTGTTAATCATTCCATTTAAAAACACCTCAGTTAAAGTGCTCAAGTCCAGTACAAGTACCAAACTCTGATCAAAGGTTCCGATTGTGGTAAAAACGAGCCATAGTTTATTGAACAAAAGTTTGCATCAAAATAGAATTGGTCAAGCTGATGATGAGAATGGCCACAACAAACACTGCATGTGCATAGAAACACCGTCCTAATCACCCTATCATTTGTGACCAGGAAAAGGAAACGTACCTTTTTTTATGGGGACACAAGGTATCTTGTTTTGAAGCCTAACCAACCGCCTCTTCCAGGAAATTTGTAAGACCATTTTTAAACATGACAGATCCATTTGAATGATTTCTGGAGAGCAAGATGGACATTTGACAGCGTAATTATAAGGAGAGAGAATAAGGTTGGGACCACTTCCCCTGAAGGTTCCAACTTTCAAACAGAGGCCAGAAGCGCCAAACAAACCTATTAATAAATGATGATAGGATCAGAATTGGCCTACATTATTCTTGGAGGGGGTATGGAACGCATCCCATTTTAATGTGCTTCAAATGCGCGACTTACTTTGCATTAACCGGCGTGACTTACTTTGCACTAACCGGTTTTTGTAGGGCAAATCTTTAAACCTCCCTTGGAGACTTGGAGTTGAGTTTTGGTACTACACAATTATAATGGGTATTATGATAAAATAAATAAAAAGCATTCATCTTCCTTGAAATCTTTCTCTGAAATCACCTCTCCTCCTCCTTCGCCTTATAGAACCTGTACACTGGCGGCATTGGTGCATCGTTGCTGCATGCACCCTAAGAGTCACAAACGGATGGATTGGATAAATTTTTATTTGTATTATAATGGATGGATTAAAAATAATCCATTAATCCATTAATGCATTATGATTCATTAAAATTTCATTAAAAAAATCCAATCCATCCACGATCCATTTAAAAAAGATCCATCCAATCCATCCATTAATAATTTTTTTAATATTTTAAAAAATTAAATAATTTTTATGCCTATTTCTAAATAATATCTCTCATCCATCCATAAAAAAAAAAAATTTCAAAATAATTTTTTTTGCCTACTTTTTTTGTGATTACAATTCATCACAAATTCACTGAAAGAAATGCAAATCGTGGTAGGAAAACACCAAAAAATATATTGTTTGGCTTATAATAGCTACAAATTGATTTAATTTTTAAAATTGTGATTTTTTATCATTTATTTATTTTTTTTCATTTTTATCTAATGAATTATTTTTTTTTTTGTTTTATGAAATGGTCCAATGGATTTTCGAATAGTGATGGATGGATCATAATCATCCATAAAATAAAATAATCCAATCGATCTAGTCCATTGTTATTTATTTTTTGCAATGGATGAATTTGATGGATTTTCATTTGGAGGGACTGGATGGATGGTAGACAATTGGATTTTTTTTTTTTTTTGCCACCCCTAATGCACCCAAATCTATTTTGGGAATAGTATTTCCCCTTCCTCCTCAGCTTCTATCACCTGAAACTTATCTCTGTTGTGGAGATGTTGAAGTTAAATATATTATGTTTTAGTATTAATATTATATACAACAGAGGCAAACATTCATTGTGTGGAGTACTTGAAGACAATGTGAAGTCTACTGAATTACATGATGGCATATAAACAATTTTCAGAGTTTCAGAGTCATGACTTTGCATCAGGATTGCTGAGATATTGACTTATGATGTCTAATGGAGGTATTGACAGAGCAAATGCCCTGCATTCATTTGATTTCTTCTAAGTTGATTCACATGTGTACTTCTGTTCTACTTGTTAGATTGGGTATTTTGTTGCGCCCTTTTGTGTTTGGATGACAAGAGGAGTTTGAAGTTGATCTATCAATTTTGGTTGGTTACCTAATGACTAATGGTTTAAGGGGCTCACCTAATATGTCATCTGGCATAATATCAGGGACATGCCAATATTAATGTGAATCAGCATGAGTAAAACTTACAGCTGGCTGGCGCATAAACAGATTAGGTCCTTCTCTTTACAAGGCTTAGAAAGAGAGCATTCCAAGCTGCTGCTGCTGCTGCAACCCAAATAAAAGAGGGTGCTAATGCATGTCCAAATTAGATTGTGAAAATTGAGACTTTTAATTTAGCTTTAATTTTATGAAATCTTTGAAAGCAATATTCCAAGCATATTGTTATATGGCCTCTCGATTTTCTTTACACAATTTCTTATTTGTTTGGAGTTGATTACTTGGATATCAACCACGATATGGATTGATTAGGACTGTCATTAACAATGAATTATCATATATTTTAGAATGGAGCATGTATTACAGGTCCTTTGTTTAGTTCAACTGCCATACGTACACAGCAACTAATCAATTACCCATTTTCATTGCAGCTTTTTCTTTTGTTTTTGTTCTTCAGTGTCTGGCGTCAGCATTTCTATTTTTTCATTAATTTTTGGTCACGTGGGGTTAGAACTGAGAACTGACCAAACCTGACTAACTATCTAGCTGGATATCTAAAATAAAATAAGAAAAAAAAGAATTGAGCAGTTATATTATTGTGCTACCGATGCGACGGTGCCGACACAATTCTTGTCTCTGCATGTTTACTACGAGTAGTTAATTAATCTAATGTGTCCAAAGCATGTGATGCAGAAGGAAGAAGGTGACAATTTTGGTGGAGAGGTTATTAAATCATATTTTCTCTCCTCCCACCCTCTTGTTTGTGCTGGAGAGGTTGGATGGGAGGAGACAATCCAAATTCAATAAAATCGAGTTCTTCTTTCCCGCTCATAGTTTTCTTCAATCATCCATGCAACTGTGAGGCCTATGGCGCACACAAGCACTAGCAGGAAAGCCAGCAAGAATCTTTAACAACACTTTTTTTTTTTT
The DNA here is from genome assembly GCA_039655645.1 of Ammopiptanthus mongolicus. Taxonomy (NCBI): domain Eukaryota; kingdom Viridiplantae; phylum Streptophyta; class Magnoliopsida; order Fabales; family Fabaceae; genus Ammopiptanthus; species Ammopiptanthus mongolicus. Next base: position 85,983,133 of record CM077348.1, read on the forward strand.
TTTTTTCAAATCTGCACTTGGTGAACATTTTTTCCTGACATTACTGGAGGCAAGGGTCTTGTAAAACCAAGATTCGCTGCATTTCTCTTAGCTTTTCTCTTAGTTTTTTTTTCTCTATCAATTTCCTTTCCCTCTCAACCTCCAGCATTGCTTTCTCAACGAACATTGTGATCTTTCACTACAATTCGTCAATCTATTTATTTTTTCTACTATAAAACTAGGTTCTTCTCCTCCACGTGTTAACAGGTTAGCAGCCTTCTTTCCTTCTCAAAAGCATTTTTATTTGCTTTCTACTACTTTTTTCTGCTTAAAAATCTCACATCTATTTTATATATTTTTCTCTATTCTACTATAATATGTTGAAGGTAAAAAAATTAAATTCCAAGTTTATCATCTTCAATAAAAAATCAAACCAAAAAATTAATCACTTTCTCCTCCATAAGGCAATAGTCATCAAGAGTGAGAGGCACGAGGTTGATATTGGGAAATGTTTGCGTTGGAACAGTGAAGGTGATCGAGGAAGGAGTTAGGAAGTGTAGGAGGTATGAGTGGTAGGAAAGGTGACTGTTTTGCCGAGTTATGGTCCCTGCTGGTAGAGGGGACGACGATGCGTTAGGCGGTGGAAGTGGCAGCTGGAAAAGTGTGCAATAATAATTCATTCAGTCAAGTTTTGTTGTTGTTACCTTTTTGCCCTTTTAATCTGAAGCTATTAATTTAAAATAATATTATATTAACGGTCTAAATTAAAAATGTTTGGATCCTCCAACTTTGAGGAGGAGGATTAAAGACAAAGCCGTTTTCGTATATAGTTTGTTAACAAAGATCAATAATATTTTATATTTACAAAATAATCCTCGTGCTTCATTGAAATATGACTTATTCTTTTGAAGGGTTTCATAAATTAAGACATGATATTTCTTCTTCTTCCTCAAATGATGAACTACTCGTCTTCTTCCTCAAATGGTGAACAATCACCGGGTGAGCGGATTAAAAGGAGGCCATCCAACACAAATTTGTTGTATACTTGCAAAATGGGTTCGTGTTTGTAGTGTTTAAGTTATCAAGGTTGAGGTGAATCTCGAAAATCTTGGGGAATCTTGAACCGCATTTTTAAGGTAAGTTTTTGAACAACTGCATTTGATGGTTGTTAGTTGCATTTGAATATTTAGGGTGTGCAAAATGAATCTCACACCCGTGGAAAACAAAAAGTGAGAAGAAAGGGAATATGAAGTTCGATATCGATGGTGTACCCAACAATATTAGTGTGGGAGAGAACAAAAGAGCAAGAGTAGGAGAGAACGAAAGAGCGAGCATTACCTTTTTCAGACTACACTGTTTTTGCCGAACAAAATTATCGCACCTATGCAAAATGCACTTCATGGATGTGTTTGGAATGACTCCTTTGCACCTTCGTTGGAGTCAAATCTTAGATGGTGCTTTAGTTATTTATTAATCAAGTGGTAGATTTGGCGAAGTGGTCAAAAAGGGATTGTCTTATCTTAAAGGATGGTTTTGAAAAAGTTTATGATTTAGTCAACTGGAATTTTCTGGATAATGTGGTGGGTAGACTTGGCTTTTGTGATAAATGGATGGATTGGATTAGAGCCTGCATTTGTTCAGGTTCAGTTTCTATTTTTAAGGGCAGCCCTCTGACAAAGTTAAACTGTTTAAGGGCCTCAAGGGGATCCCCTTGCTCTTTTTCTTTTCTTGATAGTGGCTGAGGAGCTGAGTGGTCTAATGAGAAGGGTAGTTGATTCTAGTAAATTCTTGGGGTTTAAGATTGGAGAGGAGCTTAATATCTCACTTTTTACAATATGTCGATGATACTTTAGGTTTTGGCATGGCTTCTAGATAGGAAATACTAGCCTTAAAGAGTCTTATCCTAGATTGTATCAAATCTCGATTGATACACATGCTTTTGTAGGTGGCATGGGAGAGTGGCATAATGAGGTTTGGCGTTGGCAATGGACGCGGAGAAGGAATTTGTTTGTATGGAAGGAACCTCTTTTGTTAGAATTGAGTAATCTACTCATTTCTATTCTCTTGTGCAAAGATGGGTAAGATGAGTGGGTGTGGGAGGAGATAGTTCTCAGGTATTTTCTATTAAATCAACCTATCTAACACGGCAAGTTCAGTTGGTTCCCAAGAGCACTAATAGCCTAGCAGATTCGATCTTTAAGAGTTTTTGGAGGTGCTCTGTTCCTTTGAAGGTTTTGGCATTTTGTTGGCGTCTTCTACTAGATAGATTACCCTCTCGTGTAGCTTTATTTATAAGGAGGGTTATAACTGATCATCAAAGGTTATTTCATGTATTATGTAATACGCATCAAGAGGACTCAGTACACTTATTCTTCTCTTGTTCAGTGTCACACCATATCTTCTCTTCTTTGTATAATTGGATGGGCTTTTCTAATGTTCTATCACTCGATGGTTACGCTAATTTTCTGTAACACGGGACTCTGTTTAGAGGTAAGACGGTAAAAAGGGTTCGTCATATTTTTTGGCATATTGTGACTTGGTTTATTTGGTTGTTGCACAATAAGATTTTGTTTCAAGGTTGCAGTCTTGATTTTATCAATACTTTGGATCTCATTAAGATTCGTTCTTGGTTTTGGTTCATAACAAAAGTTGGTCCTCAAAGCTTGTTCTTTGATTGGTGCACGAACCTCGTTGCTTATGTTATCTTTGAGGGATGGTTGTTTCCTGTTGGTGAGGTGAAGCTTTTTCTGGTTTTGTAGTTGTATAATTATTCTATTTTTCTGGTATGTAAGTTGCTTTTATGGTTTGCTGAAGTTGTTCTGGTTTGTAAGTTGTAGATCTGGTTTGGTGAAGTTGTTCTGGTTTTTTGGTTTGTATGTTGTTTTACCGGTCTTTGGTGAAACTTTGTCTAAATAGCTTTATTATGGCTCTAGTCTGTCTAAATGAAGCTTTCTCTGGTTTGTAATTTGTTGTTCTGCTTTGGTTCTGTATAACAAGGATTTTGTTCAGGTCTTTATAATCGGGAGGGGTTGTGGTTTTTTATTTGGCTTTGTATTTTGTGACTTGTTGAGTTTTGAGGTATATGGGTTCAAGTATATCTTGTTATTCCTCTTAATTCAATTTGATTTATAAAAAAAGTAGGCTAAATTACAATTTTCGTCCCTCAAGTTTTTCAGTTTGGCGAAAATGGTCCCCCAATTTTTTTGGCAAATATAGTCCTCCTAAAATTCAAATGTTGCGAATCTGGTTCCCATATTTTTTAATTGCACCTTTGGTCCCGCAAAATTATGGGTTTTTAGCACTTTTAATCTCTAAAAAGCATAAATTTTGGAAAAATGGAGAACCAAAGGTGTAAAAAATCCACCAATTTTGAAAATTCCATATGTTTAACAACCATTAGATTGTTGTGCGCATCCAAAGCCCATTAAAATGAGATGCATATGTTAAATGCCTCTGTTCTTGGAAAGAAATAAGGGATAAGGGTTAGTTAAGAGCTAAGAATATGGCGGGCGGCAATATATTTGATATAAAAAAAAATGATTTTTTCATACTTTTTATTTTACACATCCCTTTTTATTGATCAAAAGACTTTTATTTTGGAAATAATAACGAGTAAAAGATCAATAATTATAAAGTGTATAAAAAGGGATATAAAAAAATGTAAGAATATCATTATTGATTCTCATATTACCATATAAGATTATCAATTATTAGATACAACTCAGCATGCAGTAGCATTCCCATATTTGCAGGATAGATTACCCTGCTTGGCATTTTTTTTGAATTTGCTATTAATGATTCCCTATAAAAATAGGGGAAGGAAGGGATGATTTGTTTCTTTAGAAACAAAGACAATGCACTAAAAACAAGGATGGGTTTGGCTTTGTCTTTAATCCTCCTTCATAGGAGTGAAGGATCAACCCTTGTGTTATCTCAACCATCCAAAAATTATTAAAATAAATCAATGATTAAGATTAAAAAGGGCAAAAGCAAAGTTCCTCTCCCTCCCGCTTCCAACCTATCTTGTTCTGCAACTGGAAAAAACAAATTGATAAAACCCTCCCATTTCAAAGGGGGAAGGGAATTTTCGTTGTCTATTTCTTTGTTTTCTTTCTTCTCTGATTCAGACCAAATCAATATCAACAAAAAAAATCCATCTATAACCAAAAGGGGAAAAACATAACCAAAAAATTCATATAGGGGACACAATGCATTAATTATGAATCAGTATATAGTATATAGTATAAATGTTCACAATGATATACTTATCATACTCAAATGAGTAATGATACTCATCAATCATGGTTTATGATATACTTATCATACTCAAATGAGTATTGATACTTATTGAAGGAGGATTAAAGATTTTCTCATGAGTTTATGATATCCTTATCATACTCAAATAAGTATCCATACTCATCAATCATGATTAATTATTAGGTGAATTCTCTAATACTCGAAGAATAATTTTACTCTGTCTAGGAAGTCTAATTAGAAGGTGAGAACAATTTGACTTGACTCACTAACATGACCCATTAAATTAAGATGGCGCATTCTAATTGTGCATGATAATTTATACCCCAAAATTATTGAGGGTACCACATAAATCACCTAATTATTAATAAAAAAGAATCAACTGGTAATATTAATGACCTGGAATTGATTGAATCGGTTGAATTAGATAATAAGATTTTATACATTAAACACCGAATATAAGTCATTAAACTTTTTATATTTTATTTTTGCTCTCTCAATCGTCTCAAACTCAGACTGGGAGTGTGCCCAAAATCCAGATCCAAATAGAACCGAAGAAGAACCAAAGCTACAAAAAGCAACGCTGAATTAACAAGCTTTGAACCCAATGCCATGGAATTGAGTTGAATTGAACTGAGAGGTACGTGTTGGAGTTGCAAGTAGTACTCTAGGAGCGTGATTTGCAGGTGTCTTGGATGGTGATGTAGCAAACTATTCCTAAGAAGAGGATGATAACGCGGACTATCATTCCAAGGTTACCACATCCATTATTTATTTAGTTATTTTGTTTTTCTTAAATATACACATTTTGTTCCTAAATTGCAGTCTACATTCGCACTCTCATTTCTGTTTCTTTTCCATTTTGTTCTATTACGAGAGCAGCAACATCAGTGCAGCATGGACTGTCCAAACTCCACAGTGTAGGAAAGTGCTACAAATTTTATGAGAATCCAAGAACATGTTTACATGCTACAAGAATAAAGGCAAGACATAAAAATGACACAAGCTTCTAGGATTGGTAGAAGAAAGAATAGAAAAAGTAAAAATAATAATAATAAAGAAGAACCGAGAAGCCGGTAGAACTATGTAGAAAATGAAAAAAATATCCAGAAAATTCTAAATTAGATTTAGGTGGTCCAAGAATGCCTATAAGTAGGCAATTGTATCATTTGTGTGCGTGGTAGAATCTACCTTCAACCTACCAAATGTGGCTGAATGTGCCTCTAACCCACCAAACTTTTGTTCAATATCAATAATAAAATCATACAGTTATTCTCATTCCTCTAAATATGCATTCTCTTTTTAAATTATCATCTCTCTTATTATCTCACCATCTTCTCTTAAAATCTTACAAGTAGTATTAAAGCTACATTCGATCACACACTAGACGTAACTCAAAAGTCTTCCATCTATTTGCCGTAATAATTAAACCGAGACAATCATCACAACACCAATAAACCACAAAACCTATAAAGCCGCAAAGGATTACAAGATCCCAAGGCTATCAAAATAGTTTGTGATCAAAATTTAGGTCATCAACACCAACAACTAAAGCAAGGTCTCAAAAGCTAGCAAAGAAGTTGAGAGCAGTAACTCCAAGTGCAAGAAAAAGTTCCTATCTAAATTCTTCAACAAGACCAGCAAGGAGACTCGCAAATACAAGAGCAACAAGGAGTCTCTATCAAAAGTCTTCAACAAGACCGACAAAGATACTCGCAAACAACTACAAGAGCAAGAAGGGTCCCTGTCAGAAGTCTTTCACAAGGCCGACAAGGAGACTTGTAACTACCAAGAATATGACAAAACTATTATCAAGGTGGAAGCACTAATTTTGGAGTTCAGCAACACATCAACTACATCAAGGAGGAGGAGAAGATGATTTAGTAAAAAAGTCACAAGAATGTGCATCAAGGAGGAGTGTTGGAAAGTAAAACAATTAAGGTAAGACAGAAAGATGCCAGAAGCTTCTAGCTAGGTTTGGTAGAAGAAAGAACTATAAAAATGTAAAAGAAAAAAATAAAGAAAAACCTAGAAGCTAGTAGGACTATATAGAAAATGAAATATGAAATATAACAGGGTGTGTGACGCTCCGAAACTTAACCTTCCTAGACTTGATACCATAACATATAATCAAGCCTTAAATAAAGCTGAAGCAATTAAACAAATATTACCACTTGGAAACTTAACATCAGAGCTTCACCTGGAAGCCATGGCGTAACGCAACAACAATAAAAACAGACGTTCCACTGGCCTTAGTACAACCCTCAAGAGACTTGACAATACCTCTGGGGTCTTTCTCTCTCTACTCAAGAAGTGTTGACGTCAAACTGGTTGTTCACGACGGAGTTTCACCTCGACTTAGCTTCACCTGTTGCAGCACTTCCGACAACTAACCAGCACTTCCGCCTTCGGATCACGACCCAAATAACGACATACATGAAAAGCATAGGGAAGCATGCACAAGAGGTAAGAAACGCTACGATATTATGTAAAGGGAGATCACGTAGCATATAACACATCAACATACACAACAGCAAGCACAACCATCTCTCGAGTTCATCACAACAGTCAACCTCCAGGTTATCACAACTAGGGATCACTCCTTACTCTACATGCACAACTGAATCTATATGATTGGACAATTCTACAACGCACACTCTTACCATGGGAATACAACAGTCAACCTCCAACTGCGAGAAATGACAATCCAATCTCCAACTGCGAGGGTGGATGTTCACCAGGTAAGAATGGCTCCTCCAACTGCGAGGAGTCGGACATTCAGGTAACTTCCTCCTGAGTTTCCAAGACAGTGCAATAGTGGTTCCTCCAACTGCAAGGAGCACTGCTTCCCCTAGCCCTTCCAACTGTGAGAAGACCCGAGAAGTTCTCCAACTGCGAGAAAGCACCTGCATCCCTCCAACTGTGAGTTCAGCCATCTTGGTCGCCCCAGAGTGTCCACCTCGAACACCAACCTCGTGTGACAACCATTCAAACTGCTGTTGCAGTTGTACACACGGCTTTCACCACAACAATGCAAATGTTATGATTATGCACCAATCATCTCAACAACGTCTTAACAACAACTTAGCCAACGTCTCAAGGTCCACATCCTTCAACTGTGAGGATGTCGCTCTCTAACTATGAGAGCTACCTTTAACTTAGATCAACTGGTTTACAACATCAACTGCGAATCCAATAACACTAACCACTCTATCCTTCTAACAACACCCCAATCGTCTCCACAGTCAATCAAGATCACATCAATCACAATCACATCAACATATCATAGTATAGCAGCATATCATCATTGCAGGCATACCAACTAGCAATTAAGCATGTTATCACAACAAGCATCTCGTCTAACATGTTATCATGTACGACATCATTTACTCATGTTCTCAGTTACCACAAATAAGCACACATCCTCAATCAACATATATCATGGATCGATCCTACGATGATAGCCCAAAGTAAGCTAAACCTAGGGTTTCCAATCTTAACGGCAATAGCCCAAAGTAAGCTAAACTTAGAGTTTAGATACTTTATTGGGGCTCAACCACTAGTAAGGTTTGAGGAGCCCTACACATGTTAACAATTATGTACTACACCTACAATTCCCAGAAATTGGTGGTTTCTTCCTCCTCACCTGGTAATTCGCCCCGATATGCTCTTGGATCCACGGATAGCCTTGACCCTCGATCTCACGAGCACCATGAACGTGCCCACGACCACCACGAGTGCACCACCACCGCCACCAACACGTGGCTGCCACAACCACCAAGACTCAGCCGCAGCTCCTCCTTCACGTACGAGCACCACCACGTCCTCGAACTTTGCCCTAATCACGGGAACAACACGTAGACTATAGCATTAACCTTAATATGAAGCAAAAACTGTGAATAGAAGCTTAAATCATAAGAGAACATTGTATAGCTACAATGTAGGTAGATACGGAACCTCGGCTTATCCTTGACGAATCACAGAAGTAAACCGATAGAATTGAAGTAGATGAAGAGCTGATCATGAAAACACCAACAAAACTGCAATCGGATCAACGAACGGATCACAACTCCAAATCAAAGCCTCAACCTCCTCAGCTCCTCTCAGCCTCGAGCTCTCTCTGTAAGAGTGAAGTGGCAAAACTCTCGTCTAAGTGAAAATGAAGAACTATTTATAGACAAAAGGTTCTGCTGACACTGCTTTAGCTTTCTGAATCTCCACGCTTTAGCGTTCCAACGCTTGAGCGTTGGCTTCTCCTACGTTTGAGCGTTGACATTTCCTCACCGTCAAGGCACCGCCCATCACGTGCCAGCTGCGACGTGTAACCGACACGTGTCACTTTACGTCCCATCACTGCCAGCCAACTGGTCAGAGTGGCCACGCTTGAGTGTTAAAAGCTCTCCACGCTTGAGCGTTCTCATGGTCCACGCTTGAGCGTTATGCTCTGGTTCACTTGTTCTTCATGCTTCTCTTATCCAATTCAAATTCATCCCTTAACACCTTCTAAGCATACTTCCAGGCATAAAACATTCCACAAGCCTAATCACATATGCATCCATATATTAATTAAGGTGATGAAAATGAGGATGTTACAGGGTGCATATGAAGTACAATGTGGAAAAAAAAAAGAAAAAGGAAAAGGGTGATGAAATACAATATGGAAAAAAGGGCAACAAAGGTGCATATGAAATACAATATTGAAAAAAGGGCAACAACCTAGTTAGGTGTAGACTTATTAGATCGTGAACATAATATTAAGAATTTAAAATGCGAGAGTTTTACCCCATTAGGACCCCCAATAATAGAGGAGGTTATCCAAATCTGATGTCAATTTATCTTGACAGCCACTTATTATCTGTGATAATCATTGCAATGTGTGAAAGTGAATGTTCATATATTTTGTAACGTCCTGCGATATTAAAAAGAAATAGATAATCAAACAATTATAATTATCCGTTCATAGCATCAAAAACTAAGATAAATTAAAACCATCATTTAATTGAAAATCCTCATAAATTTTAAATTAATAAAATACCACAATATTCTGTAACAAATGTTTTAGCCTCAAAATATAGGAGTCTAATAAATCGAAAATAAAAACAATAAACTAGTACTAGGGTCTTCAAGTCTCCAAGACTTCACCAAGACTGCGTCATCTCTAACAACATCTGTGAACTCTGAAAGATGACACCACTAATGAGATTTATAATCCTAGGAAGCAAACACAGTTCTAAAATAGTTTTCGAAAATTGCTTTCCGCTGGCGCGGTAACCGGAAAATCAACCATGATACCTGCTTTTTCCAAAAAGGTATATTTTAACCATAATAATCACATTTACAAATAATTAAGACATATTAACATGTCATAAGCAACACACACCTAAACAAGCAATAAATCATTCAACCATATACTTATATATTATCTCACTTAATTATCACTTGAGGAGTTCATGACCTCAAGTGCGCCATCGAGTTGACGCTAATCCTTTTTATCAATTTCCTTATCACTTGCATTATATAGCTCTGCCATAATGCCGCACCGTTGAGTTGACGCACATCTTTTATTATCAGTTGAAATATGTCATCTCAGTAGATAATGTCGCATCGTTGAGTTGACGCCTATCCTTTAATATCAATTGCAATATGTAACTCTGTACATAATGTCGTGTCGTCGAGTTGACGTCAGATTTTAATATCAATTGCAATATATAATTGTACATAATATCGCGTCGTTGACGCCCTTCTTTTAATATCAATTGCAATATGTAACTTTGTACATAATGTAACTTTGCATACCTTAATATGGTATCATGTCATCCCTTTAAAGAAGAGATATCTTTTTTTTCAATAAGTTATATTTGATTAATAGAATCTAGTTTATGCATCACAGTGAAAAACCTTCCCACCTTCTAGGAAGAGTTGGAGGAAACCCACCCTATCATTTTCTCAAAACTAGAAAGGAAATTACAACAGTTCAAAGAAAACATCCAACACCCTTTACAAGTTTCTCCCTTGCCACTACCCTTTTGAAGTTGCACCTAATAAAACTCCAGAACATGCTTAGATGACACTCTAACACCTCTCCCCTTTTATATAAACATCATCTTAAAGCATTAATACAATCCCGACAGCAACAATTACAATAAGCTTTTACTCCCATCAAATACAGCCATCAGAAAATGTAAAAGCAATATGTCTTCCCCTTTCTAATAAGGAGGTATCTTAAAAAGTCATATTCTCTCGAAAAGGAGGTATACACAACATATGGACAATCAACATATGCACAATTAATCAACTCAGAACATAAGCACACCACCTTTTGGTCATTCACAATGAACCCAAACATGCCAACAAGCTGCATGCACTAATAACAATGATCATATTCATTTATTAACATAGCCAATTAGATTATCATTTTATAAAAATCCTTATTTTCATCATGCACATTCATCCCCACATTATCACATAATCACCACATATACCAAATATCATAATCACATGGAAACAATCTCATATAAGCACAATAATCATCAAAAACTACATAAAATCATCAATATCAACATTAATTACAAATACTTTTCATCAATTTCGACTTCAGCCCATCTTTATCAAAAAGCAGAAAGGGCTTGACCCCCCGAGAGAGAATCGATAATACCCAACTCCTTTAATACCATACCATGGAAGTTTAAGACAAGGTATTTACTTACTCTTGTAGACCTCCACAAAGTGTTCCCAAACTATGCTCCAAAGACGACTCTTTTGACCCCCCCTCTTCAAGCTTAGGATCCTCTTTCTCCAACTCCTTTCTCCTCGTATATCTTCCCCCAAACTCTAGAGTTAACCTCAATAGTAGTTCTAGATGTTTAGGTGAAGCTAGGGTTCCCAAAAATGTACCTAAAGGTATCTCTAATCTATTTATGGAATTTCTACCACTTTCCTTCGTGTGAAAACATGAATATCACACTTCTGACACTATGCACGATCGTACACCTTTATGTACGGTCCGTGCTTTGCTCACTCGCAGTGCTACACAAAAACGACGCATAACCATGCATCGGTTGTGCACATTATGCCATAATCGACCTTGAATAACGCATACTTAATTTCAATTTCAGAAGGAAACACTTTAAAAAAATGACCGAAGGTTTTTAATAGTGTTTCCCCAAGGAAACGATATTAAAATGTATATCTTTAACAACGCTTCCATAATGAAACGCTATCTTTGCCTCATACCTTTCTTAAAAAAACGCATTCCACCTATTATAACGCTTCCTCGGAGAAGCGCTATTAAAACTTATACCTTTAATAATGTTTTATGAAGCAAACGTTGTTAAAGGGGATGCTACAATAACATTTGCTTGAGGAAACACTATCTTTCCTCCGTATCAAAACAAAACAGTGTAACTCTATGTATGTTAGTTGAAATAGTCCATGACAAACAAGATATGAAATTAAATGAACAATAATATGTTGTTAAAATGACATTGAAGTGTCTGTCTCTTCCTATCTTTGTCAATAGATTGAGTAGTACAAGTCAAGCTATTGAGTAGCATTTTTTTAGTCAGTCAATCTATTGAGCTACATTAAGGTGTCAATTTTATACTTTTCACGTCGTAACCTCATGTTCCTTTGTTTAATGGCTATAAATTCATTGTTACCGTTGACATCTTTTTACAATCAAATGGCTTTATTAGCTTTTTATGAGAAATAATTTAAGAATTGAAAGTCATTCATGGATCTTGGCCAATGGACTAATTGTACTATGCCATATAAAATTGTCAGCTTGAGTCTTGTGGGGGAACAACTTTCTCAATTTCCATTACTTCCAATATATTTTCTTCAGATTTCTCTTCTACTCGCTTATCTTTTGGGCATTGTTTGTGAGACTCCAACGTGTTTCTAGCCTCGAGTGTACGGGTCCAGACACGCCGCTGTGTAAATGTTAGGGAGCACACTGGTTATTGGGTTGCACCGGAGGTCCACCGAAATTTGCTTTCAGGGCAATGGTTATTGTCACGGTACAACATAATTCTTCTCCTACTTTCTAACAATCTAAAAACAAATTTTCTTACGATCAACAACACTACAAAAGTTGATAGAAGTTTGATGAGAATTTTCCGTTATCGTTTGGTTGCTGTTGTACAACTCCACCGAGGATGGTGGCACTGATAGGAGGACAAGAAGCGTAAGTATATGGCTAAACTGGTTTTGGATTTGGTTGATGAGCTTCTACCGATATTTATGGAAGAGTAGAGCGAGGAAGCCATTGATGAGGCTCTGAGGATAAAGAAATGGTGGTGCTGCGATGGAGTTTCAAGTAAGAGAAAGCAGAACCATTAGTTATGGTAGAAGGTATTTATAATGATCCATTTATTCATTGCTGACATGCTTCTTGAGTTTGTGCAGATATACAATCGTTATTTATGTCTACATCAATTCCTGGATGATTCCATCTAATACGTGCTATTTCTGCTACTATATATATATTGTCATTGGACTCATTCTAATTCTTTTGACATTGTTTGATGCATTTTCTATGTTTGTTAAAATGCCAAGAAGGGAGTTTCATGAAGCTTGATAGATTAATTAGATCTATTGACTATTTTGTCATATATTATTTGAGTTTAGATATCAAATAGCCAAAATTGTTTCAATTATGCATTGGAGCTAAGTTGAGGATTTGCATTAGAGTATACATATACAAATTTATATTTATATATGATAAAAAAAATAAAATAAAATTTGGGAGGATATGTCATAATTTGATTGAGTTGGAAAATGAGATGTACTATGAATTTAATTATGAGGTTGTTACCTATTTGTGGTTTTTCTCTTATGTTGTTTGTGATACGTTGTAAGAAGAGAAAGGTTGTGGGAATATTTTTATTTTCTAGTGCACAGCTGTAGCGCTGCGATGATTCTAGGCATGTAGAGAATTTGCCATCCGAGATTGCATTTTGCAATGGTGCCACAGCTAACAGTTTTGTGTGCCTCTGATCACCTTGATTTAAAATAAAAATAAAAGGATGTTTGCGTGCACAATCGTTGCCTTCGGTGCTGGTCACTGTAAATGGTTGTACACTTTTTGGTTGTGTACATTTTTTATTTTTTTTGGGTTGTGGAAATATATAATTATACGCTATTTATATATCAATTGTTTGTATGGGACACAATTTATATTTACTTTGCAATTATTGCATGATAATAGCATGTTCCACCTTTGAGCTTTGCATGTGCTGTTATGTAATATAATTTATCATAGATTTTATAAGTTGCATTTTTGTTGACATATTCTTGTTATTTAAAAATTCAATTGTGATCCTACCATTGAAGGATATCAAAATAAGGAAGGTTTATTATCTTTTCTGCAAAAGCTGCAATAGATGGTTTGATAAACACGTGCTTTATAATAATACGTGTAGGAGTTATATATGAATAAATAAAGTTTATGTGTTGGTAGTATAAATTATGTTGAACGTGTTTTGGGTTGCTTTAAAGAGCATGTAAGTTATCATGACAATTTGTTATGATGTGTTGAGATTGATGAAATGCTTACATTGTGTTATGAGAAAGACTATATTATGATATTTTTGATCTGTCGGGGTTATATTTTATAAGTGTAAAGTCATGTGATTATGTGAGCACCAAAAAATAAATAAAAAGTCACGTGATTATGCATTTCAATGTATATGTATGAAGAAATAATTTATGCTTATATGTTAGAAGAGGATCCCAAGACCTATGAGGAAGCAATAAAGTCAATAGACTCTAATTTTTGGAAAGAGTCAATTAGAAGTGAACAAGATTCCATAACAAGTAACCACACTTGGGAACTAGTGGATTTGCCTAAAGGTAGTAAATCCATAGGTAGTAAGTGGATTTTCAAAAAGAAATATAAGCCTGATGGATCAATAGAAAAAATTCAAGGCTAGATTGGTTATTAAGGGCTTTACTCAGAAAAAAGGTATAGACTTTTTTGATACTTATTCACCTGTAACCAAAATTGGTACTGTGCGTGCTTCATAGCTTTAGCAGCAATCCATAATTTGGTTATACACCAAATGGATGTAAAGACCACTTTTCTAAATGGAGATTTAAAAGAAGAAATTTACATGAAGCAACCAGAAGGCTTCATTGTGCCTGGACAAGAACACAAGGTATGCAAGCTTAAAAAAGTATTTGTATGGTTTAAAACAAGCACCTAAGCAATGGTTTGAAAAGTTTAATAACACATTGGTGGATCGTGGTTTCTTAGTAAACATTTTCGATTCTTATGTGTATGCCAAAATGATAGATTCTGATTGTGTTATTATATGTTTATATGTGGATGACATGTTGATATTTGGAACCTCTTTGAAAGTTGTAATTGAAATTAAAGAGTTTTTAAGTTCCAAATTTGAAATGAAAGACTTAGGAGAAGCTGATGTGATTTTTGGGCATTAGAATACAAAAAATTAGAAATGGTTTCTCTCTAAGTCAAGCTCATTAGTTGAAAATATATTAAGAAAATTCAATAGTTTTGATGCTGTACCTGCTAGAACACCATATGATCCTAGTATTCATCTTCAGAAAAATGTTGGAACCAGTGTCTCTCAATCTGAGAATGCAAAGATAATTGGTAGTGTGATGTATCTTATGAATTACACTGGACACGACATTGCTTATGTTGTAAGTAGATTGGGTAGATACACTCATAATCCAAATAGTGATCGTTGGAATACCCTTTTGCGCCTTCTAAAGTATCTAAAAGGTACTATGGATTGGAGTTTACATTTTGCTAACTTTCCAGCTGTCTTAGAAGGTTTTGTGATGCAAATTGGGTCTCGGATAACGATGAAGTAAGTTCCACTAGCGGCTACGTGTTTACATTAGGAGGTGGTGATATCTCTTGGAAATCAACAAAGCAAACATGTATAGCAAAACCTACAATGGAATCAGAATTCATAGCTCTTGAACTTGTAGGTAAAGAAGCAGAGTACCATTGTGGGAGAGACCTACACCTCCTATATCTCTCCATTGTGATTCATAGGCTGCAATGAGTGTGGCTAATAATAGTGCTTATAATGAAAAGAGAATGCACATATGTATGAGACATAGCATTGTTAGACACCTGATTAAAAAAGTTTATATCTCACTTTTTTTTTGGTTGAAGGTGATATCTCACTTGAGTATGTGAAAAGTGAGAAAAGTCTTGCAGATCCTTTTACAAAAGGATTACCCACGAAAATTGTCCTGGATACGTCGAGGAGGACAGGCTTAAAGCCTTGAGTGGAGGAAAATATGGTGGACACCTAATTGGTGGTCAAACGAAGCCATATGAATACTCCTATGCACTACACTTCTCGTCCCTATGGCGTGAGATAGTGCTTGATGTGAGGTTGAGCCTTGAGCTCTTAATAGATACATAGCCCTTGATATGGGTGGTGCTATAAAGACGCACTTAATGTATCTACCTATGTGTGTGTGGAGGCACAGAGCACCTTCCATGAAAGACTTAGGCAATCTTTCTAGAGCACTCATGAGCAACCCAAGGGAAATATATATAAAGGCCTTAATTATTATGTAAAGATTTAAACATGGTGCTATCACAATTTTAAAGGTAAAAGTGTGTGTTGTGAGGGTCTCATCTTAAATCCATTAAGTTCTAGAGTAATTCACTTCTTGGATATAAGGTGTTGCTTCACTTCACTACGTGTTAATTAAATCCTCAAGACATTAACACATAAGCACAAAACCTTTCCTTGCCCAGAATTTGTTTTTCACTTGCTTGCCATTAGTGGGGGATTGTTGTTATAATGACATTCAAGTGTCGGTTTCTTCCTATCTTTGTCAATAGATTGAGTAGCACAAGTCAAGCTATTGAGTAGGACAATCAGTTGAGTAATAGCAGTCAATCTATTGAGCTACTTGCAAGTGTCAATTTATATTTTTCACTTCGTAACCCCATATTCCTTTGTTTAATGGCTATCAATTTATTGTTACCGTTAGCATCTTTTTACAATCAAATGACTTTATTAGCTTTTTATGAGAAATAATTTAAGAATTGAAAGTCATTCATGGACCTTGGCCAACGGACTAATTGTACTATGCTATATAAGATTGTCAGCTTGAGTCTTCTGGGGGGAACAAGTTTCTCAATTCCCATTACTTCCTATATCTTTTCTTCAGATTTCTCTTCTACTTGCTCTTCTTCTAGGCAATGTTTGTGAGACTCCAACTTGCTTCTGGCCCCGAGTGCATAGGTCCAGACACGCCGCTGTGTAAACCTTGGGGAGCAAACTGGTTATTGGGTTGCACTGGAGGTCCGCCGGAATTTGCTTTCAGGGAAATGGTTATTGCCATGGCACAACATCATTCTTCTCCTACTTTCTAGGGATATTCAACGCATGCTTTTCTCAATTCATCAATTCTGTTGCTTGGTAACTCAACGCTATTGAAAACGTTAGTTTGAATTATTTGATAAAACACTTCTATAAACAATTCTCCTTTCCATGTGTCCTTATCATTCACACTCCAAATTTTACAAAATCATTCTCAATTCGTCATGTTCTTCATTTTTGGAGTTTCCTTTCTTCTGTGGGAAAGATGGAAGAAATCTTGATCAATAAAATTCAAAACGTGAGCTATAATAAAACTCATACGAGAGGATGTGAGTCATAATAAAACCCAATGTGAGTTTGTTCTCCATCCTCATCAGAAGATGAATTGGAAGAGATGCCAACAGGACTGCTGCCAAATGGACTTCTCTCTCTTGGCAAAGAGGTGGGAATTTGGCTCTATTTCCCTCGCCAAATGAACTCCATCCTCCCTCTCTCCCCTCCCTCCATTACTGTTGTCAACAAGCTCTTGTTGTCAATAGGTGGAAATTTGACGCCTTGTAGCTGAACGATTTTAGTATTGAGTTGTTCAATTGAAAGGAAAGTGTTGTTAACAGCAATTGAAGGGATAGATTCTATAATTTTGTAATTTCAATTGGAATTGGAAGATTCAGAAAGCTCTTGTTGTCATTGTAATTTTGTTGTCAATAAAATGTGTAACTATGTATTCCCTTGGAATCTATAATTTCTCTGAGTTTCTGGTTTTCTATGTCAATTCCCAAATTGTAACTCCGTAGCTAGTTGTAATGTAGCAAATTTTAATTCTTGTTGTCAATGATGAAAGAAATTTTGCTTCATAACTATTTACTTTTCAAGTTGTAACTTTGATTGTAGAGTAAATACTCAATTTGGTCCCTGAAATTAAAGGATTGTATCAACTTAGTCCCCCACATTATCAATATTCCAAAATGATCCCTGGAATTGCAGAAAGTTAATCAGATTCGTCCCTCTGTTGATATTTGCATGGACTATAAATGACATTGAGTTGGTAATGACAGGGATGCATTTGAAACTAAGTGAATAATGTCAGGGATGCATTTGCTACATTTTGCAATTCCGAGGATCATTTTGGAATATTGATAATGTGGGGGACTAAGTTGATATGACCCTACAATTTCAAGGACCAAATTAGGTATTTAATTCAAAATTATGATACTGCTGGAAAAAATTAAGCGGAGGTGTTGAATAGAGCTTTGTTTAGGAAACACTATTAAACGGTATACCTTTAATTGAACTTCCTCAATCGAACGATGTTAAAGATGTAACTACGTACTATAGCATTTGTTTGGGTAAACGTTATCTTTCTCTCGTATTAAAACAAAGGCCTTAGGTGACCAACTCTATACACGTTAATTGAAACAGTCCATGAAGTTAAATGAACAATAATCTCTGCACAGAAAACGCAATATTCACCACACGATTTTCTGAATTTATCATTTGTGTTGTTTTGTAACTCAACACTATTGAAAATCTTAGTTTTACATGGTAAACTTTCCTATAAATAATTATCCTCTATGTTCTTATAATTCACACTCCAAATTTTACCAACTCATTCTCAATTCGTCATGTTCTTCATTTCTGGAGTTCCTTTCTTATCTGAGGAAGATCGAAGAAATCTGGCTTAATAAAATCCAAAATGTGAGCCATAATAAAACCCAGAAGAGATGATGTGATCCACAATAAAACCTAAAGTGCGTGTGTGCTCCATCATCATCAATTCTTTTGATTTTCAGTTGGTCTTGCAGTTGATTGATTCTAGTTTGGAGATGGAAATTTGGCTCTATTTCTCCAACCAAATGGACTCCACCCTCCCTCTCCCTCCTCTACAACATGGGTGAGTTAGTGCTCTTCGATTGGAGAACTTCAACAAGCTCTTGTTGTGAAAAACTTCAATGTTGAAAGACTTTTAGCTTCACATCAATTTGTTTCTTCAAGCTGTATGAAAGAACTATGTATTCACTATGTTTCTATTGTCACTCTTATTGTCAATAATGAAATAACTTTTGCTTCATATCTATTTATTTTTTGATCTGTAACTCTGATTGTAATTCTCAAAAATATAATAATGTAATACCATTTTCTCTTGCACAAATTATCTGTGAGGCTAGCAAATGGAGTCCTGAATTAGCTGGTATTGGCCCTTTCTTCAGAGATGGGATGAGGGACTGGAGCGGGTAGGGGTTCCTTTCCAAAACAGGGTCTCTGTCTTCGAGATGAGACTGAGAGGACAGAATTTTATTGAGAATGGACCTCTCCTAGGACAGGAATTTGAGTTGAAGATAGGGTAGAGTTTGCCCAATCTGTATTTGGGAAGTAGTCTAGGGTGCCTGCGAACGAAGAACTGAGCCATCTTCTGCTACTCGCGTGGCGGCTTATCAGCTGGTAGCTTGCTTGACTGGATCCTTGTTATATCGATCGTACGGATTTGGTATATCTCAATGCAATGCACATGCCTGGAATGGGTGAAACTCATTGTCTACTTTGACTGCAATACCGGTTTCGTTTCAATGAAAAGAAATTTTGGGTTTCTGCAATATTAGTTTGAGAAAGAACAAATCAATAAGTCATAATTCAAAACTTTACTAATTCACATTATAAGATACAGTTTTGAAAAAGATTATATTATATATGGTTGTTTAATTTAAAGCTTTACAAATTCAAAGTTTTTAATATTTATAGAGTTGAAATAGAAGATTCTTTATAATAAAAGTTTTTTAATGATCAGGTGAAAAAATAATCACCCTAACAAAATGTGATGGGTCTAATTATAATGGTGTTTCCTCAAACAAACATTATCTTTCCTTCATTTTAAAAGGCAAAACCCTCTCTATGTTAGAACCAAAACACTCTATCACTCTTTCACTCCCGCTCGCTCTCTCTTACTCCCTATATGTGACCATAATCACTCTCTAACTCCTTCTCTGTGACCCTTACCGAGCAACAGGGTTCTGCTCACCAAACCATCAATTACTCAACTCATGCTCACGCTCACCACAATCAAAGGTAAATCTCTTCGCCTCTCTTGTTTTGTGAAAACAAGAGTGCCCTTCACATCGCTGCGAATCCGGGCTTTCATGAAAGGGTCAAGTACCTTGATATCTATTGTCACATAGTGCGTGAGAAATGTCATGATGGTCTTATGCATCTTCTTCCTTTAGGGTCCTCCGATCAGACTGCGAATGTGTTTACCAAGCCACTGCTTCCAGCTCCTTTCAACAAGATAATCATCAACCTCAGATTGATTGATGGTGATTGATCGATATTTACCATCCTAAGCTTGCTGCGGGGGTAATAAAGTTAGTTTTGCAACTTTTGCCAAGTGTAGCTAGCTGTGACGTGTCAACTAACTATGCTCTAGAAGCCTTACTATATAAAGGGGAATGTAACTGATTTGTGCTCATTTTCTTTCCAGAATCAGAATATAGAAGTTGATTTTTTCCGCGTGCTCTCTTCGTTCTGCTTCATTTGTTTCTATGAGAAAGCTTTGAGCTTGCATAGTTAAATAAGTGAAAGCAAATTTTGCAATTCATAACCGTGATATCTGAAATAAATAAGTGATTCTAATTCTGCGCACCAATCATTAATTGCAAGGGATTGAATAGCCCCAAGAAAAAAACAAGAAATATCCCAAGATCAAATAATCAACTGTTTTGCACTTTTACCATTCATTTCAGGTGCTGTTTTATAACTTTTGTTGACCCAACATTTACTGCATAGAAAATTAAAGTTTCATCTGCATTCTTTAAATTGATGACGCAAAGAGATTGAGTTGCGTATATATCCAATCATAGTTAACTTGTTAACTTGTATAGATCATGCTCTCTGTATTTTGTGTAACACCTCTAACAACTTTATCTTGTAACGTCGATAAGTAGGTGCCTTCTACCTTGCACCACTAAAAAAGTGGTTCACCATGCACCATAAAGTTATCAATTGAGGACCAATCAAAATGTCACATGGCTTCTCCTTTTTCAATTGAATATTTGACCAAGTCAAAGATGGTCAAATGTGTACAAGATTTTGAGTATTTGCATTGAGGGTGTTCCACTGCTTGTATTTGCATAAAAGTATTCCTTATGTTTAATTAGAAAAAAAAATATTTTAAATTTTTGAACAAACTCTGTCATCATCCTCATCTTCATCATCCCCTCCAACAAACCCTAATCCTTGCTGTCGCCGCTACCACCACCACCCTCACCCCACCCCGCTGTTTCTACCTCATTTGTTTTGTTTTGTTCCTCCGCTCAGGTGGCACTTGTATCTGCCTCGTCGACGCCATCAAGCTTCGAATCGATAGCGGAATGACGGAATCGCCGCGGTAAGGAGGAAATGGATGGTAGCTCAGTTGGGAGGTTTATTGGATCTAAGAAATGGATGGTTTTCCTGGGTTTTTCTCTTCTGGGTTTTCTTTGCTTATGATTTTCGGGGTTTTACATGTTTTGACTTTTCCGATCTTTACAGGTGGTATTTTAGGTCTCTGTGATTGAAATATTTTGTATTTTTGTAGTATGTTTGTCATGATAGTGTTATTAATGTTTTAGTTGGTCCAGTGCCATCAAATAATATACCTTTTCCATGAAATTGTTGGACTGATTTTCTCTTATGTGGACTGGTGTTTAAATCATAATTGTTGTCTGGAATCTCTTAGGTAGATTGGTGTTTTGAAATCATCTTCACAAGACAGTTGGCAAA
Source organism: Ammopiptanthus mongolicus (assembly GCA_039655645.1). NCBI lineage: Eukaryota > Viridiplantae > Streptophyta > Magnoliopsida > Fabales > Fabaceae > Ammopiptanthus > Ammopiptanthus mongolicus. Next base: position 86,004,435 of record CM077348.1, read on the forward strand.
TGTCCGGTTTGTGTTTTGATGAACTGAAACATAATGTTTCTGCTGAAAATCAACATCAGGGAAGGCCTTCAAAGAGTGAACTTACGCAGATGCAGGATGCTTAAGAGATGTTGGGGAAGGTCCTAAAAAGGATCTGTCAGCATTAGGATGTTTTTAGCAGCTTATGATTTATTTTGGAATGGATCAATTATACTGCTAGATTGTGGGTGTTTTTAGGAGGATCCTTGGTTGAGGCATAATTGTAAGTGGGTGGCTGATGTATAAGTCCTTATTCACTGTCATATGATTGTTTCTCTTTTTTAGGTAGTTTTATATAGATCTTTGGTGTTTTTGATGGTGATGTTACATACTTTGTATTTGGTTTAGAGTGCTGGTACTCTAATTAATATATGTTTGGCTTATAAAAAAAATACCTTTTCCTTGAAATGGGTTGATGAAGGGTATGAACTTCCTACACCGAAGAATATTACTAAAGGCTAATATTGATGATGGTTGTTGTTACCAATAAAGTGTCACAAAAGAGGAAATCAGAAAGAGAGAAAAAACTAAAAGCGAATATATATATATATATATATATATATATATATATATATATATATTGTCCTAAAGTATAAACATAAAACAACAGAGTATATTTGACCAAAATAAAATACTTTGACCAAGTCAAATACAATACACCACATGGGCCACTTAGATTACTTCAAATTGATGGTGCATGATTGCACCTTTTTTTTTTTGTGGTACAACTTAGACAACACCTGATAGGTATATATACATCTTAAAAGCTGTCTTTTCTCGTGACTTTTTGCATCTTTCATGATCTCAAACCAACCTTTGTCATGATCAAATATCTGTCCTAATGGTTAATTAGATTTCCAAGGAAGGTTTTAAATCTGGGTCCGAAACCACAATTGGAATCATGATGTTTTGATTTTGGTAGTCTCCAAAATCGCATCGCGACCGCCATTACGGCCACATCAGTCGTATTTTCTCACAATTGTCCGCAATAATGAAAAATGCAACGTGACCACAACCCTAATCGCGCGCGACCGTAATTTAAAACCTTGATCCCAAGACATAAAAATATTTCCTACTGAGTAAATACTCAATTTGGTTCCTCACATTATCAATATTCCCAAAATGATCCTTGGAATTACAAAATGATAATCAGGTTCGTCCCTCTGTTGATATTTGCATGAACTATAATGACATTAAGTTGGTAATGTCTGTGATGCATTTGAAACTAAGTGAATAATGTCAGGGATGAATTTGCTACATTTTACAATTCAAAGGATCATTTTGGAATATTCATAATGTGGGAGACTAAATTGATACAACCCTACAATTTTAGGGACCAAATTGGATATTTCTCATTTCGTAATATAAGAAAACAAATTTAATTTTAACGGTTGATTATTAGCGGCCATTTATATATCAAATATCAAAGCAAATAATGCAATCGAAAAGCACTTAGAAATTCGTAACATATATACTGCTCCTTTAGCAGAAGCTTCTTTTACAATAATGCCTCCATTTTAAACTATAAATAAAGGGTGCAGCTCTTTATCACCCATTCTTCACCTTTTGGCATTACTTATCAATAAAGTAATATCATGAGTTCCTTCTTTATTATGATTCAATTATGCAGGAGGGTATACGCTACAGAGAAAAAATATGGTCAAAAGGGACAGTGATTAACCGGGAATATATATATATGTTTATGGTCATGATCAGCGGCCTTCGTTGATTGTGCAAAGGCTATATAAAAGCTGGAATATATTTGCTTACTGTCAAAATAAAGCAATAAATAAAGGTTTCTTTACCCTTGTCTTTTGTAATTGGCTGATCCTCATCAACTAAATGGTCTGATAAGATAAGATTACAATTATCAGATCAGATTCAAATACAGTAGTCTTGTTTTACGGGGGGTGATCGATGCTGCATTACTCAATAATTTGAGCGATGACAATACCAGTAAAGCCAAATTTCAGAAATGTGTGTTCTAGTTTTTTTTTTTGTTCACTCCAAAATTATTTTTTAACTTGATTGAGAATGTTAGGACAGATGAAGAACGATTGTAGCTATAATCAAGATTCTTAAATTATATTTTTGTTCATATAGTTTTCATCTATACTTAAAAAGTTTTTAAACGAGTCATCCTAATAATAAATATATGCCAATGTCATTAAAGCTTATCCTGACTCATGTGTATGAAGAAAACTTGGTTGAGAGGAAAGAACATACTATGTGCCCAACAGGTTTCCCGACGGAGATTAATCACTGCTAACGATGATGGATACTTTATACCTATATCATGATTAAAAAAAAAGGCTTATCCTATGTGTCTCACGGAAGTTGACATAAACTTGATATGACAAGTCAACTTCTGTCAATTAACCATGTAGAATCAACCTTAATGGTGTTTTAACTTATCAAGTAAAGTCCCAAACTGGTCATCGATAAAAAAATACGGTGACATTTTGGTCCCTAAGAAATAAAAAATATCAATTTGATCTTTTAGAATGTAAAATGCGGATAAAATAGGTGGGATACTCCTGTCTCAGGTTAAAAAATCCCCGTCTCAGATTGGCGGTGGGATACTCCTCGAAGTAGATAAAAAAAAAAAAGTACAAGAATAGTCCATTTTATTTTTAAGCACAGATGCTTATACAAGCACCTCACAAAATTAGATGCTTGATAAGAACCTCACTCCAATGGTGGCTTCTTAATAGGAAGGGTGCTTAACAAGCAAAAAGTGCATAAACACCTAGCATTGTGGATGCTCTTATACTCAAAATCACTAATATTAAAACCACCTATTCTTCCACTTATTTTAGAGGCTTGATTGTTAGCTTCTAAGAGTTCCTTTGGATGTGTTTTTCAGAGGAAAAAAGACATTTGTTTTAACAAAAAGTACTCTTACTCATTTTTAGAACATATGTTTCGACGAACCTTTAGAAAAATTAAAAATACTATTAAAAGCACAAATTGTGCCTTTTTTAAAAAAGATAGATTTTGGAGTTTTTAAAAAATTACCTTTTTAGATCGATCATGAAAAATATTTCTAAATAATTTTATCATAAACAAAAGTCCTTCTATATTTTATATCCAAAAAAATCTAAAAAAGCACTTTTTAAGTACTACACCCAAACATAAAGTAGTTTTTTCTTTTTAAAAAATTCACATAAAAAAAATCTTATTTTTAGCATTACATCCAAAGGAGCACTAAAATAGGTGGCTGATCCACTTTTTTTTTTTTTTTTTTAACTTTTGCTTTTTTAAAGATGGAATTCAAACAGACTTTTAAAACTTTTAAGCATTTATTCTGAAATTAAGTATAACCAAAATGGTTTTGTTTTTTTAACAACTCAAGTATTCCTACTAGTAAACACAATAGAGAGAGCCCATGAGAGTTCCCCTAAGAAAGCTCGTGAGTGTTCCTTCTTCCCTCCCTTTGAATGCTTCCCTTGTGAGACCTCTACCCACCCATCTTCCCCCTTTCCTTCCCCCTAACAAACACGTTTAGAGTGAATGGCCATAGAAAAAGATATCTCATCCTTATGTGAGAGCGCCCAAAGTATCAACAGGATGGATATCTTCATAGGATTTCTCAAGAGTCAACCTCATACTATTTCACTAACTTCCCTGAAAACTATGAAAACTATGGGACTACGGAGTTACGGAGAATGTTCCAAAAATGGGGTAAGGTAAGTGGTGTGTTTATTGCAAGGAAGAGAAACAGAGATGGACAAAGATTCAAGTTTGCTAGGTTCTCAAATGTGATGAATCCAAAAAGATTGGAATGGTAACTCGACCAGATCATAATTGGAGATAAGAAGTTGAGTGCCAATTTGTCAAGGTTTGATAGACATTCCAAAGTGAAAGAGAGGAAACAAGACCACGACCTGGAGGCATATAGATCGATCCTTACCGGGTTTTTAGCTAGTGAACAGAATGCATGAGTTGCAAATAATACGAGTTATGCTTAGGTGGTAAAACGGGCTCAAGCAGGAAGCAGGTTTGGAGAAATGACAACTTACCAAAGATGAAATGGGTTAGAAAAAAGGAGGAACCTATTGGAGATGGTTGGCAAGGTTTGGAGTTCAATGTGGATGACATGGATCGGCTGAAGAGGTGCTATGTGGGCAAGGTGATTGAACCAGACAAGATCTCCTCCCTATCTTCCACATGGAAGGATTTGCCACTGTCAAGTTTGCTCCGATGGGAGAAAAATTAGTGTTAATTTCGGTAGTGGAAGATGAAGACGTTTTTGAAAAGCTGAAAGGAAATGAAGAATGGTTGGGAAGATGGTTTGAATCAGTATTTCTATGGATGCCAGACTGTATAGCATCTCACAGGTTCACTTGGTTTAGGTGCTTTGGAGTCCCCTTTCACGTGTGCAAGGAGTCTTTCTTCAGCATGATCTACAACCCTTGGGTTCATTCATTGCAGTGGATGATGCAAAAAGATTTTAGAGAAGGGTTGATGTAGGTAGCATTTAGAAATCCAGTCTTGGAAAACATCTACGTGAACATAAGGGTAAAAATCAATGGGAAAATATATGATATAAGGATGAAAGAGGAGTTTTGGGGTGACTATGGAATGTACACAAACAATGCAACAAGAACAATGTAGTTCTCACCTTCTTTGGACGTAGATGCTTCTTCAGACTCAACTTGTCCTTGCTTGATTTTGCTAACGACTGGGCATCCGCGTCCATGGCAAATGACGACGGAGATCCGTTTGAAGTCCTAAACGGTGTTATTACCGTTGTCAAAGAGATGTTTGTTTCGTTCATAATTTTACAGCCGTTTCTGATGTAGCTGTGTTAGAATAGGACACTGGGGGGCCGCTAGAACAAGATAAAGGTGAGGCAGGAAAGGAGCCAGGAGAAGGGGAAAGTGTTTTCATTGAAATAGGGTTTGCAAAAATGGAAATTGGGTTAGAGCAATTCACAATCAACACAAATGGGCAAGAGGAAGATCAGCTGGACCCACTTTTGGAGAAGCCCAATTCAACGGTTTAGGAGAATGTGTTGGGCTGGAGGACTATCAAACGCTACGACCTAGATTTGGGTGAGAATGATAAGGTGGTAGTCAATCCGTGTGGCCTTTTAATTGAGAAATAAATGCAGGTACAGAGCAAACACGTTACGCTGGAGATGGGCCAAGATTCAAATAAAAGAATGATGGGGTGTCTCAAGGCAATCAGGAATGAAGTTGTTGGATTGGGCTATGATATGGACAAATCAAAGTTGGGAAATATTGGAGTGGACATGGTCAGGGACTTGTCCAATGTGGAATCTACCAAAGATTGCAGATGTTCGGAATAGAGTTATAAGTCTTGGGGATAACAGAAGAAGACCGGGGAAAAGCGACAGCAAAAGGAAGTAATCAAAAGTGTGCTGAAGGATTGAAATGCTTGGTCAGATTTCTGGGGCAATTTTGCTGAAGAAGAAGCCTTGTAACAAGTCTCTTGGAATTAGAGTTCAAGTACACAAAGGAAAAAGAAAAAGGCTGCAAAGAAGAAAAAAATCAACGTGATAACTTTGGAGAAGGAACTTCGACATCAGATCAGATCTCCTCGGGAAACACTGTGAGTAGTCAATCCCTCAATACTTCTATTTTCGATGCAAATATTATAAACTGCAATAATTTGATTTGTCAAAGAAGGATGGAAAAGGAGGCTACAATTTTATGGGAGTTGGGAAAAGAATTGGGGGCTGTTGAAAAGGGAAATGTAAATGGAATAATATCTAGGATGGTCAATGGAAAAAAGGGATCAAAGAGTTATCAAGAAAATTGCAAGACAGGAATAGTCATCTAAGAGTCGAGAGTGTCAAATGAAAATAGTAACTTTTAATTAAGAGGTTTAGGTGGGAGATTAAAGAAACAAGCTCTATGGATGATTGTGAATTAAGAAAAGTTGGACTTTCTATGTGTACAGGAAACAAAAATGGAGGAAATAGATAGGAGCATTTGTGAAATTATCTGCGGAGGTGAATGGGTAGCAAAGCCATCTGTCGGAAGATCAAGAGGATTATCATGTATCTAGAAGAAAAAAAAGGTCTTTACATCAGCAAATTCGTTCTCTGGAACAGGCATTCTGGTTGTGCATGGCCTTTGGGGTAGCTCCAATACAATATGCTTTACTGTGAATGTATACTCACCTTGCAATATTGCGAGGAAAAGGATATTTTGGGATAAGGCTAGAAGCATTAAAGAGGCGTATGGCTCGGTTATTAGTGCTTCACAGACGATTTTAATGCGATAAGATGCTCAAATGAAAGAAAGGGAAACTATGGAATTTTGTAGGTTTATTGATGACCTAGAGCTTCATGATCTACCATTGATTGGGAGGAGATACACATGGTACCATTTGAATGGTTCGGCAATGAGTAGATTTGATCGGTTCCTTTTGTCTGAGGATTGGTTACAACAATGGCAAAATTCGATGCAAGTTTATTTGAAAAGAGATGTATCAGATTATTGCCCTATCCTTCTTAAGTTAAATTCACGAGATTGGGGCCATGAAGTATTTCAAACTTTGAATTGTTGGCTAGTAGAAAAGAACTTCGTAAAATTCGTTGAAGAAAAATGGAATGAATTGAAAGTTAATGGCTGGGGGTCTTTTGTTCTTAAAGAGAATTTAAAACAATTGAAGGTGTGCTTGAAACAATGGAACACAGAATGTTTCGGTTCTCTATATAGATAAATTGAATTAGTTGTAGAGCAAGTTAATAAGTTAGATGAAAAGGACGAATTAAGTGCTCCTAACCAAGAGAGGTGGAGCAAAGGAGAGGTTTAAATGCATAAATTTGGAAGCTATCTAAAATGAAAGACAACATATTTTTCAAAAATCAGGAGTTAAATGGATTAGGGAGGGTGATGCAAATTCAATGTGTTTCATGTTTGTATCAACAAAAGAAGATGACAAGACGATTCTTGGAGTGAAATTTAATGGGTTGTGGAAGGAAGTACCGTGAGAGGTCAAAATGAGTGTGGAATTTTTTTTAAAGAAAAGTTCCAAAAACTTTGGGATAGGTCGGTGTTAGATGGAATCGGTTTTAACTAGATTGGGGAGGAAGAAAATGTCATGCTAGTCTCAGAATTGGAGGAGGAAGAAGTTCAAAGGGCCATTTGAGATTGTGACGACAATAAGAGTCCGGGGCTGGATGGATTCAATTTTAAATTTATAAAGCAAATCTGAAAGACTTTGAAGGGTGATTTTTGTAGAATGTTGAATGACTTCCATGTGAATGGAAAGTTACCAAGAGGAAGTATCGGTTTTAACCAGATTGGGGAGGAGGAAAATGTCATGCTAGTCTCAGAATTGGAGGAGGAGGAATTTCAAAGGGCCATTTGAGATTGTGACGACAATAAGAGTCCGAGGCTGGATGGATTCAATTTTAAATTTATAAAGCAAATCTGAAAGACTTTTAAGGGTGATTTTTGTAGAATGTTGAATGACTTCCATGTGAATGGAAAGTTACCAAGAGGAAGTAATCCTTCTTTCATAGTATGATTCCAAAGAAAGATAATCTACAAGAGTTGGAGGATTACAAATGTATCTCTCTAGTAGGTTGTATTGATGAAATCTTGGCGAAACTACTAGTAGGAAGACTAAGGAAAGTCATAGGTTCCATCATTTCTGAAAACCAATTTGCTTTCATTGAGTCAAGGCATATCTTGGATGGAATGGTGATTTTGAACGAGGTAGTAGATCAATCAAAGAAGAAGGGAGATGTTGGCATGACTCTCAAGGTAGATTTCAAAAAAGCGTACGATTCTATATATTGGGATTTTCTACACTATATGATGCACATGATGGGATTTTGTACAAAATGTGAGTCTGAATTAGATGTTGCCTTGAGTCAGTTTTGATCTCTGTTTTGGTAAATGGAAGTTCCACAGAAGAGTTTCATGTGAGCAAAGGATTGAGGTAAGGGGCCCGTTGGGGCCTTTACTTTTTTTTTATGGTTGCAGATGGTCTTACCGACCTAATGAGGACCGCGGTCCAAAAATACCTCTTCAAGGGTTATAAGGTGGGTGATGACAATTATACAGAAATTTTCAATCTTCAGTATGCAAATGATACCTTGATGGTTGGCGAGGCTTCTAGAGGGAATGTTACGGTACTTAAAAGTATTCTAAGAACTTTTGAGCTAATATCTGGTCTCAAGGTGAACTACCATAAAAGTAGCTTAATTGGACTGAATGTGAACATGGAAACCATTACAGAGATCTATAAGTTTCTGAATTGTAAGGTTGGCTCCTTACCCTTTAAATAGCTCGGCCTACCAATTGGGGCAAATTCGAGAAAAATCTCAACATGGAATCCTATTATTGAGATGATGCCTGGGAGGCGATCAAGATGGAAACGTAAATACCTCTCCTTTGATGGGTGTATCAATTCGCTATTGTCATCCTTACCTATCTATTTCTTGTCTTTTTACAAAGTTCCTAAATTTGTTATAAACTGTATTACCAGAATCCAAAGGAATTTTTTGTGGGGAGGTTTGGATGAGAGGAGAAAGACAACTTGGGTTAGTTGGGATAAGGTCTGTAGGCCGAAGGAGGTTGGAGGTTTAGGGATAAATAACATGGAGAGGTTCAATGTAGCTCTAGTCGGGAAGTGGAGATAGAGAATCATTACTGAACCAGAGGCGCTATGGTGTAAAGTATTACAATCTAAATACTGGAGCGGGATTAAGAGTAACCTGTTGAAGAGAGATGATGATGCTTTTAAGAAGGGGGTCCTCTTGATGGAAGGACTTAGGGGAAATAAGCAAGGTATGGTGGAGGCCAGTTGGGGTTGGCTAGAAGTTGGGTGTAAAAGAGTATTGGGAGAGGGGAGAGAGGTGATGTTTTGGAAAGATGTTTGGGTAGGGAACATAGAGCTATATGCCTCCTTTAGCAGATTTTTCACAATATCAGAAAATAAGGAAGCAAAGGTATGTGAGATGGGTGTATGGAGAGATCATGCTTAGGAGTAGAATTTGATGTGGAGAAGAGATTTTTTCCAATAGGAATGACCAATTTACCATGACCTTATAAATTTGATTAGCTTGGTGCATATTGAACATGGTAAAGTTGATTGTTGGTTTTGGAGGCTAGATCCATCGGGTATGTACTCGGAGAAATTGGCTTATTTACATATTCGGGTGGATAATGCACTTGTTGATGTTACTTTCTTCAAGTCCTTCTAAGCTAAGCTGGTTCCATTAAAGGTGACAACCCTGGCTTGGAGAATAATATCCTAATGAGATTCCAACAAGATCTAACCTTAGGAGGAGAGAAATCCTAGACTTGAAGCGGACCTGAAATTTGTTTTTTACAATGATATGGTAAAGTCAATTGTGCACTTGTTTCCCGCATGAAGCTCATATGATATCTGGAGGCTTTGTAATGCTTGGCTTGACTTTAAAGTAGTGCTTCCCGAAGATTGCAAAGCTCACTTTCTCCAACACTCTGGTTTCATGAGCTTGCGCAAAAGACGAAGGGAGGTACGGTTTTGTGTTATGGATCACAATTATTTGGTCTTTATGGATTCACAAGAATGCTATTATGTTTAGGGATAATGTTTTGGATTTTGATAAACTAGTGAAATTGATTAAGGTGAGATTTTGGACTTGGATTAGAGCAAAGGTAGATTTTTTCCCGATAAATAATCATTTATTAAAGGTAGATGGAGCTTACTATTCATTTGTAGAATGGTGCATGAACCCCTTGGAATGTATCTATCAATGTTATAGGTGCTAAAGTTTTTCCATAAAATGTATCTATCAAATTTAGCTAAAAGAATCCCATGGAATGTATCTACCAATGTTGTCCCACAATGGGTAGAAAGTGAGAGAGAAAATAAAACATATTTGTGAAATGACATAAATACCCTTAAGTAAAAATGAGATGCAATAAGCTAAGAGTTGTTTATGTGTTTTTCACTCTTTTATCATCTTTTCTTCCCAATTGGGGTGGATTATCTTTATGGTGTAGGCCCTCAAATTTTTTTCTTTACAATCCCTTTTCCTTTGTCAACCAAATGAGAGAAACTTTCTATTTCTCCTCTTTTCCTTCCCTTTTCTTTTCCATGAAAATAAACACAACTTAGAGAGAAAGAAGAATATGGTCCAGCTGACAGGGAATAGTGAAGGTGGAAGAGAAAGAGAAGTCTCTTGGATTCAACGGATAAAAGTAATCATGAAAGTAGAATAAGTTCACTTGCAAACATTTTTGCAAAGCATTATCCCAAGATAATAACAACTTGAAGCTAGCTTATCACCACAAGATATTATGTATTACTTATTAATTAAATTAGATAAAGATCCAGGTAAAACATGTCATATCTACGTCCAATTGGGAGAGTTAACGTGACTTTCCTCCAAGAAAAAAAACGTAAGTTCGATTCCTGGAGTCGCTCAGTTGAGAGGCAGCCCAATCCAGTGTGTAAAAAATCTGATGTCTATCGCTGCCGAACCGAGGATTAGTCTCATAGCCGATCCAAAGGATCGAAGCTGTGGGAACATCCCGATGGACCCATTATGAAGCCAAATGCCTTAATTATGGTGGGCTCCGAACAAAAAAAAAAACGCCATATCTGATAGAAATCTATATATAATCTCCACAATATTTTCCTTGTTTTTCTCTACTTCCAAGTAATTACTAACACTAGTTACGGTATTATTGTCTAGGAGTAAAATACCTTTCTAAGATAAAGGAATATATATATATATATATATATATATATATATATATAGATCAATTAGTTAATACGGTACGTATATATGCAATTTCAAATAAGTCGTGAAACTATTCAACACAAAAAATAAGATGTGAAACAAAAAGATCTCATTTTTTTTTTTTTTTACATGAAGTTTAAGATAAATAACTTGTCTCATTATAAAGTTAGAGCTTGTTAGGCCACTTTAACGAATCCTCATTCGAATAAAAATACCTTTTAAGTTGTCATTTGCCTTGATTATCAAACACGTATCTTCTATTTCGGCTGTCACAATTATCAAACTTAAGAATTAGTAGTTTTGTAACCAAAAAAATAGTGGTTGTAACCAAAAAAACTTAAGAATTAGTAGTTTGTTTGGTTAGTATTTTTTTAAGATTTATTTAGCATATGTTAGTAACAGTTATAGTAGTGTGGTTTTGAGAAATTTTTAAAAAAAGTTGTACCAAGAGTGTTTTGAAAAGCTGGAAAATATAGACTATAATCGATTATTATAATAATTGATTATAATCAGATTCTATTTTTGTTTGGATATGTTTGCTAAAAAATAATTTTAAGATAATCTATTTCGTTTGGGTGGTAAAAAAAAAACAGTTTTATATAGTAAATTACTAAAAACGGTATGAAGTTATTTGTATATTTTAATAATATTTGTTTGAAAGTTAGTTTTGTAAAGGTAAATAGAAAAAAGAGTTTTGAGAATGAAAAATAATCAAATCACAACAATTTTAAGCTAAAACAAATTAGATGACATAAAATAGCTTTTTTTTCCCCGTAAAAGCTTTTTTATAAATTTAAGTTAATTGCCAAACATTATAAATTATATATGAAACAGGTTTTTAGCCAAAAAACAGTTAAAATGAGAAAAATTAATCTTTCTCAAACATGTTCTAAATATAGTTTTTGGTCTTAGTTAATAAAGATAAGATCTTTTAAAGTGAATTTGAATGCAAAGTGTGTAAATAAAAGTGAATCCACCGTTAATTAATTAGCTGATTTGGTTTGTTAAGTGTAAAAATGTTTCACATCCGTGAAGTATATATATAAATAACCATTTATAATTTATAATAACATGGGCATCTTCTTCCATGTACTTTAACAAATTAAGGGTCAGATACAATTTTAGTGGCTCATTTTATATGCTTGAGATTTTTCCGTTAATAAGTACCTGGTATGTAACAATTCTAACAATAATATTGAGAGTGAGAACCATAAATGAAGTATTAGTAAATATTCAATTCGATCCCTGAAATTATAGGATCGTATCAACTTAGTCCCCCACATTATCAATATTTCAAAATGATCCCTGGAATTGCAGAAAATTAATCAGATTCATCCCTTCATTGATATTTGTATGGATTATAATGACATTATGTTGGTAATGTCAGGAATACATTTGAAGCTAAGTGAATAATATCAGGGATGCATTTGCTACATTTTGCAATTTCAATAATCATTTTGAAATATTGATAATATAGGAGACTAAGTTGATACGATCCTATAATTTTAAGGACCAAATTGAATATTTACTCATAAAAAAGGGTTAGGAGTAACAGTGGTCTTTTTGCGTGGTGTTATTCCATACTCGGTGGTAGGTCAAGAATCATATTCCTCCCACAACTTTTAAAAAATGATGCCTTCTATTTTAATATACTTTTTAAAGTTTGATTGCACTACTCTAGCGTTTTTCATTTTTCACGAAGGTTCAATAATTGATCATAGTATGGCAATTCAGAAAGTTTCTATAAGTTATATAATTATAGTTGAAAGGAACAAAATTTATTGTTACAAAAAATATTATCTCGGTGTCTTATCAATCAAATGTTGATATATATATAAGTATTAATGAATTATGATTTTATTTTATTAAGTGATAAATTATCATTAGTACGAAACAGAGAATATGACAGGAAAATGAGACAGAAGATGTTCATCACAGAGTACATTTCATTCATCGACTCTTCTCCATCACACCTTGAAGCATGTCAAGTGTAAAGAAAAAGCTGCTTGATCTATAGCAAGTAGCCTTGAGGGATATTTGCTTACATGATGGAGCATGCATTTACGTTGTCTTCATTGAAAAGGGATATAAGTTTCTCTTCTGTCTCAATTGTTGCTGGAAATGTTTGAACGTTTCTAACAAGACCCGCCGGTGCCCTTTTATCATAGACTCCGGATGCATGAGGATATGACACCACATGTTGTGGAACATAAGGCCAAAATTCAGCTCTTTTTTTGCCAGTTCTCCTTACCCTCTTCAATACCTTGTTTGCATCAACATAACCACTCACTGTCACCTTGCTTTGCTTTCGGTTTATCTCCACGGATTTTACTCCTGCAAAACATGCATATAATGATTAAGTAACCTTAAAGTAAAAATGTTTCATAATATGCACATATTATATATAAGAGTTAAGTGGTAATTTTAATTGGTATGTTTCAATTTATTGTTTCCTTTCCTTTGTTAAATTTGCATATAAACTAATGTTTATATCATAACCGTAACAGATAAAGTGGTTATATATATATATATATATAAAATGTATCTTTGGTCAAATACGGGATCTGAATATTGTGAACTTGTAGCTTCCAAAATAAGTAGAAAGAAATAATAGATAGAAATATATAGGAATGGCAATCATATATGAACATTCGGAAAGAAAAGATAAAGAAAAGACGCAATGCGCCATTAGCCTTTGATTCCAAATGTAGCAATGCTCTCTTTCTCTTGTGTACAGATTTCCATTATTTTTTTCCCGTTCAAGGTCAGATATAAACTTTCTGATCTGGATTCTCTCCTGCTAGCTATCCAGCTCCCTCTAGCCAATTTAAGTGATAAAATTGAACACATATCCCATGAGATATCATCACAAAATCCAAAAGTAATGGAGTTATCTTCATCAAATATCAACCATTAGATACAGTTGAAGAGATGATGGAGAGGGGTTTGGCCGAGAGAATCCAAACTCCATGGATCTGTTTGATTTTTTTTAGTTTTCTGTTTTCATTTCTGATTCCAAACATAATTACAGTATAAATAATTATAAAATTGTCACATTATTTTTATTCTGTTTCTTGTTTTCAAAGATTTGTATAGGAAACAATAAAAACAAACAAAAAATTGTTTTGAGTGTTTCTTGTATAAATTTTTGAAAATAAGAAACAGAACAAAAACAATGTGATAACTTTGTAATTATTTGTGTTATAATTATTTATAAAAACAAGAAATGAAAACAGAAAATTAGAAACAAACCAAAAAAGCCCTAAACCTTCTATTAATAAAATAAATTATATACATAAAGTTCTAGCTAGGTCCAAGAGCATAAGTTAGGCACTAGTAAAGAAAAAAAACGCTGCGCCACACATTAATTAAACAAGAGATATGGAGTTAGCTCTTGAGCTCCTGTAATGAAAACCTTTCATTGTAGACACTGCATTTCTGACTATTCGTTCACAGCCATCGCAGTCCATTTTGACTTTGATTTCAACTGTCTAAAAAAACGAAGACCAACTCGTGAGGAATAAATGAATGGGAGTTGCTATGATATAGCTAGAGGAATGAAAACTAAGCGTTAAATAAGTGTATGAAATGAGAGCCTTTAAAAGAAAAGGGTTTGTCGGATGTGCTAATGAATGCACCTGCATTGCTTTGAGTTTGGTCTTTGTGCTGGGTACAGTGCAAAAGTTGGAGAGGTAATCAAGTGCACCCATTTCTTTTCCAGAAAGGAAAGGCCAGTGAGAGAGAGAGAGAAGACAGACACGAATCAAACATGAGGACGTGGTGTTTATATAGGAAACTCAACGATTCAGAGAGAGTGGAAGGTTCAAAAGCAGTGTCTAGAAAATTAAGTTAATATTATATAAACAAAAAAAAAAAATTGAAGGGGACATATCACATATATACTATGCCCGTAAAGGTAGCTTAAATAGTGCTTCCAGAAAATGAATGACGGGTAACATTGCTTTAAATTTGGCTTTGTTGGTGATGTGTTTTACGAAAATAAAAAAAAAAAAATCTATATATAAAATTATAAGACTAAAGGCCCGAAGTAGTCCCCGACAAAAATAGAGGAAACACATTTCGTCCCTAAGAAAAAAAGTCACCATTTAATCCCTGAGAATGACAAAATAGGGACACGTTAGTCCCTTCGTTAGTTTACCCCCCTAAACGTTCGTTAGTGTGCTGACTTATACCGTTAAGTAGCTGATATGGCCGTTAGTGTGCTGACTAGACCCGTCCAGCATGAAATATCTAAAAAAAAAAAGACTAAAGGGCCAAAATCGTCCCTGACAAAAAGTTAGGGTACACTTCTGGTCCCTACATTTCTTTTTCCTCCATCACCATATGAAAATCCTAACTCCATTAAAAGAGCTTCTAACTCCATCTCAAAACTCAATTATTAGAGCCTAAGAATGATGATTTAGTTTGTTAGATTTGGGTTTGTTCTATTTGGGTTTGTTTTCATATATATACTTTGATTGATTGATAGAATTTTACTATGATTCTAAAGATGCATTTGAATTTGATGGTTGCTTCATTTCCAAAAATAAAGGGTTTAAATTAATTTCCAAATGACATTGATAATATTGTTTTGTAGGTTTCTGCCCTTACCTTGCCAAAAATGTCTCATAAATATCTATTTTCATACTTGGTTGAAGCTCCTTCAATGGAGTTAGGGTTTTCAGATGGTGATGGAGGAAGAAAAAATATAGGGACTAGAAGTTTATCATGGCTTTTTGTCAGGGATGATTTTGGCCTTTAATCTTAACTAACGGACACCTCACTTACTTAATGGTACACGTCAGCACACTAACGGTCGTCTAGGGGCCGATCAAACTAACGGAGGGACTAACATGTCCCTGTTTTATCATTCTCAGGGATTAAATGACGAATTTTTTCCCTGAGGGACTAAAAGTGTATCCTATATTTTTGTCGGGGACTATTTTAGGTATTTACTCAAAGTATAAAAAGTGATTTTATGTGGTCTTTCATTTTTGTTGAATAATCGAGTATGCCTTGCTTACCAACAGTTCACTGATAAAAATACACTTAGTTCTATTTACAGTTTGATATTATAGAATAGAATTATATTATTTGAACACTCTTTATATAGAACAATTGCTTATAAAAAAAACTAGTTATATATTTAAGATTCATTACTGTTCGTGTAAAAACTTTTTACACCGTAAATCAATCATAATGTATCACATCAGTAAAACAGTTTGACTTTTATCCTAATTACCTTAAAAGTCACTCATATCATAAATTCTGATTGGTTGACAGTGTAAAAACTTTACACTGACAGTATATAGTAATTAAACTGTTATAAATTAAGGTATAATTTTTTCATTTTTTTCATATATAATCTCAATTGGCTTTACGTCTTTCTAGGTGATGCTTTTTGATTGAATACTTCATTTAATTCTTCATTAGATATTTTGATACATTTACATATAAATTAATAATTTCTTAATTTATGTGTAGAATGTTAAAAAGACTAAAGAAATGGAATGAAAGAAGTATAAATTAAGGTATTCTCGTACAAGTGTCATATTCTGAGCACTAAAAAACATTTTCTTCTTAAAATGAACGGCTCAATATCTCCCTTGAATAAATTTCAAAAGAAAAGTGAAAAGTGTTTAAAGTTTAAGGTTTACTGTTAGCTAGTACCTGAGCAGGTTTACTACGTACGAAATGACATATTGTTAATATATCCTTCTATTTTCACTAAAAGTGGATCCATGGTTAAAGAATTTATGTGTCAAATTCATTCTAACACAGTTTTAGAATATTTTCCTTTATATCTTGATAGGAACAACCTTGGATTAAAAAAATGTATTAGTTTAATTATACTTTTTAAAGAGTCAAGCTCTCCTCACACCCTGGTTGTGAGATTAATCTACACTTATGTGTCCGTTTGGTCTGATCACAAATTGCTTATTTAATGGGTTTTCTAGGTATAGTGTCTAACTATTTTTCGGAATTGATGACGTTCCCCTAAACTAATACAAATCTCTTTAACGTGTTTTGTCCTTACTCACACGTTTCTTAAGAAAACTTTCAAAGATGTCACTCATCCCAAAATTGTTCCAAGTCAAGCACGATTGACCATGGACTTCCTAAGTGATTGACTCCCGAAAAGAAAATACATCTTATTGATATAGATAATATCAATCAATTCTTTTAAATTTTTCTCAACTGTACTGTTTCATACCTGCGTAATCTCTGGATCTCCCTCGTTCTGGTGTGAAATTTATTTATTCATATGTCCTTTTACTTAAAGACCTTCCATGAATCACTCCTTATCCGTGATTCCTTTTTATACCAGCGACCACTCCCCCCTTTCTTCAGCATGAGGTGTCACATAGTGTTTATTGTTTAAGTTAGTTTAGTACTCCTAAATTAAACCATTTTCTTAGTCAAGTCAATAGTATGTCATCCATACTAACATTAGGGAATTTATAAAAATATTTTTTTTCATGACCGTAAATAATTGACATAAATTGTTTTTAATAAGCAAATAATTGACATAACTAAAATTTAAAATTATAACTATATTCCTACCCATACATTATATAGCCTCATCCACTATTATACTAATCCTTTGAGGTCAAAAGGAGAATGCTAGCCGGTTAAGAAACCAAGAAGGAAAAATTTTAATGGGGAATTGGTGGATTTTATATTTTAACCAGTTCTTTAGCATGATCCAATTAAAAAAAAACCAAATTGCACTTTTAAAATTAAATTAAAAAAAATCATTTATTTTAAAATAAAAGTTAACTAAATTAGTAGAACTAATTATGTTAGTCAAGTTTTTGATTGGATTGCCTTCAGTATTCTGTAATAGTTCAGGTTTACTTATTTTTATCTTTTTTTCTATATACACATTTTAAAAAATATATAGAGAGATAATTTTGATACATTGTCAGTGTAATAATTAATCACAAATTGATCGTCATATATGTAACTTTTAAGATGGTTATCCTAAAAGTCAAATATTTTTAATAATATGTCAATTCATGATCGATTGACAATATAAAAATTATTAAATACTTAAATAGTAAAAAATAATTGTATGATGTCTTTATTTTGGCGTTGAAGAAATAAGTTCACATGTCACTAATATTGCTTGTATATTATTAAGAGCCTGTTTGGTAAAATTAGGTGTTAGCGGATAAGCTAGATGATAGCGGATAGCTTATAGCGGATAACGGATGAGGTAGCTGATAGCGGATAACAGATAAGGTAGCTTATTTTCTGTGAAAGTGTTTGGTAAAACTAGAGGTTGAATTAGCTGAAAAATATAAAATGACATAAAAGGACATCTTCATTAATGATTTTACATAAAAGAGAGAGAAGAGAATAAAGATAGAATTAAATGAAGATAATAAGGATAAAAGTGGAAAGAAAAATGAAACGCTATAAGCTATAAGCTCAAACGCTACTTCAAGTAGCGTCTGGAAAAAACGATATAAGTTCGTGAAAAAACGCTATAAGCTCGTGATAGATGCGTTTACCAAACGGGACTACTTTCTCATCCGCTATAAACTAGTTGAAGTGTCTTGCCAAACAGACTCTAAATGATAGCGTATAAAACTGAATCGAAATTAAACTTATACGGCTACATAATCATCCAATCGGAGAGGAGAATAATTGACCCAATTTATTATGTTCTATCACCTACCTAAAGTGTAAAGTGGCTCTATATATCTTTCGAACCCTCAAAAAGATGGAAAAAGAAAAAGAGCATTGTGCAACTCCACTGCATAGAACCACCGCCTAAAGATAAAAATTCTTTTGTTGGCCTGCTTGGGTTGAACTTTTTGTGGCTGTCATTGGTTTTTCTTCTTTGGCATTTTGGCAGGTAGATATTCATTCTTTTTTGGTAAACATTCATTCCCTTTCCCAACATATGCATTTTCATTTGAGGCCAAATATTTTCTTTTTTTCGGCAAGCAAAGATACTACATTCCCAAAAAGAAAAACCTACAAATTTATAAGGGACATACCCTATGAAGAAACGGCATGCAGACCACTTAAACAGAGGCATATAAGCCCCAACCAAAACAAACCGCAACAAACTAAACTAACCGAAGCAGACAAGGCACACAAGCCAACAAAACAAAGGCATGCTTGGATTATTGATTCTGGTTGCTTTTACCACATGTGTCCAAACCGAGTTCAGTTTACCACTTACCAGTCAATTGATGGTGGTATTGTCCTTATAGGAAATAGTACATCCTCTAAGGTCATTGACATTAGAACATTCTGAATCAAGATGCATGATGAAATTGTGAGAAATTTAACTGATGTTTGACACATACCAGATTTAAAGAAATTCTTTGGGTACTTTTAATTCTTAAGGGTGTAAGTATTCTTCTCAAGGTGGAGTTCTAAAGGTCTCCAGAGGTGCCCTTATTTTGATAAAAGGAAAATTTGTCAATGGTCTCTACCTATTCAAGGAATTATAGTTTTTGGAGTTGCATCTGTATCATCTTTCCCCCTGATTCAAATTTAAATACTAATCGTTTGTGGCATATGTGTTTGGGAGTATATAAGCGAAGCTGAAATGTCTATTTTGAGCAAACGTGGCTTGCTAAGTATTCATAAAATGGGAAGCTTGACTTTTATGAACATTGTGTTAATGAGAAGCAAATTAGAGACAAGTTTAGCACTGTTATCCACAGGACTATAAGGGCACAATTGACTATATCCACTATGATTTATGGGGCGTTGCGCCTGTCACGTCAAAGGGTGGTGTAGGATACCTATTAACTTTGATTGAAGACTTTTCAAGGAAAATTTTGGATATATTTTTTGAAGCATAAGAATGATGTTTTCTCCACTTTCAGGAATTGGAAAACGCTTATTGAAAATCAAACTGGTTAGGAAATCAAGCGTCTTCGAACAGACAACTATTTGGAGTTCTTTGAAGGACAACTCATTGAGTTTTGTGAGAATGAGGGCATAATAAGACACCATAGTGTGTGAAAGATAACACAACAAAATTTAGTGATAGAACGTATGAACAAAACACTTCTGGAGATCGTTGCATGCTCTCTAATGCTGGTTGTCAAAGGAATTTTTGGATGAAACTATTAATATGGTTTGTTATTTAGTATATCGATCTCCAACCGCTAAAATTGAGTTATAAACTCATATTGAGGTATGGTTTCGTGGTTCAATTGATTATTTTAATCTAAGAATTTTTGGATGTCCTGCATATGCTCATACAAAATATGGAAAGCTTGAGTGAAGGGCACAAAAATACATATTTCTTGGTTATGCATCTGGTGTGAAAAGTTACAGATTATGGTGTACTGAAACTAAGTCACCCAAATTCATACTCATCAAAGATGCTATGTTCAACGAATCATCTATGCTTCGTACGACAAAGGAGTTTGACAATGCAGAAAGAGAGCATGGTATCAGCAAGCAGGTGGAGCTTGAGATTGAACAATCAATGGAAGTACAAGAAGGTACTTTTGATCAGGCTATTCAAGAAGAAAAGCAAGAACTTGTCGAAGAGCAAGAGGAGATTCTACAAGAACAACAACAATATAGTTTTGCAAAAGACAGAGAAAGAAAGATGATAAAACCGCTAAAAGATTTTCCCACGTAGACAGTCTCTTTTCCATAATCGGTTGAAGAGGATATCGAAACTCAAGACCCTATAACATACTATGAGGCTATCTCAAGTGATGAGTCTACAGAGTGGATTATTTATATGAGTGAAGAGATATAGTCTCTTTACAAGAACCAAACTTGGGAGTTAGTGAAATGACCCAAAGGACAAAAGATCGTTGGTTGCAAATGGGTCTTCAAGAAAAAAGAAGGATCCCCGGGAGTTGAAACTAATTGATACAAAGCACATTTATTTGCTAAAGGTTTCAGTCAAAGGGAAGGAATAGACTTCAATGAAGTATTCTCTCATGTTGTCAAACACAACTCCATCTGGGTTTTGCTTGCCATCATTGCACTATTTGATCTAGAGCTTGAGAAACTCAATGTAAAAAAACTTTTCTTCATGGTGTGCTTAAAGAACATATTTACTTGCACTAAGCACAAGAAGAGACTGAAGCAGGAAGCATTCTAGTGGACCCAAGAGATTGAAGCAGCCTTCATGGAGTTGAAAAATGCGATGGCAGCACTCCCAACCTTGGCAGTACCAGATTTCACCAAACTATTTGTGGTCGAGTCTGATGCTTCCAACAAAGACTAGGCGTTGTCCTGTCACAAGAGGGTAGACCAATGGCTTTTATAAGTCAAACCTTATTAGAACGACACAAAGAAAATCAGTCTATGAAAGAGAACTTATGGCAATTGTGTTGGCAGTAAAGAAGTGGAAACATTACTTAATGGGGAGACATTTTGTGATCAAAATAGATCGGCGGAGCCTGAAATTCCTAACTGAACAGAAGTTATTGGGGGAAGAACATCACAAGTGGACAACCAAGTTGTTGGGGATTTGATTTTGAAATTCATTACAAACCTGGGTTTGAAATAAGGCAGCTGATGGCCTTTCGCGCCAAATGATGTATGCAGCTCTCTCTTGGGTGGAATTGCAAGAGTGGCATACTTGGGATGATGAAATAGCAGCTGGTCCAGAAATGCAGAGGTTGATGCAAGCAGTGGTTTCTAATCCTCAGTTGCATGCGGTGTAACACCCTGCTTTTAGTTAAATATCTTTTATTTAAGTTTGTTGATTAAATTGTAATTGTTGTTTAAGGGCTAAGTGAGATTTTTGGCTTAAAAGTTCCTTTCTAGAACATTGGCACGCCCGTACTATTTTAGCGTGTCTTGTGACCAGCTGAGTCACAAGCACGGCCATGCCGTTGTGTGAACCGCGTCTCGCTGACACTAAGTTCGACACGCCCGTTCCGTTATTTAGCACGATCGTGCCGATTGTGTGGATCGCATCTCGCTGACGTTAAGTTTGGCATGCCCGTGCCGAAATAGAGTACGGTCATGCCATGTGTGCAGATTATATAATCGCACAAAAATCGAGGGTTAGCGGTTTTAACCCTCATTTGGCGGCTGCTACTACCCTAGTGCGGCCAGAACTACCCCGATTCCTATCTCCATCAATCTTGGTGCGTTCTTGGAGTTTTGGAGACCTTTGATAAGCCTTTGGTACGCCTGTGCCAGTTGTGTAGGTAACGTTCTCCTCTTTTCTTAGTTTCTTTTCATGTTTTGGATTAGAAACTGATTTAGTTAATGTTTTAGTTGACCAAGGTTTTGTTTGGGACTGAGCCGCTTGGGAGGACATGATCGGATTGTTGTTTGGGGCTACCATTGCTGCAACCTTCAAATCAGGTATGGGGAAAAGGATAGTATAATCACTAGGTAGTGGGGGTAGTGTAAGATGAAGGGTTCCATAACCCCGAGGTGAATTGTATGCTGTTTGTTAACATGCCTGTTGCTATAATTGTTGTTGCTATATGCCAATATGCCAATATTATATGCATTGTTGTTGTGTTGATATTTGGTGGTATGTTTATATCATGATTGTTGTTGAATTGTTGTTTGATGATGAACTTGCTGCTATATCCCATAGGACATGAATTAATAAAAGGGAGGGTTTTATGTTAATGGTTTAGTCATGAACCTAGGGATGATTTTTGAGAGTTTTAGGGACTTTTTGGTTAAATTATTTAACCAGTTCTTTGCTGCCCAGAACAACACTGTCACGCGATCAGCACGGCCGTGCTGAACAGAGAGCACTCCCATGCTCCCAGTTGAATTCTGGAAATGGCCGCGCTTTGAGCACGGCCGTGCAGCATAGGAGCACGCTCGTGCAGATGTGCACGACCGTGCGTAATAGAGAGCACACCCGTGCCACTTATGTAGCACGCTCATGCTACATGTAGGAGGGAGCACACCCGTGCTATTGTGCAGCACGCCCTTGCCACCCTTCTGGTCAGAATGTAAGGCTTATGGTTTAAGGGGGTTTTAACCCCAATGTTCCAATGATGATAGAATAATACACCACACAAATGATAAAGATAGATAGCTTAATTATATAATAATTAAGACGATGAGTTGGTTAAATCGGTGCCCTCGGGGTTACAACACAATGATGTAATTGGATGCCTTTAGTGGTCCAATATTGCGTTGATATAATTGGGTGCCTTTAGTGGCCCAATGATGAGGATGATATTCTTGGGTGCCTTTAGTGGCCCAAGTGGAGGTGGCGGTTGCCATTGTTTGTTGATTGTGTTCATGCATCACATTGGAGATGTTAGTTGGGGGAAGTTCAACATAGGGGAGGTCGTCCTAGAGTACGGCGATTTGGCCATCCACGGTTGATTCACCCAAGGTTTGGTGAACCATGGCCCCCCGTGATGAGGCATCCATGGTTTGATGCGTTGGCTATCCAAGGGGTTCACCCATGGTTTGGTGAACTGCCGGCGTTGGTGCCTTTAGTGGCCAATGTGGATATGTAATTCCAAAGTTGTTCTTCCTGAGTTAGTTGGATCCACATGCATTGATGGAGTAGTGGAATAGAGTTGCATTGCAACATATAGCATACTAGTTGATTGATTATGTTGAGGTGATGTTTATGTATGTAAGTGTATGCTTATGACTGTTGCTATGCCATGATGTATGATCATCTTATTTCTATCTCAATGCCGTTGTGTTTACATGTTTCCTTACTCCCCATTCTTTGTTTTCTTGTTTGGCATGTTTGGTTTATGCAGAGGATGACGAGCAACCCGGAGAGGAGTGAATCTGAGGAGCCACCACTCATAGTTAGGGTTCTTAGAATAGTTGTTTTATTTGTTTTAGTTTTCTGTTGTATTCCGAGGATGTTTTCGGAACGGTTGTACCAGCTTTGCATTGTGACATCGGGGTTGGGTTTTAATTATGTTGATGTTTTCTTTATCGTTTAAGTATTGATTTAATATTTTTCATGTATTGAGAACTAGTTCGCGTGGTACCTTTTCTACCAGTAAACCTTTTTAATAAAAGGTTAATGTTTTATTTCTATTTGTAAATTATTATTATTATTATTATTATTATTATTATTATTATTATTATTATTATTATTATTATTATTTATATTTAATGTTTATATAACATGCGGGGTAGAAGGGTGTCATATGCGGGGTACCAATTGAAGGAAGAGTAATTGTACTTCAAAGACAAGCTGGTACTACCTAAAAATTCAGTAAGAATACCACTCATCCTCCAGGAATTTCATGCCACAGCTATGGGGCGGACATGCAGTAGTGTTCAAAACTTTTAAAAGGGTGGCTGCAGTATTTATTAGAAGGGGAAGGATGTAAAGAAGTTAGTTGCTGAATGCCATACATGCCAAACTATTAAATACCAAACCTTGGCCTTGGCTAGACTGCTACAACGGCTACCATTTCCCACTCAAATATGGAGTGCTATCTCTATGGATTTCATTTCCACGTTGCCAAGAGCCTAAGGGAAAGACACCATTTTAGTGGTGGTCAACCGACTAACCAAGAATGTGCACTTCTTGGCCCTCTCACACCCGTTTTCAGCTAAGGATGTGGCCCACATTTTCATTGCTGAAGTAGTCAAATTACATGGGTTTTCGGAGTCCATCGTATCAGAAAGGGACAAGTTATTCCTGAGTTGATTCCGGGCAGAGTTGTTCAAACAAGAAGGGACAAAACTGAATTATAATTCGGCATATTATCTCCAAACCGACGGGTAAACCGAGGTCGTGAATAGGTGTTTGGAGGATTATTTGAGATGCTTTGTGGGGGACAAACCGAAACAGTGGCCGCACTAGTTGTCGTGGGCAGAACTGTGCTTCAATTGTCACTACCATCAGTCAACAGGCATGACTCCTTTTAGAGCTGTGTATGGTAGAGAGCCACCACCTATTCTCCGGGCCAATACTGCTCCATCTAAGGTTGAAGAAGTGAACCTGATGACAGAGGAAAGGGATGGAATTATTGATGAGTTGCGAGCTAACATAGTCAAGGCTCAGCATCGTATGAAACAACAAGCAGATAAAAAGAGAAGAGACTTGGAGTTTCAAGCAGGATAACAAGTGTATTTGAAGGCTTAACTGTATAGGTTGAGGTCCCTCGCCCAGAGAAGGAATGAGAAATTATCCCTAAGGTATTATGGGCCTTTTGTGATAGTGGATCGAGTGGGAGAAGTAGCATACAAGCTGCAGTTGCCTCCGAATTGTAGAATTCACCCAGTTTTTCGCATTAGCAAGTTGAAATGAGTTGTCCCTTCACAATGTCTAGTCCAGACCCTCCCATGTGTGTTAATTGAAGAATGCGAGCTGCACTCCCAACCTTTGGAAGTCAGGGACTTCAGGTACAACTCAGCAGGTGACATGGAGCTTTTGATCTAGTGGCAGCACCTTTCGAACTTTGAAAATTCATGGGAATTAGTCTCCAAGTTGTTGGAAGCCTTTCCACAGTTTCACCTTCAGGACAAGGTGGTTGCATTGGAGGGTATTGATAGTAGTAGGCACCTAATTAGGAAAGTCTATAGGAGAAGGAAGGATATGAATGTAAATGTAACTAACTGAATATAATTGATTCACTTAGGTGGTTAGTGGGACCACCGAATGTAATAAATAGGAGGGGAAGTGAGTAGAGTGAGGTGTGTGAGAAGTTAGTAGAATATGGGAGAATTATGAGCACTCTTGAAGCAACCCTGGTCTTTTACAATGTACTCATCATCTAGGTCACATTGGCTTAGAGGCGTTTTCCCCAATAAAGAAGCATATTCAGTCATTGTCTTGCTTTAAATCCCTAATTTTCCTTTATTTTCCCCTTTCTACTGGTTGATTCTATCAGATTCATTGTTGAAGGCAAGGAAGACCATATCGGTCTTTTAAAGAAATCTTTATATCGTTTGAATCATTCTTCTTGTCAGTGGTATAAAATATTTGACACTTTCATGTTGAGTCATGGTTACTCAAAAAGTGATTATGATAATTGTGTATACCACAAGAAGATCCCAGATAGTTCTGATGTCTACTTATTAATTTATGTTGATGACATGGTCATTGCTACTAGGAGTATATCTAAAATCAACAAGTTGAAGACTCGGCTTCATGGTGATTTTGAAATGAAAGATTTAGGTGCAGCTAAGAAAATATTGGGCATCGAAATTCAAAGAGATCGACGTGCTAGCAAATTATATTTATCTCAAAAGAAGCACATCGAAAAAGTATTGGAGCGTTTTTCAATGCAGAATGCAAAGATTGTGGGTACTCCAATGGCAGCCAATTTCAGACTATCTGTTATAATGTCATCACAGTATGTTGAAGAGGAGGAATAGATGTCACATGTTCCTTTATGTTGGTGCAGTTGGAAGCATTATTTATGTTATGAGTTGCACTCGTCTAAATATTTCACATGCAGTTAGAGTCGTTAGCAAGTATATGGGGCATCCTGGCAAGATACATTGGGAAGCTGTGAAATGATTATTCGATATCTTCGAGGTACAACAAATGTTGCCTTGGTATATGACAGGAGTCATAATATGTAATTTCCCAGGCTACTTTCTGGATTGACGACTATCCCCACAAACCAACACGAGTCTTTTCCGCGTGCTTTGTCATCACTCATACGGTTTCTAAGAAAACTTTCCAAGAGGTCACCCATCCCAGAATTGCTTCAAGTCAAGCACGCTTAACCTTGGAGTTCTTAAGTGATGGGCTTCCAAAAAGAAGATGGATCTTGTTAGCACAGATAGTACCAATCAAATCCTTTTAAGCCTTCCTCGACTGTACAGTCTCATACCTGTATACTCTCGAAATCCCTCAATTATGCAGTCTCGTACCTGCACAGTCTCTGGATCCTTCTCGTTCTGGTGTGAAATCGGTTTGTTCATGTGTCCCTCCGTCTAGAAGTCTACCAGGAGCCGCTCTTTGTCTGTGCTTCATATTTTGTACCGGCAATCATTCCCCGCCCTCGCCAGTCCCAAGTGTCACATAATACTAATTGTAGTACTATTGGTTATGTTGACTTTGATTATGCTGGAGATATTGATAAAAGAGGATATATGACAGGTTACGTCTTCACATTTTCGAGTAGTGCAATTAGATGAAAAACAACTTTACAATCTACTATTGCAATATTTACTATAGAAGTTGAATATATGGCAGAAACAAAAGTAGTGAAGGGAGCCATCTGGTTAGAAGTTTGGTAGGCAATTTGGGTTTGGAACAAGATATCATGGTAGTTTATTGTGCGAGTTAAAGTGTCATACATTTGACCAAAAATCAAATGTAGAACCAGAGAAACAAACACATTAATGTCAGATTTCATGTTATTTGGGAGATCGTTTCTCAACGTACCATTATAGTGAAAAAGGTTGATACTTCTCCTAATCTAGATATGATGATGAAACCAATTATAGTTTCTAAGTTCAAGCACCGCTTTGACTTAATTGGTATTCATAAAATGTGAGTTGACCTTTATAGGCATTTTGGAGAAGACAACAAGGAAATTTGAGGCTCGAAGAATGTTGAAGCCAAGGTGGAGATTTGTTAATATATGGCTAGAATTTCATTGACTAAAAATCATAAATTTTGGAGGCTTTCGTAACACAACAATTGTTAACAAGCTTACCAAGCTAATTTTTGAGTTGTTTTGCATGAATCAAGGATATCCACTAGTCAAACCTTGAAGACCTAATAAATTCCACAATGCTTCAAAACATTTATAGAATCACCTGAAGCATATCTCTTTTAGAGGAGAATTAGTTTATTCATATATTCTCTTTTATTTATTTGTTGAAAGTTACACACCCGTTAGAAAATATTATGAGGTACTTGCGTATATTTCATATTGAGCGAAGTGTGACAACCCTCTTATATTCTCAATCATATCTTTGCATGTGGACGTTGACTCTAAGCTGAACCATATTTGTGTTTATACTTCCACTTTATTTGCACTAATTTTTAACAAAGACGAAATTGAAAAATCAAATAAATATAAATGATGAAAAAGATCTATTTTACCATTTATTATACTTTTTATTTTTTTTCCTTTTTTTAAAAATTTTTTTTGATGGATCGAGCTGGTTAACTCATCAATCTATCACATGTTCAGCCAAGTTAGTCAAAATGTGGCTAAAATGAATAAAGTCAGCCGATGCACTTTTCCCTCAGCCCATAATTGGTTCATTTTAAGATCGGAGGAAAGCTTCAAATTAGTACTTAACAAAAAAAAAAAGATAATTTTTTAATTTTTGAAAATTAAAAAATATCAATTTAATCCTTAATAATATAAAATGTGCGTTAAAATAACTTTCGATAGGGACTAAATATTCTGAAAATTATTCTAAAAATAATTAATTTGACCCGCATTTTATATTCTTGAAGATCAAATTATTATTTTCATTTTTGAGGGACTAAAATGCCAGTCTTTTTTTTTTTTTTTTTCGAAGAGACCAATTTGGATTTATACTGTTCAGAGTTTTAATTAGCAAAAACAATTAATGTATTTGGACATCAGTTACCCACTAATCTGACCCGATCCAACCCAAAGCGTGGGTTAGTGTGTGGATAAAATAACAAACGGGCTTCTTGCTTACGTTGCCTCAGCAACTGTGTAGCACTTGAACTGACTGCCCTCTATTTCCACAGGTGAGCTTCGTGTGTTTCCCTTCTTTCACTGTATTCTTTTCTATGTTATAATGTTTCCACTTTTCCTAATTAAGTGAAGAAGCAGAAATAATAATCGTATCATATGTATATGATAAATAGCAAATATTTGTTTCCAATAGAAAATAATTGCAATAAATATTTCACCAATGTGTTTTTTTTTTTCTTACAATTTATTTTTCTATTAAATTCATAGTTAGCCAATTGATCAAATTGTTCATTTTACTTGATGTATTCTATTTCATCACCATCAAATTGTTCATTTTTCATCACCAAATGTTTGGCAGAATTGTTTTTTAGTTAGTGTTCCCCCAAACACGGGATAGGATAAGAGCTTATTAAGTGGATAGATTGCCTTGTAAAGCCTGTTTGTGTCTGTCTACTTTCCAGTGCAACAAACATAGCTGGTTGAAAATCTCTACTCCCTTACATGGCAATGGTGATGATATCTTCTGTGCAAGCCACACTTTTTGCTAGGGCCTCTGTCTTTCGTGGAAGTAATGGCTTAAGAAGCTTAACATTTTGTTGTTTACCTTTCTCTTCTTCTGCTGCTTCTGTTTCTACTGACAACCTTTCAAGGAAGAAATGGAGGCAACCGGTTTTCTCAGTGTTGGAGCTTGGTGGAGTCAAGATTAGTAGAGAAGGTACTTTGGGGATTGCTTGTGGTTTTGTTGGTTGATATTATTCGTTTTACATCTGAATGATTACTATCTAATGTATGCAATTTTAGTTGAAATCACCTAAACAAGTTTGAAACTTGGGTGCTTATAAAAAAAAAAAAACTTTGAAACTTGGGGTTCCTTTGCTTTGTTTCCAGTTTCCTACTGTTTTCAGGAATAATTGCAAAACTGTCACCTTTCATTCTCAAAGATTTTAAAACAGGAAACAGAATAAAAACAAGGTGATATTTTTGCAATTATTCTTGAAAACGGGAAATGAAAATAAGAAACTGGAAACAAAGCAAACGGGTCCCTACGTATGCACTATAAGATTCTCATATTTTTTTTCTGTAGTTTTGAATCATTTTAACTGCGTAAAGATATTCTATACAACCACAAATTGTATGATAATTCTAAAACAGAATGTCCATGACCATGACTAATTTGTTTGCAACTCTGAATGACTTATGACTTGAAGTCATGTTATTGAAGTTTCATGTTTGGAGATGATTGTTATAGTAGAAGTGACTGGGCTGTTTTGTGTGGTGTATTATTATATGTTTAGTTTTTTAATTTGTATGTGCCTTTATGTTTGCAGTGTCGCTTTATGTTACTATTTTACTTAAAAAATGATCTGTGGTTCTTAAAAATTTTATCATTTATGCTTCATGGTCTTCTAGATGTGGTGAGGGATGATCCTACAAATAATGTGCCAGACACGATATTTTCAAAACTTGGAGTGCAGCTTCACAGGAGGGATCAGCACCCGCTTGGCATACTGAAGAATGCAATATACGAGTATTTTGACACAAATTATTCAAATAAGTTCAATAAGTTTGATGATCTTAGTCCCGTTGTGTCAGTGAAGGAGGTATGGTAAAACAAATTTGAGAGTTAGTTGCACTCTGCCCGTATATGATGCATTGATTTTATTAGTTGTTGTTACACATGTATGTCCGATTGTGTACTAATCAGAAACATATGTTTCAACTCTATATGCTACTTCTGCATTTATTTCCTTCTAGATTTTGTGCTGATTGTTCTAATGAGTATTGCATGCCATTGAGGTTCTCTATTCGTCATTGAATGTTATTTGAGTTAATTGATTGTGCAATATCAGATGAAACTCTCTTAGTTTTTTCCCCCAATAGAAAAAGACTCAGTAATGTTTTGATTTTAAAACCTTCTAAAGCCACAAAAAGGAAAAGAAAAGTCCTCTGAAAATAATTGATATTAATTCTGTTATGTATTTATTTTATTTATTTCATATGTTTATCTTGGTAATTTTATATTTATTTCTTTGGTTTTGAACACATAAAGTTGACAAGTAAAGGAAACATTACTTCTTTCTATGAAAAAAATTACTTCTACTTTGTGATTTATGGGTGGTCTTTGTACGGGCGTTTGTGTGATTAACTTTATATTTTTGTTTGTTTTTTCCTTGCTTTGCGCCCAAGGCTTGTCAAATCTTGTTGCAAATTTTATTAAGGTGTGTATCCCTTACAGCATGGTTGGTGGCTTTTGATCAAATGGCTTAATTCTTCAGTCTTTTCTCACTTTTGATAAAATTATTCCGTTCTTCAGTCTTTTCTCGTGGTGCTGCTTTTGATCAAATTACTTCATTCTTCAGTCATTTCTTGTAATGCCATTCAACTAGTGTCCGCAGATTCTTTAGTCCTTTCCTTTTGGAAAGTTGAGTAAAACAGAGCGAAAAGGGCAAAAAATTGAGAAAAATGAAATGGAACACAACAAAAAATTATCTATTTTGGCTTTCATTAAGGATGATTATAGTTTACATGACTATATATCAAAATAATTGTTAATGCTAGCATCTCAGAATTATGTTATATTTTTTTCCTGATAATAATATAAAGAAAACATGATATGATTGATAAAGTATTATTTTTATTGTTACAAGACATTAAGAAAAATCTTTTGGTGCATTAACTATATGTTGAAACTTTAGTTAAGAAAGCAGGTATGTCTATTATTGTTTTTTTTCCCTTTGATCTTAACTTGTCTTTACAATTTCAGACATTTGACCCATAATAAGAGTATAGTTATGTGCCTCTGAAGCTGTGCTAATATAATACTTCTAACTATTGGTGTTACCCCTTTCATTTTGATATCTTATCTTGCATATGCTTATTTTTGGTTGATGAACTGGTGTGAAGTTCTCAATAGTTCTTCTATGTGACAATCTTCTTGTTGCAGAATTTTGATGATGTCTTGGTTCCTGAAGATCATGTGAGTAGGAGCTATAATGATACATACTACATAGACCCTCAAACTGTTTTAAGGTGCCATACAAGTGCTCATCAGGCAGAATTATTGAGAAGTGGACACACTCATTTCCTTGTTACAGGAGATGTTTATCGCAGGGATTCAATTGACTCAACTCATTATCCTGTCTTCCATCAGGTTTGTTCCCTTTTGCTATAACTGGCTCTTTCTAATGATTAACTTTGTAAAATTTCCTCATTTTTTTTTCTGATTATGTAGATGGAGGGCTTTCGGGTTTTTGTTCCGGATGAATGGGAGGCATCTGGAATGGATGCCACATCATTTTCAGCAGCAGACTTAAAGAAATGCCTTGAGGGTTTAGCGCGCCATTTATTTGGTATTTCCAAATGGCCAATGTACACATTTCATTATTAGTTGCTGCAATTTGATCATTAATAAGGATTTGTTAGCTGAATTTGTTCAAAAAACAGAAAAAATAAATAAATGTGAGTTTGATAGAAACTTCATCTATATTGCATATACATAGATACATGCATATTCCATTGTTCATGACAAGCTAGAAACACTTTTCAAAAGATTATGTAGAACTTCCCATTGTTGGGGAAATTTGTTATATGCCTTGTGATTTAGTGGTCACATGGTCTAGTCATGGAAGCCTTGCCACTTACAAGAGTAAGGCTGCATACATTTGACCTTCCCAGACCCCGAGGAGCCTTGTAACTAGGCTTCCCTTTATGTTACAATGCAGTTGTTCTAAAAGAGAAAAATGTAAAACAAAATCAATTGTGTTTAGGATAATATCAACAAATACATGTGCTTAATTATTGTAGTCTTCCTTCTTAAATGAATTCAAAAAAAGTAGCCTCCTTCAGCTTCAAGCAATGTTTACAGGTCAAAAGAAAAATACATATCAACTTCCAGTAATTACAAAATAAATGGAAATTATTATTGCATAAATTTTTTAGCAGAAAGAAAACCCTGTCAACCAGAAAGTGAAAATGTGAACCATTTTATGATGATCTTCTCTTTGTAATACTAAAATTGTAAAGTGGTTTCTGCAAGAAATGATATTTAAACAAGGTATCTAGTTTTGAATTTGAGATATTCCTTTGAAGCTTTGTATAACTTGCAAATTGGTTATTTATAATCTTCGCCTTTGTACTGTTTTTCTGTTTCATGGGTGTAAATCTATTATTGATATTAATTTCAGGTGCTGTGGAAATGCGCTGGGTCGATACCTATTTCCCATTCACTAATCCATCTTTTGAACTTGAAATATATTTCAAGGTATGCTATGTCCATGCTTATTTCTTTAACACACCATGTTTTTATATTTTCTGTTACTGGTTTTTGCCTCTAAATCATGGTGTCAATAGATGTTATTTTTCAAAATGACCACCAGTATATTGAGATTATTACCTTAGACCTTTTTGGTGCACTCTATAGATAAGGCTGATAGGCTGAGGGTCACTTGTTGGTATAGGATAAGCCATCTACCTGATAAGCATTTTATGTTATTCTGTGTTTCTTGTGTCAACATATAACATTCTGGATCGGATAACATAACCCTATATTCTGTTTGCCGATACATAAGACTGGATAGGAGGATAGTATTCAACTATTTTGATCAAAAAAATCGTTATATATTAACATAAACTGAATTAATCCTAAATTAATTTTGACACTTTCTAATTTCAGATCATATCAACACCATATTTGACTTTTTTTGATGTGGTTAGAATTTTTAGCCTCCTAAAGTTTGACTTCCTTGTCATTCTGAAGCAGGACCCGTTAACCAGTTTTCTGTATAATGTTATGCATGAAGTTCATTCAATTTAGCCTCCTTGTGTATCTATTAATAGTAATTAATTAGGTAAAGTACAAGTATAATATGTGGTTAAAAAGTAATATGAAAAAAAATCATTCTATGTAAAATAGTAACTAAATCTTTTGCTATTTGTTTCAGTATTTCTATGACTAGTGGTATTTTGCCAATGTGGGTTGGTTCAACTAGTAGGATCAAACTGTGTCAACTAAAAAGTCTTTATTTTTTTATCCCAGGAAACATGGTTGGAGGTTTTGGGCTGTGGAGTGACAGAGCAAGAGATTCTAAAAAGGAATGGTAAACCAAATAGTGTTGCTTGGGCTTTTGGCCTAGGGTTGGAAAGGTTAGCAATGGTTCTATTTGACATACCAGATATTCGTCTCTTTTGGTCAAATGATGAGCGATTTACCTCCCAGGTATTTCTTGTATATGTTTGACAAACATCCTTCAATGTTGTATCTTCTTTTACCTGGTTGCCAGATGTGATTAAAAGGATATATGATTAAATCATATTGAGAATCACAGTGTCATGTTATAAGTTGCATTCTTTTGGGATCTCTAATGTGTTGCACTAGCTTGTTCTTTTGATATATTTTGTATACAGTTCTCCAAGGGCCAGTTGGGAGTCAAATTTAAGCCATTTTCAAAGGTAACTTCTACATGACATGAGCATGTGTGTGCCTGCCTTTTGGGTGTCTGCATTTGTTGTCATTTTGCTGTATATGTTTATGGTTAGGAATGTTCTATTATTCTTATATCACTGCAATTGAAAGCTGTTTGTAAATGAACCATTTATTGAAAGTTAAGATGGCCCGCATGATTTGTCATGCAAAACTCTTAATATTCTTATGCTGTTGTTCAGTGAGAAAATGTAAGTTTTGTCAGTTTAAATTTCAGGATATGGTTAGACATGCTTATGTCCTCTGCTTTGATGCTTTACTATGTTAAAGGCCTTTTCATGATTTAATTCAGATATACATAGTTTTTTATGTTAATTAATCTAGAGTATATTTTTTTGCTTTTTAATTTCATTCTTGTAAAATGATGCTTGTCTTATATGTAAATCTCGGACCAGAGGCCATTTAGCTAAGCAATCCTTCAAGTACTTTTTTATGCTGGGACCTTGTAGGGTTATGTTCTCTCTATGCTTGACTGTATTGTTATTGACTATGATCAATTTGTATTAATTTTATGTTATGACTGAATATGTATGAGGGGGTCACAACTAGTGTGAGAACACAAGATGGGATCACAGAAGATTTTTTTGTAACTGTAGAACTGCACTAGGGGTCAACCTTTAGGCCCTTATCTTTTTACCTTGGTCTTGGATGTGCTCATTGATCATATTTGAAAGTCGGTGCCACGATGCAGCTTTTGCAGATGATATAGTCCTAGTTGGAAAGTCTAGAGAGAAAATGAATAAGAAGTTAGAGATGTGGAGATAAGTTTTGGAAGCACACGACTTTTGTTTAAGTAGAAGTAAGACAAAGTATATGGAATGTAAGTTTAGCAAGAGGCGCATCAATCCTAGTTTAGAGGTGAAAATTGTAGACTGTTCCATACCACAAGTCACACGATTTAAATATCTTGGGTCCATCATACAAAATGATGGAGAGATAGAGGAAAATGTAAACCATAGGATTAAAACCGGGTGGATGAAATGGAGGAGTTTTGTGTGTTATTTGTGATAGAAAGGTACCACTCAAACTTGAAGGAAAATTTTATCGTAGAGCTATAAGACTTGCGATGTTGTATGAGACTAAATGTTGAGTGGTAAAGGGCCAACAAGAGAATAAACTCAATGTAGCAGAGATGAAACTGTTGTGTTGGATGAGTAGACATACTAGATAAGATAGGATTAGGAATGAACACATTAGATAGAAAGTTGGAGTAGCACCTATTGTAGAAAAGGTGGTAGAACCTCGCCTTAGGTGGTTTGGGCTGTGTGGAGAAGACTTGTAGAAGCCCCAGTAAGAGTAGATTAGATGGAGGGTAGCTCGATCGGTAGAGGTAGAGGGAGACTGAGAAAAATGATAGGTGAAACCATTAAGAAGGATTTAGAGGTCAATGATTTGTCTATAGATATGATTTATGATAGAACGTTATGGCGTCATTTGATCCATGTAGCCGACCCCACCTAGTAGGAAAAGGCTTAGTTGTTGTTTTTGTTGTTGTTATGACTTGGATAAAATAGTAAAATCTAAAGTGAGAACATTCTAATTCTTCTCTTTGTTTTCCTTTTACAGTATCCTCCTTGTTATAAGGACATCAGTTTCTGGATCAATGAATCATTTACTGAAAATAATCTGTGTGAAGTTGTCAGAGGAATAGCCGGGGATCTTGTAGAAGAGGTACATCTTTGAATAGTTTGAGCAATACTTTCTGGCATTTCACATTTATTTTGATTTATAAATTAGCTGCTTTCACAATGTTCAATGGCAACACAATGCATTTGAGATAACCTCGGTCCGTAGTTGAGCTTTGGCTTCACAATAAATCATCGTAGCACCACTCCTGAATCATAAAGTTATAACAGTCATCCAACCATAAGCTTTCTCAGTGGCCATAGTATTCATTTCAGCTGAAATTAGCGCCAACAAGCAAACATTGTTTCAGTTTAACGAAATAAGTTGCTAAATCAACTGAAAGACTAGAAGGGGCCTTTGCAACTCTCTTCTGCTGGACGGATGATGAACTTTAAATGGGTGTGCTTGATCTCATGCGATCCGTTAAATAGATTCCTATCATGTGTCATCTGTACTCAAGCTTTCAAATGTAGAGGTAGACATGGCATCACCAGACACTCCTTTCTAAGTAGGTGATTGGCAATTTTTGGATGTATTGGCAGCAGCACAAACACATAGTTAAAGCTCATAACAGACCCATATTTGAACAACTTTGATGTTCCTAGGATTGAGTCCATCTTTCATAGTTTGCTTCAGTTTCTACTGCCAAATAGGTAGTTCCTTTGTTGCTGTTAGGAACTGAATATATATATTAATACTTAAAATAGAAGGATAATGGAGCACTGCTCCTTACAGTAATGAAGAAAACAAAGTAAACAATAAACCAAGACTGAACCAGAGAAGAATTCTCTGTTATAGCCATGCCCCAAAACCAACCCAATACCAAAATGATCCGATCCCCCCCTCCCCCAATCCCTTATACCCTTCATATACAGACACTTGCTCTCACTCTAGCACCCTCTCTCCAATATTCTGCTGCCATGTGTCCTATTTGTTAGGATCCAGCATAACAGAACTTCCCCCACTAGTAACAAACCAAACCTCCCTCCACCGTTACACTCTTATGGGAGGCCCTTGATGGGGCCCATCAAAATTGATTTGAAGTTTTGGACTTGCATTTACTCCTGCATCTATACTAGGTGCACAACTATTTATATTGAATAGAACAGCTTTAGTATAGCTGTAGTACAAAAGTCAGAAGAGCTAATGTATACTACCCTATAGCAAAGTTAATATGCACAATATCTAACATGCACAATGTAACACTCACCCTCAAACTGAAGCATCACAGATATATGTAATAAGCTTGCTCAGTATAGTGGATCCAGTGACATCTCATAGACTAAGTGAATATCTCTGCGAGTTGGTCATTTAAGTCACAGCCAATAGCATTTCACCCAGACAGGATTGAAGTGATAGAACTTTTATATTTTTGGTCTTCGTTAGAAAACAGGATTAGAGGCAATATGTAAGGCTGCTTTATTATCACTAACAAGCTTCATCTGTCATGGCCATATTTGAACTTCATCTTGTGAGAACATCTTGCTTCTTACTCTTCAAGCAGATCATGTTGCTGATGACCGTTTCTAGTCAGCATTGGCATTGCTGATGACCTGTGTATTGCCTTTGTCTTCATACAATAGTCCCTTGGTGGTGGCCTACGATTCATCTGAAGATGGAACCTTCGTATCCTGATCACTATCAAATTGAGACAACTTTAATATTCATGGTTGACTAGCATTGCTTTGAGGTTCCTTATAAATTAGTTAACTACCAAGGACTAAATTGCAAGAACAAAAGGGACCTTTCTTTTTCTTTTCCTCATGTCTGCCTTCTCAATTGTTTACCCTCTTCTTTCTTTTTTCACCCCTTTGATTAATCATTTTTATCTGGATTATGATGACCTTTTTCCTTTTAGTTTTTTGTCTGTAAATGCCACATTAAGTCAGTTACCATTTTTTGTTTCTGTTTTGCTTCTTGGAATTTTAGGTGCAATTAATAGACAATTTCACCAACAAGAAGGGAATGACCAGCCACTGCTATAGGATCGCATATAGGTCTATGGAACGGTCTCTTACCGATGATGAAATAAATGATCTGCAGGTATTTAATATAATTGAAAATTTTAGTACAATTTTAACCAGTCTTGGTTTATGTTGTCATATTTTGTTCTAAAAGCTACTATCTCTTGTTTTTCTCCTGTCAATGCAGTGGAAAGTAAGAGAACAGGTGCAGAACAAACTGAATGTTGTCATAAGATGAGCTTTAATGTGCTTACAATTTTACAGCTTTGCTGTGTTTGTTCTCAATTTTTGTTAATGTATAGATGTTTTACCTCTACAGCAACTGAATGACTCAGTAACAGATGTATTATTTATTTTTTACTCAGTGAATACACACTACATAGCTAACCATATAGAGCCGAACATGGGTCTGTATCCTCTAATTTTCCTTAGGTAGCGTTTGGCATGCGGACAGAATTAGAATGAAACAGAATGGAAAGGAGCAGAACATTAATAAAATGGTTCTCTTTGTTCTCTTTGGTTACACCCCTTTAGCGGAACAAAAAATGTCCTACATTTTAACTACTGTCTTTTTTTATTCTACTTATAAAATGAATCATAGAATAGATTTCATATATTCCATTCCGTACTATTTCACACTATGGAAACTTCGTGAATTTCATTACCAATCTAGGTGGTTGTATAACAAAGGAGAAAATAACTGCAAATCAAGGACACATTTGAAAAAAAAAGAAAAAGCTAAGTCATATCTTTCATAGCATATGTGGTCATTATTTTATGAAAACAAGCATTTCCATTTTAATAAGAGTTTGTGCTTATAAAGTAAACTTCACCAATTTTAATAGTTATTAGACGTTATTATTGTTAGTTTATATTATTGTAGTAGTTGTCAAAGTGGGTTGAGCCTGACAGGTTGGCTCGAATCAACCTGTGGTCAAGCTTGCAAAATTCACAAGGGCTTTTCTAAGGGTATCTCCCAAATTATTAAGGACACTCTATAAACAGTGTATTTATCAAAATACCTCCACAAAAAAAAATCCTTAAAACTCAATATTTTTTTATCCTCTCATTCTTACCCTCGCAGATTATTAATTTCAGAGAGTTGGTAATTTTTTTTTGGAATCTCACAAATAAGTATAGCATTTTCGCAAATATCTTCTTCACTCGCAATTTAGATATTTGCGAGAGTACAAAAATTTGTACACTCGCAAATATTATACACTCGCAAATTAGGTATTTGCGAGTGTGCAAAAATTTGCACTCTCACAAATAACTAATTTGTGAAAATTTACCTTCTTTCGCGAATATCTAATTTGCGAGCGTCGCGTATAATTAGGGAGAAAACTATAAGTAGTTGTAAAAAAAAAAACTGTAGCTTTAAGATAAAGTAATGGAACAGACTTCATACATTTACTTATCAGAAAATGGATCCGCATATTAAGAAATTATTCGGTATTGAACTCATTGTTCTTTTTCCCCTTTTTTTTCCTTCTAGATGTCCGAAAGGTATTAGCATCAAAAGATTTTAACGAGTGTGTAATTTTTTTAAAATTTCACCGTCGCAAATATGATATTTGCAGGTACTTGCTTTACTCGCAAATATCATATATCATATTTGCGAGTGAGCAATTCTCAAAAAATAACTCACTCGCAAATATAGTATTTACGAGTATACTCGCAAATATTAAATTTGCGAGAATGCAAATATTTTTCCCACTCACGTGTGAGCCAAATGACAAAAAAAAAAAAAAAAAATTTAAACAGGTATTTTGATAAATGCACTGTTCATGAGGGTGTCTTTCACAATTTTGGAGGTGTCCTTAACAAAGCCCGATTCACAATTGAACATATTTTGGCCCAACTTTGACTGACCCAAAAACAGGCCAACCTGCTTCAGCAAAATTTAACTAATATTAAAAAGTGACAATTTTTTTTTGATATAAAACGGAAACAACTAAGCTGCAACAGTCCTAGAGGTACAAATTCCTCTAGCGTCAGCAAGCAAAAACAAATCAAGTAAAGGAAAACTTGTATCTAAACTAACTCCATCATAAGAAGGAGAATGCCCCCTATTTGTCAGGAGATCTGCACATTTATTTGCTTCACGGTATGTTCATAGAAGTATGATAAAGTGACATTAATTTAGGCCCTCAATCTGGCAGTGTGTTCATAGAAGGATGATTTGGATCACTTTTCATAATTAAAGAAGTAAATTAATGTCTCAAAAATCAAATTGCTTCACCTATATCTTTTAACGGACTAAAATTGATGTTTCAAATAAGTTTTAATGAATACAGGAAAACAGATCAGATTCATAAATTTATTTCTTGTCATGCTTTGTTCAGTACCAAGTTTCAGGAAAGCATAGAAAGCAGATTAGATTCATAAGAACAAAACTTTATATTCATTAAGGCATGTAACACTTCAAGCATACAAAAGTTTTTTTATAACTAACATACAGTCTGGACTCGACCTTACATGGAATATAACCCGCTATAACAAAGTAAAAAATCCCTTTTATCTTCTGGTGAAAGGTGATGAATGAGTTAAAATAAATAGGGATTGTTAGGTATAGAAGAAATACTATATCCTTGTCCCCACACTCATACAGCAGCAGGTGTTTCCTCTTCCTGTTCAGTGCCTTTATCATCATCACTTCCTTGACCTCTTGCATTCTGTAAAAACCTATGCTCCGACGGCAAACTTTTCTTGGCTTTCCGGCTTCCTTCAACTTTCCATAGATCCCATACCCGAGTTTTTGGTGGTGGTGATGCATCTGCAATTGGTGCAACTAATCCTGGTTTTCCATCATCAATAACATCATCAATTAAACCATATTCCTTAGCTTCCCAAGGATTCATAAAATTATCCCGATCAGTATCCACTTCAATCTGCATATAAAATAAATTGAAGGAGTGAAACATATGTATCATTTTGGACAGCAACATAAACTAAAAAGATATTTAGATAAGGAAGTTCCATCTGATATCCAACCTGCTCTTCAGGCTTCCCTGTAATTCTCGATAGTATCTTGTTTATCTTAATCTTGTGATACGCCATTTCTCTAATACGAATGCTCATTTCTGTAGCCTGTAATTATGTTATATAATTTAGCAAATATATAATGGAAAGTTTTAGCTCAGAGCTACTAGGAGAAGAACCACTATGTAAGCCATTTTCCAAAAGAACTCATCCTAAACTGCATAGTAATCACAGCAGACATTATGAATTCATAACAAATGGCAAAAATAATTCCATGTACAATACTTCTATTAAGGAAGAAACAATTTATCAAAGTTCACTTTTTGCAATTAAATTTGCAACACCTATGGTTTCGGCAAAATGATCATTTTGGTAAAATTACTTTCTTAAACAAATTATAACAAATTTGCACCATGCATCTACATGAAGAGAGGCATGCCAATCTAACATGTCAACAATTCAACAAGGAAACTGGTTTCATCAGTTTCACTTTCTTACAGAACAAACGATCAAACATCCAAGAAACAAATAACATACAAAATAGTACCAAAGAATTTCAAGTAGATATGTTCAGCTTTTGCAGGTATCTCTAGAACCTAACATCACATCCCTAAAGGAGATCGATGCAATATATAGAATCTACATTTATAAACAACAAAAATGTCGAAGCATTTTCCTACTGGAGGGGGGGGGGGGGGTCAGCTACATGGATCCAAAAACCAACTCCTCTGATAGGCCATTTAGATCTATATCCTTCTGAATAGTTTCACCTTGAGTTTTTCTTGGTCTTCCTCTCCCTCTAACTATGGGGTTATCCTCCATCTAATCAACTATCCTATCCAGGCTTCTATTGTTCTTACTTCCACATGTAACCATCTTAAGCACAATTCCATCATCTTTTCTTATGCAACATTCTCATATCTGCCACACTCATCTTGTTTCCACTTTACTGCCCCACGTTCATTACCATAAGGCATCGCTACTCTTATGGTTGTGCGGTAGAATTTTCCTTTTAGCTTGATAGGTAAATTTCTACCACAATTAACGCCTGAAGCATTCCTCCACCATCCACTCAGCTTGAATCCTATGACTTACATCTCCCTTTATTTCTCCTTGACTTTGAATGACAGAATCTACATTTATCACGCAGAAAATCTCTAATTCCAAGTGAAACCACTAGTTACCAAGGTGGCTTTGCAACCAAATCTTCACTCTTAAGACTTCGCTTCTAGCCAATGAGCTTGAAGCTCAACTAGAACCGGCCCCAGTCCTTAATATATTAAAAAACACTTCACTTCCAAAAGCATCTGAATTTCGTTGCTTAGTAAACAAAAGAAAATGATGGGTATATGGATTATACTTAAAAGAGTCTGGAACAGGGTACAAGCACATAGTTTCATGTCTACATAGCACGTTTATAGAAACAACTACAGCATTAGCAAAGTTGTCAAAGTGAATGAATAATTAACCTCCGACATCAGGCTAATTAGCTTAGAACATAGGTTCAATACTTATGGTGAACCAAAAAGCTTATTTTCATCAATTGTGTCTCATTAATTGTACAATGTTGTAAGATATGGCAACAAAATATTAATTAGCTTGAAAAGCATAATGTAAAGGCATATATTCTTAACCCTCAAATCATTCCTTCCCATCCCATGAAATGCATTTGAATCTGTACACTAAAAAAAAAAAAAAATTACAATAAAAGGGGTATAGGAATTCAGAAGAAGGGCTTGACAAATGTAACAAACAAGATGGTCAGAGTCCCACTACTGGCAAAGATAAACAAGCTAAGATATACTCAGAAAATGAGTTAAACAATGGAGAACCCATTACTCCATGAAATTAATGGTATGTGATTGCAACTAGCTGACAACTAGCTCAATTGATGCATAACCAAAATTAACAACTGAAGAACATAAATTAGTCGTTAGTTCAAAATGCCAACATGGCTTATTGGAGTTATAAACCACAGAAATTTCATTTAGTGGATAGTCTGGATATATAAGCAAAAAAGTAGATTGGTTATTAGGATAAATACAAATCAACCAATGTCGCCTAATCAATTTATTATTTATATTTAAGCAAC
The DNA here is from genome assembly GCA_039655645.1 of Ammopiptanthus mongolicus. Classification (NCBI taxonomy): domain Eukaryota; kingdom Viridiplantae; phylum Streptophyta; class Magnoliopsida; order Fabales; family Fabaceae; genus Ammopiptanthus; species Ammopiptanthus mongolicus. The sequence goes on from CM077348.1 coordinate 86,046,862, forward strand.
AGCTTTAAAGCAATCACACTGGGGTTTATCATATTTGAAAAGAGTGGATCTTTAATTCATTTCAAGCTGGAATTGAGTTAACAAAGATCTATTGATATACTGAGCACTTGCAGTTAAAGGGAACCTTACACCTCCCACATGCTGTACTTCTCCAAAATATGCTTTAATCTAAAATCAGCTTAAACTTTAACTTGATAATACGAATGCAAACAAAAATAACCCTTACAAACTTCAGACCTAGTTTTAATTTACAATAATTGAATAATTGAAGTTAGAGGATATAAGTGGACAGTCTTACTTTTCCACCAGCAGTTCCAAGCGGCTGATGGATCATAACTCTTGAATTCGGCATACAATACCTCTTCCCTTTTGAACCAGAAGCAAGGATAAATGCACCCATGGATGCAGCAAGCCCAAGGCAAACGGTTGACACATCTGCCTTGCATAACTTCATGGCATCATAAATTCCCATTCCTACATGCAATGATAAACAAGTAAGAGCAATCTAACTAGCAGAAGACAGACATATTTGAGACTCATTAGACTGAACTATGCCCTGTACTTCACAAACACTTCACTCCTTTCTATACCTATAAATTAAATGCTAATCAGCTTAATATTTTTTCACATATCTGACTTAGCTTTCCTATCAGAGTAGTGAACAGTTCCTTTTTGTTTTCTTATCGGTAACCACAGTAGGGTATAACATAGAGTCATAGACCAATAACTTGGTCCTCCTAATTGAACATTCTTTAAGATATATGAAAAGTCTCAGTCAATACTCTATTAGCTGAGCACCTTTTACCACAAGCAGCACATCACTCATGTGAGCTACTAAAGTCAGAAAACATGATTCTGACATTAAATAAAATTAAGATCTTTGACTTTGAGCAACCAATTACAAAACTGAGCTCAAGATTCAAATGCATATCACTTCACGGATAAGCACAAAAGATAAGCAAACGAGCAAGAACACCGAGTCGGTAAAAATTTATTGGCATACCAGCAGTAACAGAGCCACCAGGTGAATTAATAAACAACTTGATGTCTTTCTTTGGGTCTTCAGCATCCAAAAACAAAAGCTGACTAATGATAAAATCTGCAGTCACATCATCCACCTGCTCAAACAAATCAATTCACAAATTACACTATCAGATACTTTTTTCTTAGTTGCATTTCCTTTTCCTTGTTTGTTTGTTTATTCTTTCTTTTGTTGTTAGGAGCATCTCATGGTTCAGAACAAACCCACATTAAAAACCACACAAGTTTCTCAAAATCAACAATATCAAACATCTCTTCAGCAATTCAACACTATCAAATTAATTTTCCCCTTTTATTCCTTTTTGTTCATTCTTTTGGCTGTTGTGGTGATGTTTCAGAATGAACCTACCCACATGAGCAAGTTTGCAAATTTCCCCAAAAAACATTATCAGAAAGGCAAAGGGTATTCTTGGAATATTAAAACTACAACAACAAAACCCAAAAAAAAAAAAAAAAAAAAAGATTTTTTCACAGAGAGAGAGAACCTGAGAACCCAAAAAGATAATCCTTTGACGAAGGAGCATGTTGGTGATGTCAAGCTCTTCAAATTTGGGAAGCAATGAGGAAGCAGTTGTTGCAGATAAATCATGGGAAACAAGCCAATTGGAGGACAGGGTGTATCTGGTGGTGGAGGCGTTAGATATAGACGTAATGGGTTTTGTTGTTCTGGATTTGGTTGAAGTTGAAGATGTGAGAATGGGAATTTGAGAGTGGAAAAGGTTTTTTCCATGATGGTTGAAATTGAAGCTTAGTGGCATACATGTTGAGGCTAAACTGTGTTCCATGTGTTTGATGAATTGATGCTAATGAGTAACGATGGATTGGATATAGTTGTTTTGGAACTTCAAATGGGGTTTTGATTTTGTCGCTTAAAGGTTAGAAGCTAATCCAATTATTCATTTACCTCCAACTATATGCTAAAACTCTAAAAGCCTTCTTGGTAAACCACGTGTGTTTTTTTTTTCTTTTCATATATTTTGGTTTTGTGAATTGTATTTTGGAAAAAAAAAAATTCCTTTGACAATAACAGTTTGAATTCAGCCAAAAAAAAAAATATTATCATGTTTGAACTGAAATTGAAATAATTTTTGATCCTATGAATACAACAAAATTAAATTCTGCTTTAAATAAGTTGGTTGAATGATAAGTATCTCAATCCCATAAGGAGGAGAATATAAATTCGAATTCTAATGACAGACATTTTAATTGGAAGATTACAAAAATTAATGATTAATTCTTTGCTTTAAATAGTTAACCAATATTATTTTCATATTTGATCCAAATACTGAATTTCATCGCACAAAAAAAAAATGAATTTCAATTTTTTTTCAACTTCTACTTTTTAACAAAAATCAGACCAAACAATCATGTAAATGTAAGAAATGATTTTTTAATAAAAAATGACCTTTTACAAAAAAAAAAAAAAAATCTAAACAAAGGAGTTCTAAACTGAGTTAAATTAGATATGATGTGAGAAGTTAGAATACCTTGTATGGTAAAATAATATACTAACTGATGAGACACCTGTGAAAGCAATTTGTTTTTAGAAAACTTTATATAACAAAATTAAAATGAGGGAGAAAAACCAAAAAATATGATATTTTTTAGAGACAAAAACCATATTAAATATTTAATTAATTCTTATATTGGATTATAGTGAATATCTTATCTTATATCTTTCTTTCAGAAAACGAACATGTTGGATGGCTCTTTCTGAAAACATGCTAGTATATGTGCATATTAATTTATTCCATTACAATTTTGGTTTGAACCTAACTCAATCCCAAAAACTAGCTCAAAGGATGAGGGTTGCCCCCCATTTATAAACACTACTCAGGCCATATCACTATCCAATGTGGAACTCCAACACTCCCTCACGTCCAGGATTGGATATCTGGAGCGTAAAGTTTGAAGGATTGGACATCTGCGGATGGCCCAACAGATTTAGGATAGGCTCTGATGCCATCTTAGAATTTGAGTTTGGGTTTAACTCAACCCCAAAAGCTAACTCAAAGGGTAAGGGTTGCCCCCTATTTATAAGCATTAATCAAGTCATATCATTATTCAACGTGGGACTCCAACATATTCTATGTTTAAAAATAGCTTATCATCAAAAGGTGCATGAAAATAGCAATTAATTTTTACAATTTAGGTTAGATTACTCTTTTGTCCCTTATTTCTTTTAATTTGTTCAACTTAGTCCATCTATTTTAGAAATGTTCAAGTTGGTCCCTTATTTGCCAAACGTTAAGCAATTTGGTCCTTTCCGTTAAATTTCACTTTTAAGTGAATAAATTAAAACAAATGAGGGATCAAGTTGAATAAAATATAGGGACCAAGTTGAATACATTAAAATGTTGGTCCCTTAGTTGCTAAAGATTAAACAATTTGGTCCTTTCCGTTAAGTTTCACCGTTTAGTTGAATAAATTAAAATAAATGAGGGATCAAGTTAAATAAATTAAAACCAAATGAGGGATCAAGTTGAATAAATTAAAACAAATGAGCGACCAAAAGAGTAATTTAGCCAGAATTTAGCGGTGAAACTTAATAAAAATGACCAAATTGATTAACGTTTGACAAGTAAGGGATCAACTTGAATATTTTTAAAATAGAGAGATCAACTTGAATAAATTAAAAAAAATAACGTACAAAAATAGTAATCTCCCCTACAATTTAAGTGTTAAACAGAAACATGAGGTACATTACAAAAACCAAAATTCCAAAATTACATAGGAAAGGTATCACTGCAATTCCAAAGGTGAACTTATCTCTCTTCTCATCATATTTCAATGGCTCTTTCCTCTTCTCACTGTTCCCTGCTTCTACAATCTCAATGCATACCCTCCTCATCAAAGGCCAACAACAACACGTACACACACTTGCTACAATTCCCATCTATTCGGTGTTCCTCAAGCTTCAACCACAAAACCAGCATCAACCTAAGAACTTGCAAGAACTGCAAAACCCAATTCGACCCTTCCCTCAACCACCCTCTTGCTTGTCGCTTTCACACTGCCCATTATGGAGGTACCCCAATTACTTTCTCTCTGGTTTTTTAATTCCATCTGTTATTTATGTCATCACACTTTGCAAATTTATGTGCTTTTTTTTATTATCTATTTTCCATTGGGTAAATTATAATCAGTAACAATAACCTGAATCACTAAATTTATGTGAGATGGATAATGCACTATGATATCTATTAAGTACCAGACTACCAGTTCATGGAATGTACCACATTAACAACATTGTAATTAGTGCTGAAATAGAGATTTATAGAGAGGAAGAAAGGGATAGAGTATGAAGAGACTCAGAGAAGGAGAGAGAAGACAGAATTTCATTCTGATTCTGATAGATAATAGATAGGCCTTCAATTAAGAAGATTTATGTCAAGAAAAAGGAGCCCAACCAGCACAGTCTTTCAAAACCAATCTGCAGGTGCATGAAAGGTTAGGAAAAAGATGTAGCTTTCGGAGTTGAACCAAAGGAAGCTGAAGAGACACCTTAGGAAGTGGAAAGGGTGCCAAGGGAAATGGAAAATGGGTAAATTTGCCATCTTGAATAGTATAATATTGATATTTAAGAATATATAAGGTGGCCCCGTACACGAAGCTCTCACCTAGTGGGGTATGGGGAGGTAGATGTACGCAGCCTTACCCCTGCAAGCGGAGAGATTGTTTCTAGGATTTGAACCCATGACCTCCAAGTCAGAAGACTATTACCTTACCGTTGCGATGTTGTTATATAAAAGGACAAAACATAGGTAAAGTTTTTTGGGTACCTGTGATGTTGTTATAAAACATAGGATGTGTATTATTTTCATACAGTTCATCAATAAAAACTTAAAGAAAATGATGTGGTGGGTAAAAAGTAGGGCACATGTTTATGTTTTTATTGAAGAACAATACACAATTCTACAAGTACCTAAAGAACTTTACCTTGGTTTTGTCCTATATAAAACTGTGTTTTGATAGCTGCTATCGCATATTTACAAATATTCAAATTGTTGTTCTTTACTTGTTGTTGTATGGCCAAACCACTTAGGACACTTAACATATTGAAGCTTCAAAAATCTCTTCGGAAATGGTCATACCTTCGAGTGCCCACTTGCTCTCAAAGTTGATCAGTTGCAGAACTTGAAAAAGATGCTGACTTTTGCCGTTGCACTAACTTTAAGTTCAACAAACGATTTATAATGTGAAAAGAAAAGGAGACATTCTATAGAATTCCTCCCAATTCCAAATTATGCCGACAAATCTCTAGACAGATCATTGTATATACATAATATACATATGCTCCCAAATTATGATATTTAATCTCTAAGTTCGGAACAAAGTTACAATGGAAATCATGGAACCCATATGTGCTGTGGTACCTCAGAACACATGGAGCTATATTGGAATGCCCCTTCAAATACGGTGCAGTTGTGAGATATTTAGTGAACACATTATCTATTGTTGGGCAGGCACGAGGATATTTGTGTTTCTTTTTATGAGAAGCCGACCAAGTTCTATCCTTCAATTCAGAAGCACACATTTGATATGAAATAATCCCTTTAAAATCTTTCGATGCCTTCATGAAACCTGGTCAAAGTGTCATCAATATTGCCACCAAATAGTTATCCCAAATTACAGAGATGAACTACTTATTTGACTCTGTTAAAGTGGAGATACCTGAACATTGCTAAGTAACAGTCATATTGCAATTCTCTGCCTATTAAATCTTCAAAAATGTCCTTTAATGTGGTCAGATCTTAGAATGTTTTATCAATTTTCATTTGTATATGACTGCATGTGTTTGGAGTTGACTAATCATGAACATAAGGTAAATGCTGACGTTTGTCATTGTACTAGGTCTAACTTTAACTGTTGAACTTACGATGTGAAAGGCAAAAGAAAAAAAATAGTAACAGCTGATCAAATAGACAAGGAAAAAGTAGTGTTTCTTAAACCTGAATTGTAACATTCGTATTAAGTGACAAATAACTTGTATAAAAATTTTATTGGCTTTCCTTCTGGTGAATGTGCTCTGCATTTAGAATAGTGATGAGAGAATGGGCTATTGTTAATTGGAAACATTCCTTTCTCTTTCAACATAATTTTACGAAAATCACAAACAAACATTATGGAACTTGTATATGGTATATTGCCTCACACTACTTTGAGCTATCTTGGAATGTCCCTTCAAGTTCATTACTATGTGAATTATGTATGTTTGGGAACACATGAAGATAATATATGTTCCTCCCTCGAAGTTGGCCAAGATCTATTTATTGATCAGAAAGCCCTCATTTGATTTGAAATAAGAATCCGTCCAAAAATTTCAAATTATTTTATTGAGCTGCAAACAAATTTTTTTTTTTTGCATTATTGCTAGATTAATTGACCCCAGTTAGGTGAAGATAAACTTGTTTATATGATGTGTTATGTTAATTACCTGAGCATTGTTACTTGTACCGGCTGACAAAAGTATGGCTATGGTTATCTTTACTTTCAATTTCAAACCTAACATCAAGGACATTTATTTGCTTGTTAAAAGCTCTTAGAATTTTGGGGTTTGGCCTAACTTAATCCCAAAAACTAGCTCATGGGGTGAGAGTTGTCCCCCACTTATAATCACTATTTAGGTCATATCACTATTCAATATGGGACTCTCAATACACCCCCTCACGTCCAGGACTGGACGTCTGGAGTGTGAAGTTTGCAAGATTTGACATCCGCGGGTGGCCCAACAGATCTCAGATATGCTCTGATACCATCTTAGAATTTTGGATTTGGGCCTAACTCATCCTAAAAGCTAGCTCAAAGGGTGAGGGTTGCCTCCCACTTATAACCACTATTCATGCCATATCACTATCCAATGTGAGGCTCTCAACAAAAGCCTATGTGAATTGTGTTTCACAAATCATGAGATATGAGAATTTCAATGATATCCAGGATTATATTTTGAGTACCCAATTCCTTTAAGAGCTAAAGTTTTTAGTTCATGATAGTTGAGACTTGAGAGGTATGGAAGGACTTCCACCAAGTGCATTGGTTATCCACAGGGCATGTTAGCCACAGCTATCTTCTAACACTTTTTAAAGCTATCACATTGTCTTTCCTTGTTCACTTTCTTCATGAAGATCGGGTTATTGACTACTTGTTTTTGTCCTTGGAACTTGAAAGCTAGTTTTCTATACTAGTAGAAACATAGTTGAAATATCTTTCATCCTTCCTAGGACAAGGAATGTTGCTGTAAAATTTAAGAAGATTCAATTAATTAGTTGGGGCATGTAGCATTCCCCTATAAATACCTGTTCATGGGGGTGAGAGTTTTGTTTGAGAAATGAAATATAATCCTTCTGATTCATATTATCTGTCATTTAAAGTGCTTGCCAGAGATAAGACAAAATTGGGGCGGGGGGGGGGGGGGTACCCAACTCTTTCTTGGTTTTCTAAGTGACAGATAATAGAAACAAAATTTACTCTCTCAAACATCAGTTATTTTGAAATGGAGGTAGTAGATATGAGGTCTTTTAGACTCTCAAGATCCCACGCACAAGGCGTGCATGAGAAATTTCAGGTAGCCATATGCAAGCCCATATGTAACATTAACTGTTCCATCATGTATTGGGTGTGAATCTAGGCACTGATTTGCTTAGAATGAAAAATGGGAAAGCACATATATACATTTCATGCTGCAGGGCAGGAGAGCAAAATACCTTATGCAGAAGGTTATGCTGTAGGGAAACATATTTGTGTGCCTGCTGACATAGCTCGAAGTGTAATTGATCAGATTCGTGGACCTCATATGAGGAAGCACATACGTTATTAGAACTCATGCCTTATCGAGCATGTGATTCCTAGTGTTTTCTGCAGCAACCAATCACAGCCATAACATTGGTTTAAACAAAGGAAGTTTAACTATTAGTGAAGCTGAGGTTAACGAAGGGTCTACCATGAAAAGGTTAAGACCTCAGCCTCCGTGGTGGGGTTATGCATTGTAGTGAAAGGTTTAGCTAATGAGTCTAAAGTGGAACCAAACCCTGTTTAATCCTTAGGGTGACCCAATGCACGAGACTCCTACCTGATGGGGTTTGGGGAAGGAAGATTACGCAGCCTTACCCCCCGAAGCGGAGATGCTGTTACCAAACCCTGTTTAATCCTTACTAGGACAAAATTATACCTTGTTATGAATCTTGCCTAACCATTACATTGATGAAAATTTGTGCATTTTGTTATTATGTTGTTCATTTGCATTACTATTTGGATTTAAGTTGGCCTTGATTCACATATCTCTCTATCTTCCTCTACCTCAGGCGAAACTAAGAGAAAGTTTGAGAGTGTATTTGAAGGGGGCACCATGAATACTCCTGATTCTGGCAAAGTTTTTCAGTACTGGCATTGCTGTGGGTCTGAAGATCCATTTGATCCTGGTTGCACTGCTGCCCCTCACTCCTCATATGATGACTGATGCAGATGGCATTCATCATCCAAAAGTCTGGTTCAATTCTTCCATTTAGGCTTCTCTTAGCTAAATATAGTTTCTGAACTATTGTACAAAATTCTTGGTTCCTTAAATAATTTTCAAAATTTTGAATGTCCTCTTGTACACAGCTAATCTCTTACCAGTCCAAATACTTGGTTTACCCATCAAGTTGAGAATTTTTTTACTAAATATATATGATAGAATAATATTAAAGAAATATTACAAGAGTAACACAATTAGTACATTGTATATAGATTTGTGCAAAAGAAAGAAAGAAAGGCAACTTTGTGTGGACAGAATCCCATATTAAGGATACGACACTCTAATCGTGAAATAGGGAAATATCTACAAAAGCACACGCAAGAAAGTACTCGATATGTAAGGTAAACAAGTTCAAAGTATAACAAAGATCGGAAGTAGTAAAAACTGTGAATTAGCGCAACAAAAAAATATGTCTTGCATCATTCATATCATGAACCTCTCCTTGCGCTCTTCCTTCTTGTTAGATTCTCTTCATATACAAAATGCATCTTCCCTTCAACTCTTAAACTCCACCATGCAAGTTGTCAAGCCTCCTATTGTTTCCGGGGAAACTACCTAAGTCTGTTATGGTTTTACCATCCACTTAACACTTCCATAGTAGCCTCAATACTGCCATGTATCACATGGTTACATGTGCACTTTTATAATGTATGTGCCATAATAATTATTTTTATTATGCTCCCACAAATGCCCCCTAAGTCTGGCTTTTTTCCCAAATTCCTCTTCTGCAATCAATACAATGTCTAATAACTTTGGGAGGGATATGCAGTACATGCTAATTACTTGTGAGGACGGTTCGGTTAGCTAGCTCAAATGAGGATGCTTCTATCCGTGTTTGGAGGATAACCCCTCCGTGACAGATCAAAGTAAGTTTGGAAGATGTGAATGTGGGAAATATTTGTTGGATTTCAAATTTATTCTTTTACAAAGCTTCCAAAACTCATGCCGACCAGGTTGTGCTTTATCACCATAAGTTGGGGTTTACCTAATGGTTCATTTTAAGGTACGTAGGATGAGTTAATGCGCACCCATACGCAACTCTGATTCAATGCTGAAAATGAAAGTGACAAATTAATAAAATGAATTTGATGGATGTGATTAATTACATGGAACCAATATAACTGGTACACTAAGCGAGACATCAGGTGTTGGTCATTTGCACTCGTGAGACGCTGAAAAGAGAGAAGGGAGGCTGCTATTGTTGTGCACAGCTGAGAATGGTGGGCAAAGAGGATGGGCAGATTGCTCGCAACGACTGATGTGGCAAGGTGGGGGCTTTGCTGGTGTGCGAGTTGGACGACAGAAGACTGGTGTGTTGTGGAACGATTCTGAATGGCTGGTGCTGCACGTGATGACACAATGGTTCTGGTAGAGTGTGAACAAACCGATGCATGGCGTTGCGTGGTGGAGCTGTGTTCACGAGGCAAGGAGGACATGAAGCAAGCTTGTGATGGATTGAGAGCTCACTCACCCGCAAGAACCTGACCTACGTGAACCCAGAACACCAAACCCCTTCCTCCATGAAAATAACCAAACTCATCCCTGAAGTCTCAAATGTGAGAAACCAATTGCCACCCATCTTGCACAACGAGGTCATGAATCACCATTCACTCGAGTCGCTACGAGTACAACTCGCCGCTGTCACCTCAACCTCCTAGGACCACATACCTCATCAACAGTCTATACTCTTTGAAGCATGTTGCCCTCCCCAATTCTTCAACTTCCTCTATAACAAAGTCCAATTTTGCCACTATTTCCATAAGCAAAGATGCAAAAGCAACAAAAGGCATAGCTTCTGAGAACTTAAGGCTAGTGATTGCTATTTTACTTAACTAGGGTCTTACTACCTTTCATTCTGCTTCCTTTGATTGTTCAATAGATACCCTTTTAGTTTCCCATTCCAACAATGCTGAAGAGTTTGTTTTAAACACTTGATAGTGAAGTTTTTCCATGTGTTTTCTGCCCTGATTGTGGAGTAGCTACGACAAGCATGTTGTTAGCTTGGTTGTTATTGGAGTCTAAGAAGAGTCGAGGCTTAGATTTTATGGCAGTGTTGAGGTCTTGTATGTAAGGCTTCATGAAGATGATTAAAAAGTATTTCAGGAGAGCAATGGCGACAATTTCTTATGCTATTGGCAAGTTCTATCAACACTTTTGATAACTTTGCTGCAATTCGAATGCGGGGTTCCTTGAACATGACTTAATCTTGCCTTCCATGCCAGGGTTTTAAAAGGCGGACCGCATCATGTGATGCGATCGCAACATCTCGATTGCGGCTGCCACAGCAACCGCATCAGGTCTTGATTGCGAACCGTATCAGCCACAATTTGGCTGCATCGGGCTGCAACGACCGCAACACAACCGTATTCGCAACGTAACGATAACCGCAATTTAAAACCTTGCTCCATGCATTAACACAAACCCAACTTCAATCTTAACCGGTAGCTTTGAGCCACCGTCCCAATGTCTTTACCCTGCTGCCGAGACCAACTGTATCCTCCAAACACTCTGCTCATGTAACCATGTCATCCCATCACCACATCAATCAAGACTAGACCCACCTTCCCTACTGTGACACTCTAATCTGGTATCACATGGTAACCTAAAAACAACATAAAATACGAACTAACAATTTGCTGGTTACTTTTGGAAAACAGTTTTTCTTTACTTAGATCTTATTTACTTTGAAAATTGGTGATAAAATTTTTTCTTCTCACAACTGTAAATAATAATTACTCAAAATCAACATCAATATAACTCGCATACATATATATATGCATCATCAGTAAGTTATGTACATAAAGAACCTTGGACAACATGTCCGTTCAAAAGATACTAACAGAAAAGTAAAACTAACAATCCGAAAAACTAGGTAGTAACAATCTGAAAACCATATCTCTAAAACTTATGGCCATCAGTAGCCGATAACAGACTACCCAAAAATCGCTACCTCAAAACTAACATTCTAATCTGATCTACATCTAGTGAAACCCGTTGGATAGTCCCCTAAAGGAGGGTCTAAAGTCATCGTCAGAAGAGAGATCAGGGGAATCTACATCCCCGTTGATCATCCCCGCTTCCTGACTCCCACAGCCAGAGCATCCCCATTCTTCGGAGGATGGTACTCAGGAGTCTCCTGTGGGTCCTCCTCAGGATCCTCCTTCGGATCCTCCTCCGACCCTACTGGTACTAAGACGAAGGGAGGGGGATGAGTCAAGGACGGCTATTGCTGTGGGGGCTGAACGGCTGGGATCTCGTGCTGCAATGACCCCTGATCTACCAAATACTTTATGATCATCTAGATAGGTGGCAGTGGAATCTGAACGGTCTCTACAATGTGGACTCTCTCCTGAGGTGCCACCTCAGTGTTCCCGTGAAGAGTGCAGACGGGCTCTGTATATGCCGCGCTGGTGGCTCCTGGGTGTATGAACCATGCGGCAGGGTCCTTGCGTCGGTCAAAAGTGAGGGAGCGAACCCCCGAGTGGGATAGTCCTTCGCTCTCTGGTCCCATCTTTATGTAGATAAAAATATATGCCAAAAGAAAATAGCATATCCAAGGATGCAGCAAGAGTGAGAAACCAATATATGAACTCAAAATACGACATTTACACACTTCAAGCACAAACAGCCAGTTCATACATATGCATCAAACAACATACTTAAACATGATAACACATCACAGAATATCATGATAAATAAGATAAATCACAAGGGTCTCGTGCCCAACAGACATCGTTATTTTCAAAACGTATGCATGGCATTTCCACATATATCATCTAACATTTGATTATTAATTTCCGGAAATCCCATCACTTTTCAAAGAGCTGATCAGGCTCGCAATACATTGGCCCTCAGGCAACCATGCTTAGCACCTCCGTGCTAAAAACAAGTACATGAATCCCATGACACTACACGATTCTTAAATGGGGGCACAATCAGAGGTACTTAACAAATGTAATCAAGTCATACTATATTGTCCAACTCAAGGCACAATACGTTCCCAGAACACGTATAACACCATTGTCCATCAAGGCACAATGATACACAATGACATAAGTCATCCCCAGGTTTCCTTGCCATCAAGGTCCCCTCATTTTAAATGGCACGTCTGCCAAAAACATATGCATGAGAAAGTCAGTTTTTCTTTGTCATATCATTATTTCCTCGTTGAAGCTCAAAGCTATCAACCATCACAACTTTTTGACTCTCAAGTCCGTACAAATTTCATCAAAAGGGATACACAGTCCAAAACTCAAAAAGGACACACAGTGCAACAGCCCAAACCCAAAAATCCCCAATTGATGCACCAGTCTCGGATTTTGGATTCTAAAGCACATAAAATGTCCACAAGCCTACAGGACCACAAAGATTGTCCACAAGCCTATAAGACCAAAATTTACTAACACGAGTCCTCGATCCACGTGTTCTGCAGCACATTAGAATCTCAACGTCTCGGTTTCTAGGTTCACATCCAAGTAACCCTTTTTCTTTTGAAAACTAAAAACCAAAACTCATATCTCCGAAGCTTACGCACAAAGCCTTTGGGATCGGTTTTCCGTAAAAACAACTCTTGATTGAAAACCACTTTTTATTTTGAAGTACCTTGGTAAACCATAAAACTTTGCAATACGGTTCATGAAAACTCTTTTTCTGGAATAAAACAATTTGTTTCAAAACTAGATTACTTGAAAACGCTTTTTCCATGAAATGAGTCGCTTTATCGCTTTAAAAACTATTGGTGATTTCTAAAAGCACTTTTTCCTCTTGAAAGCTTACTTTTCTTAAACTATAATTGTTTTCACTTTTTTTTTCACTTCTTTTTTTATTTTTATTAATCAAATCTATTAACTTTCTTATTTTCAAACTCCTTCAAAACCTCTTATCCTTTTATTTACTGATTTACGTCCCAAACTTTTTGAAGCTTTTAACTTTACTCGATTGTCGAATCCTAACCGATGTTAGATTCTTTAGCACTACACCAATCATCATTTTAAAACCATCACATCATGCTAAGCATACACATCATAATTAAGCATACTTAAGCACATTTAAACATAGGCAAGCATATTTAAGCAATAATAAAGCACTCCACCAAAATAATTACAATACAACACAATGATACATTTTCACCTAGTAAGTAATACAGACAGTACACATCCGTCGGAAATTGAATTCCTCAGGTTATCTCCCCGTATCTCTTGAAGAATTCCACGAAGTGAAAAGTCGTCTGATCGATCCGCGAATCGTCCGATTACGCACCCGATTATTCAATACCAACTACATTCACACAAACCAATCAAACATCAACATTCAACAACACAAATCCCCTATTTCCTCCTACCTAGGTTTCGGCCATAGGGCCCCAAAAATGGCTAGGAATGTCTAAAAATTCCTATCTCTTGGATGAATGATCCTTAGGTATACCTAACACTTAAACAGGTCTCATTACTCAGAACTTGAATCAAAAACTTAGGAATTCTCATCTCCTAGGTTTCGGCCTCTCTATACCCATATGGGCTAGGGAAATATTTTGGTTACATGCTCTTGGATAATGAAAGAGGGTAATGACACTAGGTCATAGAAATTGGTTTTACATTAAAAGGATTTTTCCACACTTTTTTATGAATTTATGAAGTTTAAGGTTTAACTTGAACATAGCTTGAAAACACAACATTTCAATAGAGGAATATGGCGATTGAGAGATCAAATGAGGAGTCCATACCTCTTAGAAGATGAAGATGATCAAGGATATCAACTTTGCTTCACTAAAGCTCTTGAAGATTCCTTAAGAAAAAGAGAGAAAATGAATGAAGAAATGTGTTCTGGAAAAAATGAAGTGGATAGTGAGTTGATGAAGGTGGGGGTGTGGGGTATGAAGAGCAAGGGTAAGGAGGTCACAAATTTCTCACGTAAGGGCAAAAGAGTCTTTTCACACAAGGGCAAAATGGTAAATGTGAAAAAGGTCAGAGACATTTTGGTCTTTTCGCGTCCAGATATTGCTACGAACTATCATGACACTGGCACGCTTTTCTAGATAATTTGACCTGATGTGACTTCAAGATTATCAGTTAGCGGGTCCCAGTAAATCCCTATTCAGCTTCGTTCTTTACCCGATTTAAGATTTCGCCCGAATAACTTATATTATTTCACTTTTTAGTGCGAAAAACCAATTTTATCAAAATTGTCAGAAATTCGATTCTAAACCTAACTGTTTCATTCACGAGTCAAAATTAGGTCGTCTGATCAGTAAAATCTTACTGTTAGTGAAAACGCAGACCTGGCTCTGTTTGAGTTTTCAACCCAAAATTTAACCGTAACTTCCTACGATAGCGTAGAATGTGACTATGGTCTCAGTTTATTTAAATTCACTCTCTAAAACCTCCTATAAAATACAAACTCATTCATACAGTTTCCTGATCTTAGAAAGCTTAAAAAATCGGGATGTTACACCTATCCTCTGTTTTGAACTCTAGCTCTAACCGTGGTGTTTCAAGTTTTAGTCAAGTTGTTATCCTTTTCTTATTTGGTATTCTTTTATTTATAAGATCCTTTTAGGTTGGGTGCAGGGCAGGGAATGAAGGGTCACTGGCATTGGCACTGGCAGCGTAACCAACGATCGACGTTGAGCTCGTTGCAGCAGACGATAACGTTGAGCTCCGACTCGGCGATGAGGGTGTCGAGGAAAGTGAGGTTGAAGTCGTTGGGTATGGAGAACACGTTGGTGAAGTCGACTTGGACAAGATGGCGGGCGAGGTGATGACCGAGGGTTGGAAATGTAATTCAGTTTAGTGATTCGTTTTATTAGTTAGTGAAAGTGTAACAAAATAAGAGTTAGTTAGTGTTGATAGAGTTATTTCGTGAAGTGGTTAATAATAGTTAGTTTGTTAAGTGTGAATGCATAACACTATTATAAATAGTAGGTGCATATGTGCAAGGGTGTAGTGTGATTCAAAGTGAATAAAATTTCTTTAGAGTGTTCTTTCTTTTTTTCTCTCAATATTCTCTCTAGTGTGTGCTTGTGTTTCAACAAGTTAGCCTCCGACATGCTTATCAGAGAGGGATTACCGAGTTTTGGATGGCGGATACATTGCCATTTGGTGGACACCGTACATCATTGCATGTAGTCTTACATGTGTCTATTTACAAGCATCGGGGACCGGCATTGCTCTATTCCCTAAGCTTTGAGAAAGATAAGCAGAGATAAGCATGCTGCAAAAGACAAGCTTTTAGAATACTCTGCTCCCTAAGAACTATGTTTCTGAGAGTTAATCTGTTTTTACGGTTAACCAACATAGTTATTTACAAAGTCATGGAACCGATAGTTAAAAATGGAACCAACAATTACATGTAAAAAAGAGTGTGTATTGGTGTGCACTAATTCAGGGATGAGGATTTCTTGTCCCATTTTTGTGTATCATATTTTGTTCTCACTAATAATATTTTGTCACATTTCTATCTTTTTTAAATTACAAGAAATTTTAACTTATGTAGCAATATTTATTAGTGGGTGTTGCATACATGGCATTTAAGTCAGCTGGTTAGTTTTGACTTTGCTGAGGTGGCAATTCGGTTGGACTATATACTCTCTCAGTCACCTTCTTTCTGTTAGACGGTTACTGCTGGAAAGTAATTCTGTTTTCAGCATTGCTTTCCCTTCTCTGTATATATTCTTTGTTTTTCTTCAATTTTGGAGTGACACAATAGGAAACTAGAGAGAGAGGAATACTTCTGTAAACCATTCTACTGAGAGGATCATGAAGCTCTTAGGTGTAAATGGGAGAAGGGTAGATAACACTTTCTCTAGGTATTGTCTGAGAGAGGGATTCAATTACTCATTGTAAACCTCAAAGATATTGGCTCTGAATAAGATAGGACGAAGCGGTGCTAAGTCCCGGAGACGTAGGTCGTTAGTGGCCGAACTCCGTCATCAATTTGGTGTGTTGATTCCTTTTACTGTTCTTGTTAATCTTTGATGCGATTCTTGTTCTGTGATATTTTGTTCATTGCATATTGTAGATCTTGTTTCTCTGTGATTGTTTCTGGATTTGTGTTCTTTACAGGGCACAAGTTATAACAGTGGGGATAGAATATATTACATCAAAATGAGACAATAGATATTGATCCCTAACTCAATATGCGTACCATAAAAGGAGCCTTACCTAAGACAAATGAGCCTTTTTTGATTGTTTGGTCATATAGCAAAAGCACTTATTGAAAATTTCAAGCATCAGCTTACTCGTCACTCTTGATAAATGAAATTGGGGCCATTTTCTTGTTGCCACTTTTAAAAGTAGGTGCTTTATGTGAGTTTCAATATCTAGGCAATGATGGTGCCATCGTACGTCATTCCATTTATCTTGGTTTCCTCTGAATAAAATCAATTTACGATAGAGATGTTTAGTAGTTGGGCGAGAGTTTTGTAACAAAGGATCTAAAGCCGATTACTTGAAAGGGGTGTTTACATCCAAATCAATCCAAAAAACACGATGTAAATCGATCCAAAATAATTGAAAATCAATCAAAACCAAAGTTTTTTTGGATTTGTTTGATCAATTTTTTCAAAAACCGATCGGTTCGGTTTGGCACGTCTTTTCTGCGAGTATATAGCGGATAGCTTATAGCGGATGGGAAAGTAACCCCGTTTGGGAAGCGTTTATGTCACGAGCTTATAGCGTTTTTTCCAGACGCTACTTAAATTAAAGTTTGAGCTTATAAGTTTCATTTTTTTAACATTTTTATCCTTATTATCTTAATTTAATTATACATTTATCCTCTTCTCTCTTTTGTGTAAAATCATTAATGAAGATGTCATTTTATGTCATTTTATATTTTTCAGCTAGTTCAACCGCTAGTTTTGTCAAACACTTTCACAGAAAATAAGCTAGCTTATTTGCTATCAGCTACCTCATCCGCTATCCGCTATCAGCTACCTTATCCGCTAACATATAGTTTTACCAAATAGCCTCATAATAAAAAAAAATAAACATGCGTTTTACTTGTATACCTTGCATTTGTTTAACATCTTTGACCCTTGTCTTTGTTAGACAGAATTGGAACTTCATCATTGTCAAGGCAAAACTTTCAAATTATTTGCTCGGGTTTAGAATGTTATGGAGTCGTAGCTTGTTTATGACGTGTTATCTGTGAAATAGACAGATGCAAGCACTAGAAGGGGGTTGAATGGTGTTTGACAAATTTATGCGGAATTTAGAAACTTTTTCGCAAGCACAGACGGGTGATAATAGACGAGTAAACTTAGACAGGTCAATCAGACTAATAACTCGTCTGAAGGTTTTCACAGAAAACACACAATCATGCAAGATGAAGAAAAAGGTTTGATAAACACAATTATAAACCCCTTTAGTTAGATGATAGTTAAGATAAATAATCAAACTAAAGAGTTAAGGGAAAGAGAGAGATCACTCAGCAGGTTTATCCTGGTTCACCCCTTAACAATAAGGCTACGTCCGATCCTTGGCAGCACCAAGTTTTCTCACTATAACTGATTTAGGTTACAAGACAGACAAGTATTATTTTCACATCTAGCCTCTTCAGGCTCCAAACGAGTATTGTTTTCACACCTAGCCTCTCCAGGCTCCAGACAAGTATTGTTTGCACACCTAGCCTCTTCAGGCTCAGACGGGTTTGTTTGAGAGAAGTTGTAAAATAAATTACAATTTGCAAGTGTGTCACAAGCACTTAGACGAGTATTAAATGTGAAGTTCTAAAAAACTGCGTAATAACTTCAAATGATTTAAGAATAAATAATGAAAGAATAAAGATTAAATGCACAGAGTAATTGGTCTTTGATTGCTTTGTTCGTTCTCTTCTCTGTTTGAATCTTCAAGGTCTTCTTCATTAAATAGGCTTCAAGATTTTAAAGCCGTTAGACACAAAGTTTGAAGGCTTGGCTTCTTGCAAATCTTCAATAAATGCAAAGAGTCGTTCTGATCTACAATTAAAGCCTTGGGAACTTCGCTTGCATTAGAGGCGAAGACTTTCCCTTTTGGTGTAAGATGCAGTTGTGTTCAGGAAAAACACTTTGTTGAAGTTCCTTATCAGAGACGAGACAACTTTCATCCAATGTATTCTTTAACGTTAGTCACCAAACGGGTGAGTAACTTCATTAGACGGGTTGACTCTTTAACAAAGAGATGAAGTCAGTTGCATAGTCTTTTAGACGGGTGAGTCTTCCTTTGATCAGACGGTTGAAGACTTCATTAGATTGGTGTTGGTCAACAGACTTGTGAAGACATCTTTAGACGGGTGAACTTCTACTAGTTCAGATGAGTGAACTTTCCATTGTTCAGACGAGTGAACCCTAGCTAGTTCAGACAAGTGAACTTTATCTTAGTTCAGACGAGTGAACCTTAGTTCAGACGTGTGAACTTAATTTAGTTCAGACGGGTGAACTTATCCAAGTTCAGACGAGTGAATAGTTCATATAGACACTTAATGTTTTTAATTTGCACACTAAGTAGACGAGTTAAATACCACAGACGGGTTCAATTAAATCATTGAATAACTGTTTTACTCTCATCAAAACTATGGTAAATGCATATCAGACATTTGGAGACTCAACAATCTTCCCCTTTTTGATGATGACAAAACATGTTAAATGATTTAATGAACTTAAGAAAATTCACATAAAGCAGTCATGTATATATATCAGACAATTGTAACATGATCGGACAGATTTAAACATTGTTCCATAATTACAACATACTTAGACAGATAAGCATTGAACTTTTTATCTTAGTCTTATCTTAGTATTTTCTCCCCCTTTTGACATTATCAAAAGCAATAGAACATAGACAGAGAGAAAAGAAAAGACACATCATATTTTCATATCAGACGGATAAACAGTTGTAACATTAGAGCATTTTTCATTTAACTTTCTTCATATCAACTTATAACATTTTTCATTTAACTTTCTCCCCCTTTTGTCATAATAAAAAAAGAGAACAAAGGAGGTAATTGTATTTAACAATTATTAGCTGTGTACAAGGTAATTTATAAAGAAAATTACAAATAAGGTACTAAGAGAACAAAAAGAGTTTGGTTTTACCTAAAGGCTTCTTCAACTGCTCCCCCTGAGCAGATGCATCCTCCTAAGGGTTTGAAAAACGAAGAGAAAGAGATTTGAAAACGTAAGAACGAAATACCTTTTAAAATAAATGAAAGTTTTCCCTTTTAAAGACAAAAGACAGTTTTATTTTAAATGAAAACAACAAAAAGATGGAGGTTTTTTTAAAAAAAATTGATTTAAAATAAAAACAGTCATGTACACATTTTGCCTCAGAGAAAGAAATGGCATTAAAGATAATAACCATTTAAAAGAAAATATTTCAAATAAAGAGTATGATTCAAAGAGTCAGACGGGTATCGTAAACACTCATCAGACAGGTTATTCAGCAAAGCAATGTATATTCAAATCGTCTCTTATAAACTTAAACCTATCCTCAGCTAATGGTTTTGTAAAGATATCAGTCTATTGATTTTTAGTTTTAACAAACTTAACATCATATACACCTTTTTTGAACATAATCTCTTATGAAGTGATGTTTGATTTCTATGTGCTTAGCCTTAGAACGTTGTATGGGATTCTTAGTTAGGCGAATAGCACTTGAATTATCACACCAGCCAGGTATATTATGCTCAAATATAGAGTAATCTTCTAGTTGATGTTTTACCCATAATAGCTGTGAGCAGCAACTTGCAGCAGAGACATATTCTACTTCTGCAGTTGAGAGTGCGATAGTCGTCTGTCTTTTGCTTGACCAGGAGACTAAGTTTGCTCCAATGAAGTGACATCCTCCACTGGTGCTTTTCCTTTCAAGTCTATCTCCAGCAAAGTCAGCATCACAAAAACCAACTAATATGTAATCTTGTGTTCTCAAATACATTAAACCAAGATTAGTGGTTCCAAGTAAATATCTAAAGATTCTTTTAACAGCCTTAAGATGAGATTCTTTGGGATCAGATTGGAATCTACCACACATACAGACACTCAATTGAATATCAGGTCTGCTAGATGTTAAGTAAAGAAGAGATCCAATCATACCTCTGTAGACAGTTGGGTCTACCTTTTTACCTTCCTCATCTTTGCTTAGATTAACATTGGTTTGCATGGGAGTTTTCATAACCTTTGAGCTATCCATTTTGTATTTCTTTAGAATTTTCTTGATGTACTTTTGTTGATGGATGTAGATACCATCACTCGTCTGCTTGATTTGCAGTCCAAGGAAGAACTTCAATTCTCCTATCATGCTCATTTCAAATTCTGCTTGCATCAACTTAGAGAATTCTTTGCACAATTTTTCATTAGTAGCTCCAAAAATAATATCATCAACATATATTTGAACTACTATGAAGTTATCTTTTGAGCATTTCTTAAATAAAGTTGTATCAACTTTTCCTCTTATAAAGCCATTATTCATAAGAAAAGAACTAAGTGTATCATACCATGCTCTAGGCTTTTGTTTTAAACCATATAAAGTCTTCTTAAGTTTGAAAACATAATCTGGTTTTTCATGATCTTCAAAACCAGGAGGTTGTTTAACGTACACTTCTTCTTCAATTATTCCATTTAAAAAAGCACTTTTTACATCCATTTGAAATAAAGTAATTTGATGTTGTGCAGCATATGACATTAGTATACGAATAGCTTCTATTCTAGCTACAGGTGCAAAAGTCTCAGTATAGTCAATACCTTCTTGTTAGTTGTAGCCTTGAGCTACTAACCTTGCTTTATTTCTGACGACTTTGCCATCTTCATCTAGCTTGTTTCTGAAAACCCATCTTGTTCCAATGACAAACTTGTTTGTTGGTTTGGAGACAAGTTTCCAGACATCATTCCTTTTGAACTGATTAAGTTCCTCTTGCATGGCAAGAATCCAGTTTTCATCTTCATGAGCTTCCTTAATATGCTTTAGTTCAATTTCAGATAAAAAAGCCATATTGCTTGACTCTCTTAAGACAGATCTGGTTCTAACACCTTTAGAGAGACTTCCAATGATAAGATCTTCAGGATGATGAGCTTTGAATTTCCAGTCTCTTCTGATATCATCATTCTGATGTTGATTTGACTAATGACTCGTTTGCTCCACTTGTTTGACAGATACCTCAGCAGATTCAATTTTTGATACGTCTGATTGTTGACTCGTCTGCTGGGTAAGGTCAAGTCCTGCAAGATCATCTTCTAGATCTGATCGTTCCCTATCAGTCTTTAGATTATCATTGAATTTTACATGAATGGATTCCTCAACAACAGAGGTTCTAGAGTTAAAAACTCCATATGCCTTAGACACTTCAGAATATCCAATGAAGATACCTTTGTCTACCTTGGAATCAAACTCTCCAAGTTGATCCTTGGTATTTAGGATGAAGCATTCACATCCAAATGCATGGAAATAAGATATGTTGGGTCTTCTACCGTTCCACAATTCATAAGGATTCTTCTTTAGGATAGACCTTATAAGTATTCTATTTTGTAAATAACATGCGGTGTTTACTGTTTCAGCCCAGAAGTACTTAGGGAGATTATTTTCATTGAGCATTGATTTAGCCATCTCTTGTAGAGATCTGCTCTTTCTCTCAACCACTCCATTTTGTTGTGGAGTTCTTGATGCAGAGAAGTTATGAGAGATTCCATTCTCTTCACAGAACAGCTTGAATTGCTCATTTTCAAATTCTCCCCCATGATCCCTTCTAAGGATAGAAATATAGAAATCTTGCTCATTTTGTACTTTCTTACAGAATACAGAGAAGGTCTTAAAGGACTCATCCTTGTGGGTTAAGAAAAGTACCCATGTAAATCTGGAATAGTCATCAACAATGACAAATCCATATTTCCTTCCAGCTAAACTGGCAACACTAAATGGTCCAAACAGATCCATGTGTAATAGCTGAAGAGGTCTAGAGGTTGATACAAGGTTTTTTGATTTGAAACTTGATTTTACTTGTTTACCTCTCTGACATGCATCACATAAAACATCTTTCTTAAAGCTAATATCAGACAATCCTCTCACAAGGTTATCCTTTTTCAATTTCGAAATAAGTTTCATACTAGCATGTCCTAGTTTCTTATGCCATAACCATCTTTCGTCATCTTTAGACATCAGACATATTACACTTTGATTTGAGAGTTCAGTTAGCTCAATCTTATAAAGATTTTGATGTCTATTAGCTAAAAAGAGGGTATTGTCACTCGTCTTTGACTATGCATTCATTCTTAGTTAAGGAGACATCAAATCTACTAACACATAATTGACTTATGCTAAGTAAATTGTGTCTTAGTCCTTCAACCATAAGCACATTAGAGATTGAGGGAAGAGGGGGTTTACCATCAATTGTTCTAACACCAATTACCCTTCCTTTTTGGTTACCTCAAAAGGCAACAAATCCACCATTTTTAGACTGGAGGTCTTAGAACATAGACATTTCTCCTGCCATATGTCGCGAGCAGCCACTGTCCAGGTACCAGCAGAGGCGTCTGCTTTGTCCTATTAAGGATGTCTGCAACAGAAATTATTTTATCTTTAGGTACCCATATTTTTCTGGTTCCTTTTCTGTTAGTTCTAGGAGTCTGTGAAGACTTCCTCTTCTTCTTATAAAAACACTTAGACATAACATGTCCAGCTTTTCCACAGAAGTTACAGACGGGTCTAATTTTAACTGGAGTTGGTTTAACATAGACAGTTGAAGATTTTGTTGATATTTTATGATCAGCTCGATGATCATATCCAATGTCTTCTTTGTTAAGAGAGTGTCTCTGACATACTAGCAGTTATGTCAGATTATCTCTACCATTAACAAATCTAGCAAGATCAGAAGTGAGATCCTTTACTTTCTATTGAAGTGTGACAACTTCTTCAGAATGTGATGTTTCACTTGAGATCGAAGGTTCATAAGACTTTTCAGTCCTCAGCTGGCTATTCTCTTTGGCCAGCGCGATTTTTGTTTATGCTCACTGAGGAGTTTAACATAATCTCTCTTGAGGGATTTGAAGGCCTTAGATAAGCCTTTGGATTCCTCTACCAGCTCATCATAAGCATCATGCAATTCCTCAAGTTTAGAATGTACCTCAGTTTCAGGTTCTGAATCTATATTGGCTATCAAACAGAGATTTGTTTCCTCTTCTGTCTCTTCTCCTTTAGAAGATAAGCATTCAAGATCTTCCCATGTGGCCATCATTCCTTTCTTCTTCTTTCTGAAGAACATCTTTTTGGAAGCTTTCTTCAAAAGAGGGCATTTAGGTTTGATGTGACCAGGCTTCTTGCACTCATAGCAGACAACGAGACTCTTGTCTGTTGATGTGGATTTTTTGTCGGATTTTCTGAAAGGCTTCTCCTTTCTGAACTTCTTCTTTCTCCAGAGCTTCTTCATCTTTCTGGTCATGAGAGAAGTCTTTTCGTCATCATCAGACTCGTCTATGTCACAGTCAGACTCGTCTGCCTTTGAAGCTTTTAAGGCTTTAGCTGCCTTTAGATCAACTTTTAGAGCAATGGCTTTGCTCTTTTTGATTGACACATCTTCATAGAGCTCTTGCTCGTGAACAGTGAGTGTGCCAAGAAGTTCATCCATAGTAAAGAAGGTGAGATCCTTGGCTTGAGATATAGCGGTGACAAGAGGTATCCACTGCCTTGGAAGACTTCTGAGAATCTTAGCAACGTTCTCAGCATTAGTATATATTTTACCAAGAGATTTTAAACCATTAGTAATAGTTTGGAATCTACCAATCATTTGAGCAATAGATTCACCTTCATCCATGGTGAACAATTCATATTTTCTAACAAGAATAGAAATTTTAGATTCGTTTACCTTTGCAGTTCCTTCATGTGTGACAGATAAGGAGTCCCACATTGCTTTAGCAGAATCACAAGCACATACCTTTTCAAACTCTTCTGGACTGAGAGCACAGATGATAGCATATCTGACTTTATGGTTTAGATCCCATCTTGTCTTTTCTGCATGTGTCCACTGAGCCTTAGGCTTGTCTGAGCCATCATTATTTTGAGGAGTGTAAGGACCATCAGTAATGACATCCCATACATCAGAGTTTGTTGACAAGATGAACCAGTGAAACCTTTCTTTCCAGTAGTTATAATTTGTACCATTGAAGAAGGGAGGTCTGGTCATGGAGCCTCTTTTAGGTTGGGGGTTCCCACTCAAACTTGCTCTAGAATTCATTGTCTATTCTTTAGGATCTTTGCTCTACACTGTTATGTGCTCAACCCAGAGGCTGAGCTCTGATACCAACTGAAATAGACAGATGCAAACACTAGAAGGGGGTTGAATGGTGTTTGACAAATTTATGCGGAATTTAGAAACTTTTTCGCAAGCACAGACGGGTGACAATAGACGAGTAAACTTAGACAGGTCAATCAGACTAATAACTCGTCTGAAGGTTTTCACAGAAAACACACAATCATGCAAGATGAAAAAAAAAGGTTTGATAAACACAATTATAAACTCCTTTAGTTAGATGATAGTTAAGATAAATAATCAAACTGAAGAGTTAAGGGAAAGAGAGAGATCACTCAGTAAATTGATCCTGGTTCACCCCTTAACAATGAGGCTACGTCCAGTCCTTGGCAGCACCAAGTTTTCTCACTATAACTGATTTAGGTTACATGACAGACAAGTATTATTTTCACACCTAGCCTCTTCAGGCTCCAGACGAGTATTGTTTTCACACCTAGCCTCTCCAGGTTCCAGACGAGTATTGTTTTCACACCTAGCCTCTCCAGGCTCCAAACAAATATTGTTTGCACACCTAGCCTCTTCAGGCTCAGACGGGTTTGTTTGATAGAAGTTGTAAAATAAATTACAATTTGCAAGTCTTTCACAAGCACTCAGACGAGTGTATTAAATGTGAAGTTCTAAAAGATTGCGTAATAACTTCAAATGATTGAAGAATAAATAATGAAAGAATGAAGATTAAATGTACAGAGTAATTGCTCTTTGATTGTTTTGTTCGTTCTCTTCTCTGCTTGAATCTTCAAGGTCTTCTTCATTAAATAGGCTTCAAGATTTTAAAGCCGTTAGACACAAAGTTTGAAGGCTTGGCTTCTTGCAGATCTTCAATAAATGCAAAGAGTCGTTCTGATCAACCATTAAAGCTTGAGAACTTCGCTTGTTCTCTCTCATCAGAAAGGTGAAGACTTCTGATACACCTTTGGTCTTAGCAGGTCTGTATACTTGCTTTTTGCCATCAGAGGGAAGACTTTCCCTTTTGGTGTAAGATGCAGTTGTGTTCAGACAAAGCACTTTGTTGAAGTTCCTTATCAGAGACGAGACAGCTTTCATCCAATGTATTCTTTAACGTTAGTCACCAGACGGGTAAGTAACTTCATTAGACGGGTTGACTCTTTAACAAAAAGATGACGTCAGTTGCATAGTCTTTTAGACGGGTGAGTCTTCCTTTGATCAGACGGTTGAAGACTTCATTAGACGGGTGAAGGGATTTCTTCAACGCTGGTCAACAGACTGGTGAAGACATCTTTAGACGGGTGAACTTTTCCTAGTTTAGACGAGTTAACTTTCCATTGTTCAGACGAATGAACCTTAGCTAGTTCAGATGAATGAACTTTATCATAGTTCAGACGAGTGAACTTTAGTTCAGACGTGTGAACTTATGTTAGTTCAGACGGGTGAACTTATCCAAGTTCAGACGAGTGAACAGTTCATATAGACACTTAATGTTTTAATCTACACACTAAGTAGACGAGTTAAATACCACAAACGGGTTCAATTAAATCATTGATTAACTGATTTACTATCATCAAAACTATGGTAAATGCACTGGAGACTCAACAATCTGTTGTGTAAAAAATTAGTAAAATGACTTTTTACATTTTAAATATAACATTTACATGAGGGAGGTGTTGTTTAGTATTATATTATATGATATTATAAGATATGTAATTTGCTTACTTTGCATATCTTAGCAGGGTCTAGTGAGTAGGCCTTGGTAAATATTTTTTATATTCCAAAACCAGGTTTCGATCCTTTATCGAGCATTGTTGTTATATGATGTCTCAAGCAACTATGTAAGGATATGTCCATAAAAATTAGGGGTGGCAAAGAGAGTTGTGACCTGCTGGTCAACCCACCAACCCACCAAAATTTGACGGGGTGGATTGGGGTCCTCAACCCACCAACCCACTTTGACCCGCCTCGCTTAACCCATCCGAAAACGGGTTAGTGACGGGTCTAGCCGCCAACCCGTCAGATTAAAAAATAATTTTTTATTAATTTATTAATTATTTACTATTATTTAATTTAATTTAATTGTTACTTGAAACTATTTCATACTAAAAAATTAATGTCATTATTTTTGTAACACGAATTGTATGCTATAAGATAAGATTATTTCAATTTTTTAATAATAATTTAAGAAAGGCCTTGAAGATTGTCCAAAAAAAATGTTATATGATTTTTATTAATTTTTTTATTTTTATATCGGGTCAACCCGCTAACCCAATTTATGTTTTTATGTGTTTGATGGGCCAACCCGTCAACTCACCATTAGGCGGGTTCGGTTGAGAGGTTCAACCCATACGACTAAAATGGGTTGGCCCGTTCCGCTATGTTTTGGGTAGGTTAATAGCAAGGCGGGATGGAATAAAAACCAAACCAACCGAATCAATCCAACCCGCATTTAATCAGATTGGATTGGTTCCGATTTTTTTAAGAAAACAATCCAAACTGAACCACATGTTATTTCAATTTTTTTGTAGAATATTTTTTTGACTCAACATCGAATTAAGTCGATTTGCGAACACCTGAACTTCACAATCACAGGGTAACAATATGGGTAGTGCGAGTTGTTGTGTTAAAAGTACGGATACAGTAGAGAATAGTGGCAACGAATTATAGGGAGGAAATTGTGTAAAAAGCAAAATCCTAACTTTTTAAATTGGGGAAGAAACTTACAATTCCTGCAAATTATAGTCCACCCGGTACCATCAACTGATTCAACTCACACCAATATATCAATCACCTTACTTGCCAACTTTGCTAGTTCATTATCACGTGGTACAAATACAGATGCTGTTATGATAGATTTACACTCTTTTAGTGGTAGGAGAGAAAGTGAAAGAAAAGAAAAAGAGTAAAAAATGAGAGGATGCTTTAGTTATTTAGTATAAGAGAAAAGAAAAAAAAAAGAAAACCAAAATTTTTCTCTTCCTTTGTTTGGTTAAGTAAAAAGTGAGAGGAAAGAAAACACATATTTATGAAATGACCAAAATATCATCATATAATAATTTAAAAAATAAAAAATATTTTTGTTTTTAATCGTTTTACATGAGAATAACCCGGCCTTGGTTCACGTGTTTCTAGCGTTTTCCATCCATTTTGGGGTAAACAAAAAAAAAAAGGTGGGTCCCTTGTGTCTTTTTTCTCTTCCTCTCTTAGAGCTAGGTATACGGATCGATTTGGTCCAATTCAGTCCGATCCGCATTAGTCCATACTTTGACGGACCGGACCGGAATAATTGGCAAAATAAATGGACTTATATTTATCAAGTCTGCGTCTAGTTCGCATAATCCATGGGTTAAATGGATTGGTCCACGGACTCAAAAAAATAGAAGAGCAAATTTTGTAGGTCAGTTCTAAATTTTATTTATTTGTTTATTTTTTTTAGTTAAAACTTTTTTTATGCTACAAAGACTTAAATTGGTAAATTTAAAGTCTGAATATGACTTGCTTTAATAGCCTGCACCATTTTCATGCAATTTTATCTAAAATTTCTCCAAAGCAAGTAATATTTGACTGAAGTATATCAAACATGAGTACATCAAACACAATTCAAAGCAATCTTGTGGGTCACAAATTGGACCCTAAATTCTTTGGGCGCGTAAGTCCTCCTAATTCAGGATTTTTTTTTATATTGTGTAAGTCTGCGAATCAAGTCTGTTTAGTCTACGAGTTAAACGGACCGGACTTAAAAGCCTGCATTTAAAAGGACATCAATTTTGTCTATTCTAGACCGGTGCGAGCTATGGACTAAACGGATTATCCGCGGATCCAAGTCCACATACCGAACCCTATCCTGTGTGTTCTTTTGAAACCAAAGGGTGCAAAAATACATAATTAATGTGTTTTCAATCCACCCTTTTTCATTCCACCGGTTTTCTCATGTTTTAAACGTAGTGTTAACGTAAAGACTTGTGTTGCGTGCACTAACTTTAAAAATTTACAGGATCAACAGGAACAAAAATTATGAGGATCAACTTGAAATTAGAAATTAATAAGTCAAATGAGAAAAATACCTACTTTGCTGATGAATTTGTTGTTGAGAGTTTTAATACCAACGCTTGCCATTGGTAATATAGACGTAAATATGGCTTAATGCGTAGGAAAAAGAAAAGGTTAAGCAATTATATGAAATTTAACTTTCTACATTCATTTGAATTGGAATCTAGCTAGCATTCCAACGATAGTTATATAGGTACTTATGTATGTTGTTCAATTCTCTGGGCCAATGATACTTCTTCGATCTTCTCTTGCTTTTCCTCTACTTTTAGTCTTTTAAAAAGGGCCAAGGATCGATATGTGGAACTGAATCTACTCTTTTTCTGCAATATAATATCTCTTAACTCGAACCGAAGCAAGATAGGAGGCTCCTTGCTATCACGAGGGCATGAAACAAGCCCACCCCAGAAGATATCAGCACACTCAGAGCTACAAGAACTAACATCCCTAATGCAACACTTGGTCTAAGACTCATCAGATAAGACTGCAATAACCCCATTGCTTCACAAACATCTTCATCATAATGAGCATAATATTGCTTCTCCCACTCCATCCAATCAGAAGGTGCCTCTTTATTATTCATCTCCAACATCTTCATCTCCTTTATACGCAAACGAAGCACTATCATGCTTTCATCCACTGACCTCCCCAAATGGTCTCCATGATCACGAGTCATTCTAGCAACCATCCTTCTGCGTGCTCTGATCCGGTTTGTTATGTTCTTGGAAATTGGCCCCCATGAAAACTTGCAGCATCCAAGATTGGCTGCTTCCATTAATAAAACAACTGAACAGCTCTCTTCTTTTTCCTTCACTAGCTCCAAGGTTTTAAATTACAGTCGCGATTGCAGTCGCTTTGTGTTTTTCGTTATTATGGACAATTCCGAAAAAATACGATCGATTCAGCTGCAATTAAGATCGTGATGCTGTTTGGAGACTAACAAAACGAAAACGCCACGATTCCAATTACGATTTCGGACCTAGATTTAAAACCTTCACTAACTATTAAGTGTAGGAACTCTGTGAGTAGCTCAGGCAATCATTGGAGGAATGGATTGCAGGGATGGGAGATGATGATATTTATAAGGGATGCTGATAACAAAAAATCCATCACTTTATGATCAAACCGTGTTGTGTGCGACATGTTGTAGGATATAGGAAATACTATGCAGCTACGCGGATGTAACGCGTCCTCCATTCATGTCAGTTAGTACACTTTGCTAAGCAAAGTTGCACTTGAAGACAAAGTTTGGGTGATCATTCCAATAATACACTTTCAATCCCATTTATGGTATCACTATACTTGACACCTAAATCACATATTTATATATAATATATTCATTCCGACTTTATATATAATAATATCCAATCTCATTCATATATAAATTCAGATTCAGATACATCAAAAGTTGTCAAGTCTAGTACTAGAAAAAAAACTTTGCCTTGTACTTTAATGAACTGAAACCGAGTGATTAGAGCTGGAACATACTTTATTAAAGTAGTAAAAATAAAGAACACAATTATGGGCTTCATTTGTCTGCTTTGCGTGGAGTTGGTGAAAAATGATTTTTATTATATATTTGAAGACTCCATAGCATATAAACATATACTATTAATGAAAAAGTATTTGATATGGTAAAGATTTTTTGAAGTGGGTACTTTTTTCTTTGTTCCGTTATCAGATTATACATTAAGGGTGTTGATTAAATTTGGAAATCCATTTATAATGTTAAATACAAAGAAATTCAAAGAATGTAATTTCTATTTTATTTCTTAATTATGTTTTAAATTCATACATATATGGTGTTTGAGTTTACAGTGACAATAAAAAATTGAATACACTGATACATGGAGAAAGAATCAAATGTCGGGTGCACAAATATTTTGATTCTTGCTGAAGCATGTTGAGACTGCACAATATATCAGAAATGAATGCTATGACTTGAAGCATTGGGAGCACTCTCCGGTTAATTAGTGGTACTTGATGATCTTCATAGGATTAGAGAAGAAGCTTATTGGGTTCCCAAGGAAAAAACAAAAGGATTTACTACTTGAAATAGTCTCCTTTGAAATGTTCACTTCAGTCTTCAATTACTACAAGAGGATTAGAGCCGTACTTGGAGAGCTTTTTTAGTTAAACATAGGTAATCATATTTCTTTGGTTTCAGCAGTAGAAATTGGATTACCTTTCCTTTTGTGCCTTCCCTTTTCCTTTCTTGGGCGCCTTTATGTAGACATTTTATAGCCCGATTATAAGGGAGAGACGTCAACATTCTCGTATCTTCCTATCTTATGTCATGACATTTTGGAGGAACTTCCCTCTTTTGGACACTGGTCATGACATAAGATATGGAGATATAGGATTGTCGACCTCTTCAGATTATATTGTGGCTCATAAGTCATAAGAGAGCTCCAAAAATGAAGAATACAAAGAAGAATGAGAGTTTATAAAATTTGTAATGTGGGATAAGAACATAGAGCAAAGTTATTTATAGAAGAGTTTGGTTCAATAGATATGATATGTGTGTTGGTTATGGGCAGTAAGGTTGAATATCGGGTTTTCTGTGCAAAGGTTTATAGTACGTTCATGAATTATGTCAACTAACGTGCAGAGAGTTGGTCCCCTTGATCGTTTTGTTTTAAAACGGAGAAAAGATAACATTTACTCAAGCACATGTTATTATAGTGACTCCATTAATAGCGTTTGTCTGGGAAAACACTATTGAAGTTCTACATTATAAAAGTACCTCTCCGGAAAAGCGCGGTGAATTGTGAAGCGCGTTTTTTTTTTTTTAAATGTATGAGGATAAAGATAGTGTTTCCATGGGAAAACGTTGTTAAAGGATTATGTTTTAATAGTGTTTTCTCAGGCGAAGCGCTATTAAAAGCATTTTTTTCTGAAACCGCTATTAAGTGTGCGTTATTAAAGGTCGATTTTGAGATAGTGAAAAAAAATATAAAATTGCCAACTAATTTGAACTAAAAAAATTAGTGGATTATGAAATATGGCTAATGTTAAGAGAGTTCCAAAGTCTAAAGCTCAAACTTCAGCTTTTATATTTTATAAATAGATCGAGAAAAAAGATATAGTTGTTATAATAAATATAGTTTAACTAAGATTTTCCATCCAACCACAAGAGGGGCAAACTCAATTATGACCAAATGTAGTCATCATAACAGCATATTATGTATTAGATGTAAAATAATTCATGTGTCTTCAATTCGGGCTTTATTTGGTAAGTCTGAATCGCCAGTTTATAGTGGATAACTTATAACGGATAAACTTATTTAACTGAAGTAGGGGAGTTTGATAAACGATTTTATGTCACTAGCTTATAATGTTTTTTCACTAGCTTATAGCATTTTTTCATATGTTACTTGAAATTAAATGAAAATTTTGAAGAAGGAAAGAATAAAATGGTGAAATAAAATAACAAAAGACTATTATGATAAATTTTTTTAAAAAAAAAGTTAATTGAATGATAGAATTAAAAAGACAAATATATTAGAATGTAAGTGTTTATAAGGAAAAAAAAAATGAAGTTGTAGAGATATCATAAAACGAAATTATCTTGAGAATGTCTTCAAGTATGTCATTGGCATGTGGAGCAGCATGCAAGACAAGAATGTGAAACAAGCAAGCAACATGCAACGAAATGACACGAATGCTGCAACATGCAAGCAACATGTACCTAAAAAATGTCCTACAAAGTTTGAATGAATTTTAAGTACATATGTACTCGATTATCTCACGACAATATATGAAGTGAGATTAAAAAAGATAAAGGGGAGTATTGGTGAAAATAATATTAATCATCTTATAATGAAAAAATACAAAATATTTGCTTTAAGAAGTTACGATTTTTTGTGATGAAAATATATTACAAGAAATTATGGAATTAGCTACAACAAAGTCAGTAGCTAATTCGTAGCTAATCTCTAGTAAAAAAAAAATTAACTACGAGTTAACTATGAAATGACTGCAAAGAATGGTTGTAGCATGGAATGAGTAGCAAACTAGCTGGGAAAATACTCCTAGTTAAGTCATAGCTAATTTTAAAAAATTAATTTCTAACTATTTTGTAGAATTTCTAACTATTTTGTAGCTAATCTACAGCAATATCTTGTTCGATATTCCTTTTTCCTAGCATTATAGCTAATATCTTAGCATTCTCCTAGCTAAGTTGTTGCTAATTCATTGTTAGGAGTTAATCTAGGTGTTGCATTCCAAAGCTATTCCGTAGATAACTTGTAGCTAATTTCTTATTCTCCTCTGGCCATTCCATAGTATAATCCATAGCTAATAATAATTTGATCAAAACAAACAACCAAATAACTTATACAAACCATATTAGTAAAACTAGGTCTATAAACAAGAAACAAATTATAACTAATCAATCAAAGTTTGCTTAAAACAACTTTACAAAATGAGAAATAAAAGCATAAGTAGTCAATCCAAGTTTGCCCAAAACAAATCTACAAAACGAGAAACAAAATCATAACTAATCAATCAAAGTTTGCTTCATCATCGTCATTCATCCTCATGATCTTCCTCACCTAGTCCAACTTGCAATGGTGCTTGAGGCATAAAATTTCTAAATTCGGAGCCACCAATGATAGATAGGATGTGTGCCAACATAGGCTCCAATTGTGTTTGGACAAAAAAAGTCATCGCTATATTTACGGCTTCCTTGATGTCTTCTCGCGTCGACGCTACCGTGCGGAAGGAACCAATGACCTCCGAAGATGAAGTAGCCATAGATCCAGAGTGCCAATATCTAAGATGTGACCCCCCAAAACTTGCCTCTTCTTAGGATCCGATACCTTTGTCCATACTTTTGAATCAACCATTGGATGTATTGAAGAAACTTCTCCATACTTCTCTAACATTATGGTGTCATACGACTCCTAAAAAAACATATCAAGAATTAGTATATGATATGATAAAATTGTAATATAGTATAATTGAACTCTCGAATGACGTGGATTTTTGTGAATGCAAGAGTATATATGAGACGGGAGAAAGTCAAGTGCTAGGACCGGAGGTGGTACAACAGATGACGGAACAAATCAAAAGGATAAGGGAAAAGATGAAAGTTTCAAAAGATAGATAAAAGAGTTACAGTGACAAGAGGAGAAGACCTTTAGAATTCCACGAAGGAGATCATGCTTTTCAGAGAGTGACTCCGATTGGAATTGGCAGAGCAATCAAATCTAGAAAGCTTACTCCTAGATTCATTGGACCATTTCAAATTCTTCGTCGAATTGGTCTTGCAGCCTATCATGTTGCTTTACCTCCAAACCTATCCAATCTTCATGATATCTTTCATCTATCTCAGTTGAGAAAATATTAACCCGATCCATCACACATTCTAGAACCAGAGTCAGTACAGCTAAGAGAGAACCTTGAGTATGAGACCTTACCAGTAAGGATTGCAGATAGAAGGATTAAGGAACTCCGAGGTAAACATATTCCGTTGGTTAAAATCATACGAGATGAGCCAACCGGATATGCTACCTGGGAACGTGAAGAAGATATGCAACAACAATATCCATATTTATTCTAAGGTACGTCAAATTTCGAGGACGAAATTTATTTTTAAGGGGGGTGGAGATGTAACATCCTCATTTTCATCGCCTTAATTAATATATGAATATGTGTTTGACTTGACAATATGCTTAGAAGGTATGCCATGAATTAGAGTTAAGTTGGATAAGAAAAGGATGAAGAACAAGTGATCCAGAGGTGAACACTCAAGCGTGGAGCAAGGGAACGCTCAAGCGTGCTAACGCTCTAGCGTGGAGCAAGGTGGACGCTCAGACGTGGCCACTCTGACCAGTTGACAGGCAGTGATGGGACATAAAGTGACACGTGTCAGTTACGTGTCGCAGCTGACACATGAGGGGCAGTGCCTTGGCAGTGAGGAAACGTCAACGCTCAAACGTTGAGGAAGCCAACGCTCATACGCTGGTTGTTTTGGGTTGGAGTGATGGTTAAATAAAACTTTTTTTTAAGTTAATTACAACTCCAAAATTTGAACCATTCATATAGCAAGTAATGTTGGTTGAGGTTGAAGTCCCAGTTCTAATTAGGGGTGTAATTGGGTTGGCTTGGATCTAATTTGAGGCATTTCAGCATTCAAGCCTATCAAATTTGATCAGTTCAGATCGGTTCGGATTTGATCAAAATGAAGCTACGAATCCAAACCGAACCGATCTGATCACAATCGGATTGATTTGGATCGGATCATCGGATTACCCGCTGATTTTTTTATTTATTTTAAATTAAATTTCAGAAATCAATAAAAAATAGAAAAAATCAGAAAGATATAAAAAAAACATTAATATACTTCTAGAAAAATAAAATAACACCTGTAGCACTAAAAATAACAAGAACAATGTGATTGCAATGTTGTTCAACTAAAAATAACACTTGTACCAGTGTACCACATGCACAAAAGCAAAGCAGAATATGCAATAATGTTATTGTAAACACCTTAACAAAACCTACCATAACATAAAAGAACCATTAACTCCTTAAAAAAAAAAAAGTGAGCTTATGCATTGTTCACACTTTAAGCCCAAAGGATTCTTACGTGAGAGAAGGTATTAGACATATAAAAGCAGGTGGAGGCTAGCATGAAGCCTTGAAATAAGGTCTACACCGGTATAGCACTTTTTTTACCCATAATAATAGGTTTCTCAGTTTTTTATTTTTTATTTTCAAATTTCTTTTGTCTTGGAAATTCCATTTTTACCCTCCTCCATTTCCACTCATCCCCAACCCTCAACCCTTTCCCCTTCCCTATGAATTGAGCCTGCGGCCACCACCCCCTCCTCCTCTCACAGAAGGATTATCCTCATTGCCGCCTTCGTCGTCGCTGAACACCACATTGCTGAAACACGCGGCAATCGAAATCGGAGATCCAGAACCTACTAGATGAAACTTTGGGAGCCAAGCGCGGCACCGAACTTTCATGTTGTGGCGGCGATTCATCCACCACCACCAGCCACTACCGTCTCCTCCGGGACAACCACCATCACCCACACCCCATCCCTATACCCTCTCTCCTCTGACTGCGGTGACTGGCATTACATCGATTCTCTGGGCGTGACGCGCATGGCGAAGCTCGCGACTAGGAGCGGAGGTGGAGGACGAAGATGAACGAAGCTTCGATAGCTAAGTTTGAAGGAGAACACATTCTCCGTCTTCGACTACCCCCTCCTCTGTCGTCCTTCATCTTCATCCAGAAGGGTAGATGAATCGGTCCAAAAAGTGATTCTCTGACTACCCCCCTCCTCCGTCGTCCGTCATCTTCTATGAAACAATTCGTTGCCGCCTCTGCCCCTTCCCCTCCTTCCTCAGATCTGGGCGATGGTGCTGGTTTTGAAGTTGTAAGAGTTGTATTTCCCTGTGGTGGTGGTGGTTAAGGTTTTGGGTTTGCTATTTTACATGAATGGCAGAGGAGTGAGGGGACGAAGTCTCGCTGTTGGTGACCGCCAGTGGATGGTGGGGTGGACGATGGAGGAGGAGGACGGTTTGGAGGGGTAGGGATAAAGTTGTCTTTCTCATATTTTTTTGGTTACCTGTATTATCGGTTGAAGTAACCATTTTATTTGGAATATCAAATCTGGACCTTTGAATAATTTTACTATTATTATTATTATATCTAACGGCTACAACACATTTGAAACCCTGTTACACGGGTGTAGACCTTCCTTAAGGTCTTCATGCTAGCCGACACCATAAAAGCAATCATGTGCGTTTGCTTAATAACTTAAACTTGTGGAAAAGTTATTACATAACAACTTGTGCACTTTTGTTGTGAGTAACATTTTAACAAGTCAGAGTGGATAAGCTCTAATAAGCATATGTTATAATCTCCCTCTGAAGCTGAATATGAACTGAGCCTTCTGTAAACTGATGATTGTTGAAACAGACAAGCTCCAATTGAAGACCTCCATCAGTTTTTTGAGTTTCAGCTTAAAAGACAATGGGCACCTGTACCTAGTGAGGTATATCTTGGTTCACCATAACAAAATCTTCATAACTGGATTTTTCAATAACACGTGCAAAGAAAAGCAACCAATTTTAGTATTGCGGAATGAAATCCCAAAACCCCCAATTTCAATTTTACAGAAGCAAAGAAAAGCAACCCTAAAAGGATGAAAATCGAAAAGCATCACTATTATGGAATCAAAAGCAAAGAAAATCAAAAATCAAAAATGAAAAACTAAAATGAAATTGAGGAATCGAACACTGAAAATCAAAGAGAAAGAGCAGTGCCGTACCTGGGTTGGAAGAACAATGGAAGGAGCAGAGGAAGGAGGTCGTGTGCCGCAAATCTCACAGGAAGAAGGTTGGGCGCAGACAGAGGTGCAGGAACGGAGGTTCACATTTTCGATCCTTTCGACGTTGCAGGAACAGACGAGCAAGAAGGCAGAAGCCAACTTTCGGCGTTGCACGAACAGAGGTGCAGGAATGGCGGTGTAGGAAGCCACTGTCACTTAGAGGAAGAGTTGTTGCCACCACTGAGGTGAGGAGAGATTTAGGGTTCGTGAAAATTGAATCTGAATGAAGAATGAAGAGTGAACACGAAGGTTTTTGGTAATTTTTAATTTTTTTACTTAATAAAATATATAATTAATATATTAAATTAATAAAAATATAATATTATAACAGGTAATTGGTTCCGTATCCGTTCACCCGATTCCAACTTTCTCTGAATTGATATCCGAACCGAACCTAGTCAGATTAGGCGTTTCTAATCCGATCCGAATCAACAATTCGATCCAATTCATCAAATCCGGTTCAGATCAGTTCCGATTTATTGGATGCGCGGGTCGGATCCGATCCGCTTACACCCGTACTTCTAATGTTATCAACTACTTTTTCGGTAATTAAGTAAGGATTTATTTATTTTAGATAAAAGCAGCATTAAATGCAAAACAACTATATATTATGTTCATTTTTGAAGAAAAAAGAGAGTAGAATATAGTAAAATTAAACAATAACTTAGCTGGTAGAAAAAATTAATCAACTAATATGATAATAATTAAATTGTATTGGGAATAAAGAATATATTTTTAATAAAATATTAAACGTTAAATAAATATTATGCTGATTTTTAAAATAAAATAATAAAATTAAAAAGAAAACAATATTATGTATAACTATTAGTTTATAATACTAAAGAAATAACATTGCTTATCATTCATTTTTGAAAAAAAGAGAGTAGAAAAGGTAAATTAACAATAATATAGCTGGTAGAAAAAAAAATTAATCAACTAATAGTGATAACATATAATTAAACTGTATTGGGAATAAAGAATATATTTTTAATAAAATATTAAATATAAAACAAATATTATGTTGATTTTTAAAATAAAATAATAAAATTAAAAAGAAAACAATATTATGTATAGGTGTTAGTTTATAATACTAAAGTTTTTATTAGTGGTCCACCTTTGCTTCAACTTTGTGCTTTTGTCAGGTACAACACAAACGCAACACAATAAAAAAATCAGATAAAGAAAGGAGCATTGTGTTTCTTGGTTTTGAAGTTATATATGTTGTTTTATATTGAGTTTTGTGCTTTGTTTGTGATAATGAGTATACTCAATCTCTTGCTTGTTTTGAGGACCTCTTTCTTCCTTGCTAGAAAATCCCATTACCATTTCTCTAAGTCTCTCTCATCAATTCATCTATGGATTCACCATGTTTTTATATTTTCTAGGGGTCATATCATAGCTTTTATTTTTAAGTCCTTCCGGGTTTTCCAAGTTTGAATGTGAGTTGTGTTTGTAACAGATTTCTCTCTTCTTCATGACTCTCTCTAGATTTGCATTTTCTAGAGGGGTTTGCTCTCATTTTTTTCCATCTTCTTGTTTATAAATAATGTTTATTCTCAATTTTTTCCACATTTTTATGCATTAACCGTTTTAATTTTTTTCAGCTTTATGCTTGTCATGTTCTGTGCTACATGTTGATGGACCTAGTTCTCTGTGTAGACTTGAGAGTGGTTTGCAGTTTTGACCTTTTTTCTTGGGTTTCTTTTGACTCATCATTTAGCCGTTAAAAATGTTAATTAAATGTATGAAATTTTTGCATATAATTTTACTTAGTTATTTAACTTTTTGATGTGTGGGTGTTTCTTTGAACATTATTCACCACTAAAAACAGCAGAAAAGTGGAGACTGCTGAACTTTGGTATTTGAAAGAAGATTTTGACTTTTGACCAATGCAACATTTGAAACCACGCCATTTATTTAAAAATTTGATATTCCAATGTTCATCTGTGATAGGCAATTTTCAAAATTCATATAATTCATTTCTGGTGAATATTTTATTTAATGTACACGTTGCTATTCGTACTTTGTTCAACATTACTAGAGGTTGAAATGTGAAATAAAATCTTCTGTGAGTCTATGGAAGTTCCTTTCTTCCCCTACCTCTTTTGAAATGT
This sequence comes from Ammopiptanthus mongolicus, assembly GCA_039655645.1. Taxonomy (NCBI): domain Eukaryota; kingdom Viridiplantae; phylum Streptophyta; class Magnoliopsida; order Fabales; family Fabaceae; genus Ammopiptanthus; species Ammopiptanthus mongolicus. Next base: position 86,086,143 of record CM077348.1, read on the forward strand.
ACAACACCTTAAGGAAACATAAATAAATAAATAAAAGTTATAATGCACACGTCTAGGATGGAATTGATTTATTTTGTGCTTGTAATTTCTAAAGAAAATTTTCCTACATAGTTGATTGGCTACACACTAAATCTATCCTTGATCCTGCTACTGAGATCGAAAGGAAGTTGCAACAAACAACTCTACCATCAAGCAATGATGAAATGATCACATGACATGGATGCACAAATTAAGTCATCTCCTAATATATTGGTACAGTGTCGAATATGCCACGATGAGGACCAAGAGTCAAACATGGAGACTCCCTGTTCTTGTTGTGGCACCTTGAAGGTAAGAATTGCTTTCTAATATCTTTTGTAGAACACAGGTTGTAAAACTTATTTGCATATTGTGTTCACTTAACAAAAACACTGAAACCAAAGGGACCAGCAGTGATTTCTTAAATGTCATAATGTTATTCTAGAGTATATGCTACTTTTCAAACCTTCTAAATTTTAAATGTTGCCATAAGTGCTTAACTTTTAAAATACTTGCCAATTTATTCTAGCTGTAGATTAATTTGTTGATTTTCAGTAATGGCTAGTTAAGTTCTATATGCATATATATCATAATTCATGTGCTTGGGCTCATAATTGTTATATATATATGCACGCTTATGGCCCTTTTGCTACACTATTAATATGAGCATACCCTTTCTCTTTTTCTTTTGACCATTGTAGTATGCACATCGAAATTGTGTCCAAAGATGGTGCAGAGAGAAAGGCGATACTACCTGTGAAATTTGCCTACAGGTTAGCAACTCTGCTGTTATCTTATTGACATGTTCGTATTCTTATTACAAGGTATTCACACTTCAGAATTATTGGAAGTTCCACATCGCCCGACTCAAATCCTGAGATGTGGTTTATATATTTGTTGGGTCACTTCACTTAAATCCTGAGATGTGGTTTATATATTTGTTGGGTCACTTCACTTAATTGATTTTAGAATTGAATCTGACATGATATCAGAGTCAGACCCATGTATGTTCTGTTGGGTCATTCCACTTAATACCACCAATTCGTTTTAGATGGAATCTAACAAGAATAAGTTGTTACTTTTTGCCCCATACAATTTGTTGATTGTTTTCACTGCAGCAATTTACGGCTGGCTATACTGCACCTCCACCACCTCCCTTATTGCATTATGCTGATTCTCCAACACATTTTGGGTATATGTTAATCAGTTAGTGAATTTATATTCCTACTTTATATCGTTTTTATGACCAAATGATGACAAATTGTTATCTCAGATGGAATTGGGATATTTCAAGAAGCGATATTCAAAATCATCAGTTCATAGCATTGTTTACCTCTAATCATGACTTCCTAGAACCTGACTTCGAATATTCAGCGCCCTCTCCAAGTAGCCTGATATGTTGCAGCATTGTTGCCGTTATCGTAATTTCTATGCTCTCTTCACATCTTTGTTTTACATAAACTTTTTCATCAGAAAATAATTATGAAAGGCCTTGGATGCAGATGTGTTATATGTTACCTACTTCTCTTAATATTCTTAATTATGATATCTATTGCAGTTTATTGTTCTTCTTGTTTTACGCCATACACTTCCAATTATATTTGTACTTGGTGGAGTACTCGGTGGAATAGGAGAGTATTCGTTGACAGTGTACATGGTAAGAGAATATAGACACATTTATAGTGGATCACTTTTTTGATACATTCTAAAAGAAACAAAATGGTTTCTTCATTGCATTGCAGTTAGTGGTCTTGAGAGTCATTGAAATGCTTGTACCAATCTATATAATGGTTAAAGCTGTTATTGCAATCCAACGGCTTCAATACCAGGTTAGCAAACTCATGAGTTTTTTTTCATAACCATTTTTGCGTGAGGTTAGATGTGACCTCACAATGTCCACAGTTTTGAATATTTAGTTTTGTTTGATAGAACTAGAAACTGAAGAATCAGTGCTTAATATTTGAAACTTGTACCATTGCAGACCCGTAACTATAGTTGATTGCCACTAGGAAGATTATAACGAATTCCATGTATCCTAGTGAGTAGTGACAGTTGAAAAAGATCATTGATACAAAATTTTGGTGCATTCTTTGTTTATCACTTCAGGTGTCACGAGAAATAGTTAGCTAATTCCTAAATTCAAGGACATGAAAAATTGATGATTTTCAAGTTAAATGACTTGTTTAGGGAAGTAGCAAAGTGAAAAGGAAAAAGAAAATTTGTAGAAATTGCAAGCAAAGTCTAAGATTGAGCAAATCGATTGAATGTACATAATATATATATATTTGGTAGAGTTTGGTAATTCTCTAGCACTAAACTACTGCAATTACATTTCAAGCACATGCATTGATCTTCTGCAACAAGCTGATGATAAATCCTTATTCATATTGTATTACAGTATTACAGTTTTAGTATCTTTTGGCAATGGATATCAGTTTTTCTATTTATTTTTCTGCACAGGATTATCTTTCTCATATGCAATCACATGAGGAAAATGACTTGGGGCAGTCTCAGTTGCGTGCCATTCATATTCAGTGATTTCATGGTCAACTTTAGATGGAGAAATTGCTGAGGTTGGAAGAAAGATCTCAATGATAGATCAGAGTGAAGAGGAATTCAATGATCATATCTAATATGTACAAGCATAGCAGAGGCATACCTAAATTGCAGTGAATACTAATGTAATTCCTTCTCTGCAAAAGTCAGTCAATGTAGATGCTGTAATATAAGGTCCAACATTGAAAAGTGTCAATCAATGAAAAATTAAAAATTAATAATTCCTCCAACATAAAAAGAGTTGTTTAAATCAATCCATTATCTTGTAATCTTTTACCATAGTACCAAAAGAAAGTTAAAGTAACCTTCAAATAATCCCAACAAAACAAATGAAGGCAATGCCTTATGTAATGAACATGTCATAGAAACTGGCTCTAACCCACACAAGTGATAAGCGACCAATTTTACCTTCAATTTATAAATTATATTTCACTTCTAAAATCTAAGTTGCGTGGAGTGAAATCCACAGTAAACATTTTGTAGTAGGTAAATTTTAGGCTAAAATACCATTTTGGTCCCTTAACTTATTTTTTAGTTTCAATTTGGTCCCTTAACTTTTAAAAGTTTCAATTTGGTCCCTTAACTTGTCTTTGTGAACCCAAGTTAGTCCCCTCAGTCAATGACATAAGCAAAAGTGACGAAAATACCATTCATGTTAACAGTTTAAAGAACCAATTTGAAACTCATTTAAAATTTAAGGGACAAATTTGAAACTCATTTAAAAGTTAAGGGACCAATTTGAAACTCATTTAAAATTTAAGGGACAAATTTGAAACTCATTTAAAAGTTAAGGGACCAATTTGAAACTCATTTAAAAGTTAAAGGACCAATTTGAAACTTGTTAACAATTTAAAGGACCAATTTGAAATTCATTTGTTTATGTCATTGACGGAGAGGACTAACTTGTGTTAACAGAGACAAGTTAAGGGACCAAATTGAAACTTTTAAAAGTTAAGGGACCAAATTGAAACTAAAAAATAAGTTAAGGGACCAAAATGATATTTTAGCCTAAATTTTATGAGCAAATAAAAAATAATAAAAGTATGCTTAGGCCGAGAAGAAAAATATAATGATTAACTTTTGACAACTTCAAATACGTTTTTGAAATTTCGATAATGTTACGGAAGAGTTTCATACGGTATTACAATTTCAGGATCAAATTGAGGATTTACTGCAAAAAAATTTGAAGAACTTTACTAAGAATCAACTAAATTATAGGTTCAATAAAATAAAAAATAGTGTAAATAAGAGAACTTGTTTGATTTAGTTTTGGTTTTTAGTTTTTGAAAACTTTTTATAAATCAATTTAAAAAACTGTTTTAAGAAGAGAATTAAAAAAAAAAAATTGTTTGATAATCTTATTTTCTAAAACTGTTTTAGAGATGAGAAAATGAAAAAATTTGTTTTCAAAATATGTTTTGAAAATTAAAAAATTGAAAACTTATTTGATACATATTTTTAAAATGGAATCAATTGCGAGTTTTTTTATAATATCTCATTATTATTTTTTATGTTCCTATCTACCCCACCTTTTTAATGAATCACTTAAATGAATATTAAATCTATTCATTTAAAATCATATATTAAAAAAACTCTCTTTTAAAAAAGTATGTTTCTCTCTAAAAAATACATTTTTTCTCTAAAAAGGTATGTCTCTCTCTCTAAAAATTATTTTCTCTCTCTATAAAATCCGCTTCTCTCTCTAAAAATATTTTTGGTATCTCAAATGGAACACCCCATTTAAGAGAAAGATAGAAACAAATGATTTAAATTTTTTTAAATGATAAAAAAGTTTGAAACACAACTTTTTCCTGTGTTTATCTCTTTCCTAAAATATGTTAGTTTTTCAATGCAAAGTTATTTTTTTTTTATTTCCTTAAAGAGTATTTTTAAAACATTCATTAGCATAACCCTTTATTAAAACTTCAAAACATGTTCATGATCATACACGCGGGAGAAAAACATGCATAGGGTAACCCCCATAGACTTGAACCCCGCCTCAAATAGGGAGCACATGATTTCGAATTTGGTGCCACCTAAAGTAACGGTCAAAGGTGTTGAGTTGAGATACCCAAGAAGGAAATATAAAAAGTGAGATTTACGAAATTGCCATTAATGAATTGAGACAGTTCTGCGTCTGTTTTTAGTTCTGCAAAGTTTTGAAAAGTGGAATGTAAAAGTGAAAAGAAAAACAATTCTTACCTCTTTCAATTTTTTAATTTTCAAAACTAAAAAATAAAATCAGATTTCAGAACTATTTTAAAAAACAAGATTTATCAACCAAATTTTTGAGTTTTTAAATTTTTGAAAATAAAAAATAATTTTTTAAAAGGGAATTCAAATAGGACCTTATATTATTTTCTTACATAATGAACACAAGATGTATTAATTAATTTTTAGATTACAATAAATATATAAATCCTAAATTTATTCATAACATTTATCAAATTATATTAATTTAATTTGTATATCATAATTTGGTAATTTATAAGAACAATTATTATTTCATGAAATTTGAATCTAGTTGGATTTCATCACTAACTTTTCTAAGGCTAATAATTTTAATACCCCATCAATTAATACCCCCACCTCCCTCCCCCATTTGTTTTTAATTTATTTCCCAAAATACCTCCACCCCATTTCTTCTTCTTCTTCTTCATCTCCTACATTATTTCCCTTCCCCTTCTTTTTTTTTTTTTGCTTCAATCACACTCCATCCCAACGGCATGGAGAAGCAGAGCGGCGACCAAATAACCTCCTTCCCTTTTTTTGTGGTTTTCCTTTTTTTGGTTTTGGGTGGCTTACGGCAAAAAAATAAAAATTTTGAACACTTAAAGGAAACAAAACAAAAAATTGATCACTTACAGAAACTATACAAGAAAAAATTGAGGTATGTTATGGAAACTCCCACCTCCCCTTACGGGAACTACGTTTCCCACCTCCCATTTGATTCATCGATCTCCATCAATTATCATAGTCTTCCTTGCAAATCATCTCCAACATATTGCATCATCAACTATTGAATCAATTTAACGAAGAGATCTCTTGTTGCGATTGGTTGCCTTGGGGAATGAAACGAAGAGATCTCTTGTTGCAGTGCTATTGGAGGAGAGAAGATGATGGAATCTATATTATTCTTTATCATTCCATGTTTCACAAAAAGTGTCCTCCTCAGAAAGGCTATGTTCATGCTTGCCTTAAAAGTGGAGGTTATGTTATATCACCAGCGAATAAAGGAAGCAATCAGTTGTATAAAGCATATGTTTGCTATTGATTGGAAATTCTGGAGATCTCATCTTAAATCCTCATTAGCACATTCCATAATAATTGGAATGCTTGGAAGAGTTGCTGCGTTACGGAAGTTATTTAGGGTTAGACTAGGGAATTGTTCTTCGTCTGGTTATTCACCTAGAGATTTGAATTCAGTCTCTCAAGGAAGAAAAAGAAGGGTGTGGTTGGAGGTGAGACAAGAAGTAAGTGAGGGAAGGAGGGAGGGGTGGGTGAGCGGTTTACGGGTGAGAGGGATAAGGTGGGTGGAGGTTAGAGGTTTTTGGGATAAAACATAAAAAAAAAATGTAACGAGGTAGGTAGTAAGTTTAATTTATGGGATATGAAAATTAAATGCCCTTTTCTAATTGCATTCAAAAGCTCTGTTGTCGTGCTCTCGAACTTCAATAAAAAATTGTGAAAAGTTGTTACTACTATGAGTGCTTCCTTTCCCGTGATTGGTTCGAAAGGTACTAAATCATCCTCAGCTTTATCATCAACATGATTTTCAATCACACTAGCCACAATTTCGTCTAAGCTTTAGACCAATCACACATGATTGGTCTCTTGTCTTAGATAGGCGTCAAACTAAAGGGATCTATATACTTCATGTGATAACTTCTGTAAACTCTAAAAACAGGTTACTACTGGAGAAAGACTGCCTTTAGTGGTTAAAGAGACTATAATAATAATTAAAATCAGCTTAATCTTGCAAAGGAATGGCTTATAAAAAAAAATCTTGCAAACGAATGGACTTTCTACTCCTAAGCTTAAAAAAGACAGAATCAGCTACAAGATAAAAGAATATACAGAATAAGCTTTAAAAATAAACAACAAATAATAAACTTATTTGATTCCCCCCCTCTCCCAGTGTTCAACTACATAGATTAAGCCATCAGACTACCTAACACTTGAGTGAAATACTTGAATGTATTCAAGGAAAGATTAAGTTTAGGTCCTTAGGAATCTATCATCCAGCAACAAAAAAATTGCATTAATAGATTTGTGGAGTTGAACAGAAAAAAAACCACCGATGTAGGACACATTTCAAAGAAAAACTACAAAACAAAGTGATGTAGGAGACCATTTTGGTTTATTTTTACTTTGGGGATGATGGTGTAATTGTATAATCGTAAACCTTTCTTCCTCACTATCATTCACATTGTGTTTGGTTGGAGGCAAATGGAAGGAGGGGGAAGGGGAGGGGTTTTTATAAATTTTTCATGTTTGGTTCATATTTTTGGAGGGAAGAGTAGGGAAATGGAAAGGAGCAAATCTTTCATCACTCAATTTTGGCTCCCCTCTAATATTTGAGGATTTGGAGGGGAAGGAAAGGGAAAGGAAGGGAAGGGAAGGATTTTCAAACATTTTGAATGCATTGACTAAAACATTCTTATATATGTATTTTGAAATGGATAAATTACTCTTTTGGTTCCTCATTTATTTTAATTTATTCAAATTGGTCCATTTATTTTAAAAATGTTCAAATTGGTCCCTCACTTGTCAAACGTTAAGCAATTTAGTCTTTTCCGTTAAATGTCATCGTTAAGTTTTGGCTAAATTACTCTTTCAATCCCTCATTTGTTTTAATTTATTCAACTTGATCCCTCTATTTTAAAAATATCCAAGTTGGTCCCTTATTTGTCAAATGTTAAGCAATTTGGTCCTTTTTCACTTTTAAGTTTTCCTCTCACCGGAAAACTTCATCAGAATTTGAAAATATTATCGAAAATCTTCGTCGGAATCTCCCTCTCTCTCTTTCTCTCTCTTCCCTTCTCTTCACTAGGGGTGGGCATGGGTCGGGTTGGGTGGGTTTTGATGCATTTAAATACCCAACCCAATCAAATAAATATGGGTTGGGTTGGATCGGTTTCTTCGAAAATTTTCATGTAACCCAAACCAACCCAACCCAACCTCATACAGGTTGGTTTGGGTCGGGTGACCGGGTTTAGTAGTAAATTATTTTGTCTTTATCAAACGCAAATAATGGGGGGAAATAGGGAAGAAAAATACTACAAATGCATTAATTTGAACTTCCAAATACAAAATGAAGCATACAACTTCAATTTGGAGCACAATATCCATCAAAATTAAACAAACAAGTGAAATAAAAAAAATAATAATGTCTTCAAACAATTCCTAAATAATTTCACCGATTATGTCTTCAAGCTATTTCTGCATGTCTTCAAACTATTTCTGCTCATGTAACCAAAAAATGTTCACTCCAATTTAGGCGACTGAGTATTAAAGAAGAGTCATCAAATTCAAGATAGAAGAGTCACTCCACGCTGCAATAGCTAGGCTTATAATATTCCTCTCAATATGTGGGTTGGGTTGGGTTGAGTGGATTTACAATCTTTGGACCCAGCACCCAACCCATAAGCTATGGGTCTCCTTATTTAGAAACCAACCCAACCCAATGACCCGAACCAACCCAGTATTTGTGGGTTGGGTTGGATTGGATACACCGGGTTCGCGGGTCTACCCGTACCCATGCCCACCCCTACTCTTCACCCACCTGAAAAGCAAGAAAACACATAAAAAAAAAAAAACAACGATGTGCAGCGTCCAGACACTGTTACCATCGCGTCGACTGCGCCTCCGCGCCTCATCAAGAGATAGACGTGCGCCTCTGCATTCCAAACACCCAAACCGTGCCACCCATTTCGCAGAACCCTCGTCCACGATGCCAACGCACCTCGTCGTCGTTCAACCACCATGCCGTCGCGCGAGGTTGTTATCACGAATTTTTTCCTGATTGGGATGTGGGGTGCGACTGAGTAGAAGGGAGAAGGTACGGGTAACTAGGGTTTGATGGGGGCGATGAGAAGAAGAAAAGAAAATGGTGAAGCGGGTTTGGATCAGGTTCCGGTTTGATCCAGAAAGAGGGGAAAAGAGAGGAAGATTCTGATGAAGTTTTTTGGTGAGAGGAAACTTAACGATAAAAAGGGATCAAATGGCTTAACTTTTGGCAAATAACGTACCAACTTGATCATTTTTAAAATAAAGAGACAAATTGAATAAATTAAAACAAATGAGAAATCAAAAGAGTAATAACCTTTTAAAATCCAAAATTATAATTTATAATGATATACAAATAAATTAATTTTAAAATCTATCTCTTCCTCTTGTGAACCAAACATTAATAATGTTATTTCCCGTCCTCATCTCCTAACCAAACTCAAAATCTAATTAACATTTTTCCTCTCCCATCCCCTCCATTACTACCATTTTCGAGTTATCCCTTGCATCAGTAACTCTTAAATCCGTTTGGATGACAACTATTGACAAGGAATCGAGAGAATAGAAAGGAATGAAGTAGAGAATATATACACCTTACTTGTAAATTCAAAAACAGATAGGAAGAGAAAAAAACTCCCGGATATATCCCTCTCCTCCCCTCTAAAACCCAATTATTGCGATTCCTCCCTAAATTAGGTTAAAACGGAAAAATAATTTTTATAAAGATTCTATTTTGTTCCTTTATTAATAATCTTCCAAACAAAAAGTAGATAGATAGTTCCAATTCTTCCCTTTCCTTTCTAGTCTTTTCCTAATCGTTCTGTTCCATTTTTAATTTAAAAATAATATCCAAACATCGTTCAGCCAATCATATACCAGACGAATCATTCATTGGCGATCTGAATGTACCGCAAGAAAAAAAGAACATTGGAGACTCCCAAGGGACAAGTCAGGAATAATACCAAGAAAGAGCATCCCAGAGGGAAAGACGAAGGACGCACTACGTTCTGAAGTTTTATAAATAAAAACTTAGACTCAACATCCGAATTGATTCCCTCGAATTTTTGGGAATTCACTTTTAATCCCTAAAAAGTTTCTAAAAAAATAAATTAATCATTTAATTCCTTAAATTTACAAACACAGAACATATTAGTTCCTAGGTTTAGTTCTGACGTACATTTACTTGCATATACCATTAATCATCCTATTTGACTCGTTAGTGATCCTGCATGACCTATAACGAATTTCTTCCTTGAAAACGAAAAAAAAAAAAAAAAATACATAATTTTAAAACCTAAAATACTTGAAAATTACACATTTTTTTACTTTTCATTCATTTTTCAAGATGAAAATTTATCGTAAGCCACGCAATATTACTAACGGATCAAGTAGGATGGTTAATAGGACAAGTAGACAAGTAAATAAACGTCGGAACTAAATCTAAGGACTAATGTATCCCGCGTTTGTAAATTTAAGGGAATAAATAATCAATTTATTTTTTTCAGGGACTAAAGATGGTCTCCAAAAATTTCCACCGACTAATTTGAGCATTCATTCTAAAAACTTATTGCAAATTGCAATGCAGACAGAATAGTTTGAGGTTAAAAAGCAACCACAACCAACAGAGATATAAAGATATTATACAATGAAACCCGAGTCAAGACACAGACACAGACACATCACAATTCCAAGTTTTAAAACAAAGCTCAACAACAACAGGGGGCGGCCAACTAGACCCTTTATTTGAAATAAAAGACGCAAGCAGAGAAAGAGTAACAAACAATTCAAGCAGATTATTCTTCCTCGGATTCTGACTCCGCAGTCTGAAGCCAATCTATGAACGGTTGAACATTCTTCCAAATCTGAGAGTCCTTGTTATCGCCTTTCAGCCCTTTTTGATACCACTGCACTATGTGCTCTTCCAACAACAGATCAACATCATAGAGTGCCTTCAAAACCAGGGCAACCTCCTTCAATGCATTGGAAGTGGACTTGCAAGAAAATTCCTCAATTGCATGCAGCAATAACAACTGTGAACCCTCTTCCCCAGCAACAGCAGCCCCAAGGTAGCTCTTCTTCTTAATTACTTCTTTAGCAAACCCTTTCTCCATGCCATCAAATAGGGCTTCATACAGAGCACTCATCTTTTCTTGAGAAGATGCAGGAAGTGCTGCCAGATGGGACTGCAATTCTCTTGCACCAACACCTCTCTTCAAACTTGCTTTCACTTCCTCAACCAGTTTCCTGCAGTCCATTGAGTTACCATTCTCAGAACCATCACTTGCCTTACTTGCTGCTTTTTTCTTTGTCTCTGGTTCATTTGTAGAGAGCATGACCATATCAGCTGTCGCAGCACTTAACTGTTCTTGGATACGTTGACGAGCAGCATCAAGTGATGTATCTGTTTGCCATTGTACATCATCATCTTCATCTTCATCTTCATCATTAGCCGCCTCTTTCTCATCAATTTGACTGTGAGTAGGTGATGTACGGTCTTCATCAGAGCCACTTCCTTTCTTCTTAGATGAGGTAGATTTCGCATTGCCATTCTTTGAAGACGAAGGGACTTTCTTCTTAACCTCTTTCTTCAGTTTTTTCAGTTCCTCGTCAGCTGCTTCACCTTCCTTCAGTCTCTCCTTCTCAGCTCTCCTCATGGCCTTCTTGTCTTTGGATCCTTTCTTCACTTCAGGAGGGTTCTTTAGGATGAAGGTAGTCAGCTTGTCTCTCATATCCACATCAGACACAAAACCACAAGCAGCGCATTTCAGCTGGATCATTTGATTCCTAGTAATCAAGATATCAGTTTCAGGATTCCCACAACCGTAGCATTGGACGTATTTCTTAATGAAGTTCTCGAGAAGGCCTGCAAGTTTTGCAGTATCATGCGCTCCATTAACATGAGAAGTGCCAGTTTTCTCATCAAATTTCGATTGGGCTCCAAGTTCACAACCGAAATACTTTGTTGTGTAAGACCCTGGCCTTGCCAGCGCCTTTGCAATATCAACCATATTGACAACATTTGTTTTGATGCCATTACCTCTACCCTCAATTTTTGTAATCATTTTAGGCATCTTATACCTATAGAAGGCATCATCACTATTACTAGCACCAATGTTCTGTAAGGCCATGATGACTCAAGCACTGAAAGTCTCAAAGAAACACACTAGTTGCCCCAGGAAGCAAATTCTGGAATTCAAAGTATATGCAGCTGCAATGTCAATCTGCTGATTGTGGTCACAAACACTCTCCTTCTGCAATCACAGTAGACTGACAACAGCAACTACAAAGCTCTGTATGTTCCTGGTATGGCGCACGATGCATACAGCTAAGTATTCTTGGCAATGGCCGGTTCCGTTTTTTGGACGATGAAAAACACTCTCCAAGCAACTCAATTGCTCCAAAATGGATGATAGCCCGTTCAAACATGAAAGAAACTTCAACGTGACACCTTCACCTTGGAATCTGCTGCAGCAGAACTTGCAGAAATCCTGAGTCAACAGCCAGAAGCTTCATTATTAAACTAACAAGGGTTAATACTTGATGTTAACACTTCAAGAAGGAGACAATTATAAAGTATGGCAAAGTAGTTAAGCTGACAACACTGATGCTAAAAAAAGATAAGTCATCAAATTCAAAACAAATATATATATGAGATACGACAACGAAAAACATAACAAATCATCATAACAGATTTCCTGAAGTCTGAAGACAAAAGTTGCAATATTTCCCAAAAAGCAAGTAGCTTAAATGATGGATATGTTCAATAAAACATCAAGTAGATCAATTAAACAGCAACGACGACAACAAAAATAACAACAACAACAACAACAAAAGTCAAGAATTATCAATAATCAAGTGGATCAATAAAACAACAGAAACAATCAAGCATTATCTCACAAAGATGGATCCGCTACAAAACCAATGCACATCATTAAGCTCTATCAAAAACCATTGTTGAAAAAGATCAATCCAAAATAAAGCACATACCAAACACCTCAAAGAGGCTTGACTACAACCCAAACATTGGCATAAACTAAAACCTTTTAGAGCAGAAAAAGAGGGCATCTTTCATTCAATTATCATAATCAATATTAAATAAAATAATAAAATAATTTCAATACAAATACAACAACCATGGTAAAGTTCACCGCCATTCACGAGTTTACTGGAAAATCATTAAACATAACCATGTAACAAAAATAATTTTCAATAAATATTCCGATCTTAATAACATCAAAATCAAACCAAAAATTAATTAAAATTAAAAGTTCCAAATGAATAAATCTATCAAATCTACAACAGATGCAGCTAAAATCTGAGATTGATTACACGATCCATGTTTTCCCAGATAGAACTTGAAATCAAAATTAACAAATGAATCAATAAAACCCACATAAAACTTCATAGAAATTAAAAAAATAACGAGGAAAAATAGAAAAACAAAATAAGCGATAAGGTGAACCCTAAGGGTGGTACCTGCTGGGAATAAAGATGAGAATGCAGGCGAGAAGGTGAAGGAGGAAAGTGAAGAGAAGAGACGAGAGGATGCGGCACAGGTTGTGGAAACGCGACTTAGCAATGCCCTTATATACATGAATGAATGAATGCCCTTCTAACCTGCCACCTATTTTTTTATAATTTTTAGAATAAAGGCCCCACGTGTATCCAAAATTTGTTGAGAATCCATTTTTAATACCTAAAAAAAATAAATTAATTAAATAGTCTTTGAAATTTATAAACGAGAGACAAGTTATTTCCTCCGTCTATTCTCATCCACTTAACTCCATTAGCTCAAATTATTGATCCAAAATAGTCCCTGAAATTTAGCTTATGACCCAAATAAGTTCCTGCTTGTAATGTATGCACCAGAATGCAGCATGCATCGGTGTTTACCAAAAACATGCATCATTCTCATGTCTTACTAGTCTTGTGCACAACTTCTTGTCAAAATATCTTGCCACACCACACTTCGAGCCTATTTGGAATGTCCCTTCTGCGAACTTATAACAGATAGCTTATAGCGAATAAGAAAGTAGCCATGTTTGGCAACCGCCTCTGTCACGAGCTTATAGCGTTTTTTCACGAGCTTATAGCATTTTTTTCCGAACATTATTCTTGAAGTAGCGTTTAAGCTTATAACTTATAGCGTTTCATTTTTTCTTTCACTTTTATCCTTAATATCTTAATTTAATTCTACCTTTATCCTTTTCTCTCTTTTTTTATGTAAAGTCATTAATAAATATGTCTTTTTATGTCATTTTATATTTTTCAGCTAGTTCAACCGTTAGTTTTACCAAACACTTCCACAGAAAATAAGGTAGCTTATCCGCTATCAGCTACCTCATCCGCTATCCGCTATAAGCTATCCGCTATCAGCTAGCTTCTCCGCTAACAGCTATTTTTACCAAACAGACTCTTCTTGCATGTGACTTCTCATGTCTTACGAGTCTTGTGTTGCTGATTACGAGGAGCTTATTTGGATTGAGCATCTTTCCTCCTATGTTTTTTTGGCCTCCCACTTTAGCTTGCAAGGGAGCGACAAGACCGAAACTTGTAAAAGAAACAACTGCAAAGAGGCTAAAAAACACTTTCTCCAGTATCTTGAGTCTCATATTCACCCTGAAACAAAAATCAATTTCAAAGTTTTGCCAAACCAGGAACTAACTACAAAAGGGAAATGGATTCCTTAAAGTCAAAAAAGCACGCATTCAAGCATTCTCTAAGTGTGCACCATTGGATCAATCTTAGACTTTCTCAAACACTTTCAATGACTGATCCAACGGTGTACATTTAGTGAATGTGTGAATGCGTGCTTTTTTGAATTTCGGGAATCTGGATCCCTACAAAAGAAGGTGTTTGGTCATTACCTGTGTGACAACTTCTAGCCTTCTTAGGAGGCCAACAAAATATAAGAGGTAGAATGTTCAATCTTAAAAAGCCCCTAGCAGCCAACAACACAAGACTCGTAAGGCATGAGAAGTCACATGCAAGAAATGTGGTGAGACAGGACATTTGATAAGTTTTGCACAATACTAGCAGGATATGGGAGGTGCATGTTGCATTCTAGTGCATGATTTACATGAATGGACTTATTTGGGTCACGAGCTAAATTTGAGGGACTAATTTTGGTCACTAATTTGAATTAACGGATCTAAGTTGACGAAGATGGACCGAGGGACTAACTTGTCCCACGTTTATAAATTTCAGGGACTATTTAATTAATTTATTTTTTTCAGGGATTAAAAGTGGGTCCTCAAAAATTTTCAACGACGACTATGGGCCTTAACTCTGATTTTTATTTTGTCATCTTATTTTTGTATTATGAATTTTTAAAATGCGATCTAGATTCTAGATTATTCTTTCCGTCTTAAATTTTAGTTTTGTTTCCAATTATAGTGTGTTTGGGACAGCTGCGAAAAAAACAACTGAAATGATAAAAATTAATCTGTCTCGAGTACACTCATAAATTAATTTGATTTATTATAAAAACATAATTTACTATACAAAATATATTTTTTATAAGCCACCGTAATTAGGGTCTTTGGCTCCCTGGTGGCATCCCTGGATATACCCAGAAGTTTCGGCCCTTTGAATCGGCTATAGGACTAATCCTTAATTGTCTGCTTAGAGTAATTAACCATTAGTTTTCGCAACCTCCCAACTAAAGTGTTTGTCACCAGGATTCGAACTTGCATTCTCATCTTTATGAGGTCGAGATGGTTACCTATGGACTAACCCTTGGTTGGTCAAAATATTTTATTTTATTATCCTTATTTATAAGGATAAATAAAGTAATTAAACTTGTATGATAAGATCATTATTTTTTTTTATCATTTCTTTTAGAGGGTAGGGGAGAATCCATATCACATTATTTTTTTGATTTAATGAATATTTTGGATCCTGTAAATAGAACAAAATTTGGTTTTAGTCTCTTCAAAAAAATTCATTGGTTTTGGTCCCTAAACATTTTAAAACTTGGAAATTCGTCCCTGCCGTTGAGGTACTTCCGTTAAGTGATGACGTGGCAGACGGAGTGTCACATCATCATTGTCACGTGTACAAAAATATTAATTTTTAGTTCCACAAAAAATTTTAAATAAGTTTTTTGTCACTGCAAAGTTCACCTATTTTGATTTTAGTCCCTGTAAAAAAATATTCTTAGGATTTCATCTTTGTAATCTCAATTATTTTGTAAATAGTCCTTACCTTGTGGGATGCGTATCTTTCTCTATACTTGTCTGAATTAAATGAAACCATATTAGTATTAAAACTAACATCTACATCTAAGTCTGATAAAAGTATTAGAAATTTTAGATGCACAAGTTGTTCCCAGCAACAGCTGGAACACCGCTGGACTTCTGCAGAATCTGGTTGCTAACAACCTGTAAATTGTATCGCATAACTTTCGGTATGTGTGTATATATATATATATATATATCTAAATTGAGTGAAACTGTTACAACACCCAATTTTTTGACGTGACACTGATGTGACATGGCTGACGTGGTGTTTCGTTTGCCACGTCAGCAATTAACAGAGAAAGGTGACGGTAGGGACTATTTACCAAAAATTTGATATTACAGGGACAAAATTCTAAGAATTTTTTTTACAGGGACTAAAACCAATATTGATGAACTTTGCAGGGATCAAAAGCTAGTTTAAAAAAATTTATGGAATTAAAATTTAATATTTTTTACACATGACACTGATGACGTGGCGCTCTGTCTACCAAGTCATCACTTAATAGATGTACCCTAACGGCAAGGACAAAATTCAAAGTTTTCAAACGTTTAGGGATCAAAACCTAAGAAATTTTTTTCGAGGGACTAAAACCAAATCTCACCCTATTTGCAGGGATCAAAATATTCTTTAAAACTATTTTTTTTTATATTTGTATGAATCTTGAGTTAAATTTTAAACCATATATTTGAGATACTTAAATCTCTTTTATTCAAATCAACAGGTTAATTATGATCATCAATTTAATAATTAAAACTAGTATATAACTATATATTGACCCCTTAAGTCAGCTTAGTTGGTAGCTATGAGATATGATGATTGTGAGTGCACGGGTTCAAATCTCCGCAATGCGCTCCGTCCCTTTCACATGTGATATTTTCCTCTCTCCACCCGCTGTAAGGCTTACTATTAGTCTCTCCTTAGACCAAAAAAACTAGTATACTGAAGATAGGATAAGGAAGAAAAGATATGATAAGTTTCCGTATATTAGTTTAATATGTAATTTGATGAGCCAGTATGATAGGATATGCTTATATTATTGGCTTATCTTATACTGCTTATTAATTAAAATTTTATCCTATACAAGGGGCTCCGCGAACCGCCATTTGACCACGTTGCAGTGACGCCTATAGTAACTTGCTCCTGATGTAAAACACTGATGTCACCTCCTCCTCTTTGACTGTGGCTTTGCTCTATCGTTGTACACATCTGTTATTGCCCCCTTTTCTGCATTTCATTCAAAAAAGAAACCTTTTTTTTTCTCTTCACCTTTTTCTTTGATTTTCTTAATTTATTTTTTAATATGGTATATTTACAAAATATTTGGTCTTAGGATTTTTCCACTATTTTGATTTTAGCAGAATGGGTGGAGATCATTTTATTTTATAGGCTAATGTACACTTTTTTATAATTTAAAAAATGCACTAATATAGAAAAATAAAAAATTAAAATTAAAATTAATTTTGAAAAAGTCATGTCCTACCATTATCTAGTCTACCTGAAACACATGATAGAATAACATAATATTATCTGATAAATTATTTGGTTCGCATCAAATATTAAATGAGATAAAAGTTTATCATGCTCACAAGTATATATCAATTCACTTTTTTTTCTCCAGATAAAACTATAAAACTATAATAGTTATGAAAGTGTTGAGAGTGAATTATAATTATATAATATGAAGATCATAAGTGTTTAAAGATAATTTATGTTATAAATCTACTTGTTTGAAATTGATCCTTAAATTTTAAAAGAGTAAAGGTCCAAATTAGTCCGTAACAAAAAATATGATGATATTTTTGTTCTTGAGAAATGAAAATACCAATTTGGTCCTTAAGAATGTAAAAGACAGGTCAAATTGATCCTTTTTAGGATAATTTTTAGGGACATTTTAGTCCTGTCAGGGACTATTTTGACCCGCATTTTATATTCTTGAGGACCAAATTAGTATTTTTCATTTCTCAGGGACCAAAATGTCACCGTGATTTTTTGTTGAGGACCAATTTGGATCTTTATTCATTTTAAAATGAGTCATCGATAATGATAATTTTTTTAAAAAAAACTTAGAGACTAAGGTATTCCTTTCATATATCGGTATGAATGAATGCCTTTCGGACCTGCAAACTTTTTTTTTGTCATCATATCGTTTGTATTTTTAAAATGCGATCTAGATTTCAGAACTCGACCCTTGAATTCGTGTGTATGAAAAAAATACTATTGAAAAGGGTTTCCGATTAGACATCTGACCATAACCCAGGAGATTATTCTCTCACCTATCAGATGAGACGATACTCTGGA
Source organism: Ammopiptanthus mongolicus (assembly GCA_039655645.1). NCBI lineage: Eukaryota > Viridiplantae > Streptophyta > Magnoliopsida > Fabales > Fabaceae > Ammopiptanthus > Ammopiptanthus mongolicus. The sequence continues at coordinate 86,104,266 of CM077348.1, forward strand.
AAACCAAAAAAAGATTTCAGAATATTCTTCTATCTTTAAATTTAGTTTTCTTTACATTTGATCTTAAATTAATTTGTTTTGTTATAAAAAATAATTTACTATACATATTATTTTATTTTATTACCCTTACATATTAGGATAAATAAAGTAATTAAAGTAGTAAGATAAGATCATTATATATTTTTTTTATTGTTTCCTTAAGAGCCTAACCTTAATAGGTAGTTTGGATTGAAAGAAGTAAGAGAGAAGTAGAATAGAAAAAAAAAAAAAAAGTTGAGTTTTCTCTTCTCTTGTTTGGTTGGATAAAAAAGTGGGAAGAAAGAAAATGAATTTTTTTTTTAAAGATATATTTACCCCTAATAACATATATAATATAATATAGTATATTATAATATAATGTACTTATATTTTTTAAAAAACAATTGTTGGTCCATTGTTTTTTGTTAAAAAAATCTTTCCAGGTGTGACAAATAGTGAAATACACCTCTAGTATCATAAGTAATAGGTTCCCTCTCTCTTTTGTCTTTGGCAAATATGAATAGTTGATAGTTGAAAGGGTACAATTGGAAATGCATAAAAATAGGAGCTTCTCTCCCCAAAATCTCGCTTGAAGTGGAGAGAACATAAAATGTGTGGGGCCCATGACAAAATTCTCTCTCTTTCCTATTTCTCTTCTTTCCCAAACAAGTGAAAACCTCGTTTTCTCCCTCACTTCCCTCTTCTCTACTTCTCTCTCCTAATTCTATTCAACCAAAGATAGCATAAGAGTCTAAGGGAGAATCCATATCATATTTTTTTTTTCTATATGTATGAATCTCTGGATTAAATTTTAAGGATTTAATTCCTATATTTTACATTAATTAATCATAAATTGACACATCATTAAAAATGTTCGACTCTTATTCTAACTACCTTAAAAGTCACCTATACAACGATTTATAATTGATTGATAGTGTAAAAAATTTTATGATGTGCATAACAACTTAATTCAAATTTTAAACCATATATTTAAGATACTTAAATTTCTTTTATTCAAATCAACACGTTAATTATCTCTAATTATAATCATCAATTTAAGTAATTAAAATTAGCATATTGACTAACCGTACGGGCGTGTCTGGGGACAGGATAAGGAAGATAGGATATAATAAGTTGTTATATGTTAGTGTAATATGTGATTTGGTGAGTTAATAGGATAGGATATGCATATATTTTTCACTTATCTTTTTTCTGCTCATTAAATTAAAAGTTTACCTTATAAAGGGGCTCTGCGAATTGCTGTTACACCACGTTGTAGTGAAGCCTAAACGCAATAGTGTCTTGCGCCTGACGCAAAACACTGATGTCACCTCCTCCTCTTTCACTACGGCTCTCTTCTCTCATCCCCTCTTGCCCCCCTTTTATGCGTTCCATTCAAAATACAAACCATTTTTTCTTTTCTTTTTTTTGCTATGCGTTTTTTTTTTCTCTTCACCTTTTTTTTATTTTTTAATTTCTTTTTTAATATGGTTTATTTACTAATATTTGGTATAAAGATTTTTCTATTGTTTCGGTTTTTGCACACTCGAACTGTGGGGTAGAGATCATTTTATAGTCTAATTTATAATTTCTATAATTTTAAAAATGGACTAATACATCAAAAAACACATATTAAAAGTTTATTTGAAAAAAAATTATATGCAAATCCGACTTAAGGGTAATTTTGATATTTGCTTATAATGTAATTCATATACTACCATTATCTAGTCTACTTCAAACTGATGTGATAACATAATATTATTTTGTGGATTATTTGGTTCGCATCAAATATTGAATATGATAAAAATTTATCATGCTCACTATGTTAATTCACATTTTTTTCTCCAGATAAAACTATAATAATTATGAAAAATGATGAAAGTGAACTATAGTAATTATATAATGGTGAATTCTTTCGTATCCCAAGGGTAACTTTACCTTGTCTAGATGGCCCAATAAGATGATGAGAACTATTTGACTTGACTCACTAACATGACACATTTAATTAAGGTGATGCATTCTAATTGGACAGGATAACTTTTATCCTAAAATTATTGGGGGTATCGGAGAAGGCACCATATATAATATGAAGATCATAAGTGTTTAAAGATAATTTATATTACAAATTTAGTCGTTTGAAATTTATCCTTAAATTTTAAAATGAGTCACCAATAATGAAATTTGAGTAAAGACCCAGATTTGTTCTCGATAAAAAATTACGGTGACATTTTGATCCCTGATAAATGAAAAATATCAATTTGGCCCTCATGAATGTAAAATGCGGGTCAAAATAGTCCCTGACAGGGACTAAAATGACCCTAAAAATTACCCTAAAATGGACCAATTTGACCCGCATTTTACATTCTTGAAGATCAAATTGGTATTTTTCATTTCTCAGAGACTAAAATGTCACTGTAATTTTTTGCCAAGGACCAATTTGGGTCTTTACTCATGAAATTTTTTAAAAAAAAACTTAGAGACTAAGATATTCCTTTCGTATAATAGTATAGCTTAAAATTAAACAAATTTATAATTATTTTTATAAATACGTAAAAAATGTAAAAGGTATTGAAATGGATTTCATTGGTATGCACTACTAGTGTAAAGATATTTTACAATGTCATCCAATCAAAAATTGTCACATAAGCTAAAATGTTTCACTCTTATCCTAACTACCTTAAAAGTCACTCATATCTTGATTTCTGATTTGTTGACAGTGTAAAAGAAAATTTACACTGATAGTGCATTGAAATTAAACTCTTAAACAAACCATTCTGAATTTATATAAAAAGAAAATGTTAACATTGTTCGGAAAATTACGCAAATTTTCTTATAATCAGATTTGTGAAAAGCGAAATAATTACGAAATAATAACACACACAATTGATAGCAGAGTTCGACCAATGAAACCTACGTCTCCGGGTTGCTGTAGATCTTTTACCAAAAGAAAAAAATATACAAAGTGTTTAGAAAACATTCACAACCCACAACCCAATTATACCTAGAAAATTGAGGATTTTCTCTCCCTAGAGCTTTTTCTCTCTTGGATTGATATTAAGCACCTAATGAGGTGCTCTATTTATACATGTAGGTAGAAGCTCCCTTCCACACGTTTTGACAACCAATTCTTAATTGGCTTTCCTTCTTTTATGGATGCATCATTCATTGATTTTTCTAGGGTTGTTCACTTTACAACCACCCGTGAGTTTGACCAAATCTCCCACTTGAAGACTGATTTCAATCTGTCTTAACACATCAATCAATGCAGTAGCCTCCTTTGGTTTGTTACTCTAGTAGGCCAACTGAAGTTGAACATAACTTCAGTTTATCAATGGTCACCACCTTTGTTAACATATCTGTTGAGTTCTTACTTCCTTGGATCTTCTTCAATATGAGTACCTTATCCTCAAGCAGAGACCCAATGAAGTGATAATGACAATCAATGTGCTTTGTTCGAGAATGAAATGTTGAATTCTTTTCTAGATGTATCCCATTATGGCTATCACTATGTAAAACACTCTTCACCTGGATAAATCCTAGTTCTGTTAACAATCCTTGAAGCCATATCAATTTTTTACTAGCTTTTGTTACTGGTACATACCTAGCCTCTGTAGTGGATAAAGCAATGATCTTTTGTATCTTCGATATCCAATTAACAACTGCAGTTCCAACAATGAATACATAACCATTGGTACTTTTTCGGTGATCGTCTTCACCTCCAAAGTCTACATCTACGTAGCCTTGTACTTTTAATTCTCCTTTACTAAAGTACAAACATTTCTCTGTAGTGCCTCTTAGATACCTCAAAACTCACTTGACTGCTTCCCAATGTGCTTTACCTATATTTGACATAAATATACTAACAATTCCCACTGCATGCATGACCAATGCCGCCTTGTACAGACCATTGTGTACATCAAACTTTCAATAGCTAAAGCATACAAAACCTTAGCTATGAATTTTATTTCTTCATTTGTTTGAGGGGAATGATTGGATAGGCAAAAATGACTAGCCAAAGGTATGCTGACTGGCTTGGTGTCGCCCATGTTGAATCTTTGCAAAACACGGTTGACGTACTCTACCTGAGATAACTGCAAAATCCCTTTTTGCTTATCTCTTGTGATTTTCATTCCAAGGATTTTTTTTGCGGGACCCAAGTCCTTCATGTCAAATTCTTTGACAACTACCACTTCAAGCTTCTAATCTCATCCATATCTGAACCAATTACTAACATATTATCGGCATAAAGTAGCAAAATGATATAAATGGACTTATATATCTTGAAGTAGCAACAGTGGTCGGCGTTGCACTCTTGAAAACCTTCCTTGTGCTTGAACCCATCAAACTTCTCGTACCACTGCCTTGGGGCTTGTTTCAGGCCATACAAGCGCTTCTTCAATTTGCACACCATATTCTCCTTCCTTTTTTTTTTTCTTGATAAACCTTCAGGTTAGTGCATGGATATCTCCCCATCCAAATCTCTGTGAAGAAATGCAATCTTCACGTCCAACTGCTCAAGATAGAGCTCTTCACTGACAACAATACTTAACACGGACCTGATAGTATTAAGCTTCACAATTGGAGCAAAAATTTTCAGTGTAGTCAACCCCTTCCTTTTGCTCAAATCCTTTGACAACTAGTCGAGCTTTGTATCTCTTTGGAACCATCATACTCCACTTTCACCCGAAACACCCATTTGTTGTGAAGTTCCTTCTTTCCCATGGGTAACTCAGCTAGCTCCCATGTCTAATTGAAGATCAAGGACTTCATATCTCCTTCCATGGCAAGCTCCCACTTGTTGGCATCTACGACCTGACATGCTTCCTCATAGTTTTGAGGCTCCTTTCCATCAGTTAACAACATAAAGTTCATGTAACTATTGTTAGGGACATGAGGCCAAGAAGACCTTCTCAATACAGGAGCTGAAGTACGAGATGTTGGTGTGTCAGACTATTACTCGCTATTTGTTTAGTTGATTCCTTTGACTGAGAATTCTCAACTATAGGATTTTCTAGGACATCAGCCACCTCTGCATGCATTGGCCCACTATGTTTTGAGCTGTTAGTGTATGCGTTATATCTGTCCTTGTACAACACTCTTTCGTTGAACATCACATCTTTACCGATGAAAGGCGGTAGCCAAACTCATCTTCACCATAACCGATGAAAGTGCACTTCTTTGATTTAGGATCAAGCTTATCCTACCTTGATCACTGATATGCACATATGCTACACAACCGAAAACTCTAAGATGTTTGAATTTTGCCTCTTTTTCGCTCCATACCTCTTCTGGTATTCTATGCTCCAATGGTACCGATGGACCTCGGTTGATAAAGTAAGTTGTTGTGTTAACAGCTTCTCCCAAAACTGCTTCGGTAGGCCAGACTGTACACACAAGCTTCTAGCTCTTTCAGTCAACGTTCCGTTCATATGCTCAGTTACACCATTGTGTTGAGGCGTACTCGGCATGGTCCTCTCCACTCTGATTCTGTGCTCATAGCAAAAGTTATTGAATCTTATGTCTTCATATTCACCAACATTGTCGATTCTGAGCTTTTTGATCTTTAACCCTGTCTCATTTTCAATCATGGCTTTCTATATCTTAAAAAGCCTCGAATACTTTAGACTTATGTTTCAAAAAATAGATCCATACCTTCCTAAAGTGATCATCAATAAAAGTCATGAAGTATTGATTCCAACCAATGGATGAGATGGTCGTTGGTCCCCAAACATCAGAGTAAACAAGCTCGAGTCTTTCCTTCTTTGGGGTCTCTTCTACTTGTTTAAAAGATGACTATTTTCTGCTTTCCAAGTATGCATTAATCGCACATGTCAATTTTCACTGACTGAAAACCTAGTAATTTCCCCTTCAAAATCATAATCTTCACCCCTTTGTCACTTATATGGTCAAATCTCTGGTGCCATAGTTTTGAAATTTCATTGTTTGCTGCAACTACAATCAAATTATGTGCCCCTTTTGTCTTGTAAAGAGTGGTACTCTTATTACCGTGAGCAATCGTGATTGCACCCTTTGAAATCTTTGAATTATCGTCGTGGAAGACCGTTGTGTAGTCGTCATTGGACAATCGACCTATTGAGATTAAGTTCTTCCTTTGGTCAGGAATATGTTTAACATTCTTCACTTCCCAAACAGAACTCATTCAACTTAAAATCTTTACTACATCATTGCCAACAATATTACAAGATTGTTCATTACCAAATTAAACTTTTCCAAGGTTTCCGAGGACATAATTCTCGAAAAATTCTTTCTGTGAAGTAGCATGATAGGATGCTCCATAATCTAACACCCAAAATTCTTCCTTGCTCTCTAAAGAGCATATTAATGCATCATCTCCCCCTGAGATGGAAGTGATATTTGCCTCTGCCTTCGCCTCCTAATTCTTTGGTGCACTCTTGCACTGATTTTTGTAGTGCCCGAGATTCCCACAATTCTAACACTGGACAGCCTTCGAGCTTTAAGAACTATGATGACTAATCCGAATAACACAAGTCACTTTGGACTTTGACTAATCCGAATCAAGTCAGGAACACCCATTTAAGGGGCAAAGTTCTCTCACCACCTATTTTTCTATTCACAATATTTGAACTCGAGACCTTACTTAGGGTGAATCAAGTTCCTTGCCTTGCCACTGGAACTATCAGACATTAGTGAAGGGTTCTTTTTTTATATAGCTTCGCTTATACTTACAGGTGTTATTTTGTATAGCACCATGTGAGGTTATATTGCATTTATAGTCTTTTGTTGTAACTTAGGTGCTAACTCACTAATCGAGAGATGCTATAAGGATACAAATATAAAGATGACTACTAACTGATGCATGACTGTTACCCCCTAAATGACTTGTTTGTTGCCATTGATGAAACCAACAGTTGATCCTTTCTATTTTTTTGTCTAGACCTTCAATATCCAAAAATTACATTAGACTTTGACTAATCCGAATCCAACGGGAAGACCCATTTAAAGGGACAAATCTCTCCAAACGTCTATTTTTCCATTCACAAGACTCGAACCGAAGACCTTGCTTAAGAGGAACCAAACTCGTTGCCACATAAACCAATAGGCATTAGTACAATGGATCCTTTCTATTTAGTTGTGTATTCCTACTAACCTTAGTTATAAACTATAGATTTTGATTCCTCGAGAATTTGTTAAGAGTGCATATTGCTGCGATGTCAATAGAAATCAAAGACGTCAAATAACGTTTAAATTCTGACAGCTAAATAAAAGAAGGGTTTTACTAGCCAGTATACTAAAGATATTATTAAAGAATCAACAAAAGAAAAATTCGTCTTGAAAAGTTAAATATATCACTTTTTGATGTATTAAATACATCATTTTCCCTTAAAAATTTCCCTTCTTGATTTATTCACTCGTTAGTGGCCCAAGTACCTTAAGGAACTTGTATTCAAGTATATAAATGTAAATAAGCTAAGGGAGAACGTCAAAAGGGATGCAAATTGTAATATTTTTATGCGGGCCTGTGTGCCCCGGTTTTAATTTTTGAAGAAGCTAAGTCCATTGACTAGCCTTAACATACACATGCAAATACATAAGTGGATGGCATTATGCAATAGCAGGCCTTGCGGCTTAGCCTTTAACACATGCAATGGCCTAGCCTAGACTGGATATACGTAACGTATACTGGGCTGGGGAAAAGGGTACTTCATTACTTCAATAGCAGAACACACCATACAAAAATGAAGTGTTCATCAACAACAAGCCTGCCATCAGCAGCTTGCTTCGTATCAAAATGCTGCAAGCAAGACGGTGTCTCTCGCCGTAGTGGTAATTGTTATAAATTAAGTAAATCTTCAATTTGATCACTAAAATTATAACACCATATCAACCTCTTTCTTGACATTAACAAAATTTCAAAAACGTATCCGGAGGCAAAATTTCAAACGTTAATCAATCTAATCCCTCCGTCAATAACGTCAAGGACTAGATTGATTGAAATTTGAGACTAAATTATAACATTCGACAACTATGAGGACGTTTTTAAAATTTCGTTAATATTAGGGACGAAATTGATATAACGTTACAATTTCAACGACCAAATTGGAAGTTTACTCCATATAGATTGGACAGGACCTAATTTAGTGTATAATAACTGGGTGTACAATAAACATCTGCATAAGACAGACCTGACTTGGAGAGCAAATTAGATCGAAGCATAAACATAGGGCTCCGAGTCAATTGGGTAATGTCTGGTGGAAATTATTTATAACTGGACTAAAATCAGCTAGAGAAATGATAATTGATAATCATAATAATAGAAGATATTGTCAAAAGTATCATCTATCATAGCGCCCCCAACAATCAAACAGAATAGAACAGGAAAGATAGTATAAGTTGTCTTTACGTAATGATCTACAACTATAAGGCACACATTAAAAACATACAATGATTAGACAACATAAAATGGCATCATAATATAAGGAGTTTTGGAAAAACACAACCATAAGCATGGGAAAATAAAGTAGAAACATACCGCATAAAACTCACCGACACGTACATGGTACCAAGTCCTGCAAGACATGCACCCTAGACACAACTAAAGTTTAAAGTGTAGTAGTTCAGCTACACATGGGGCCAACAAGACCCTTTATTCGAAATGAAGGACACAAACCCAAGTAAACAAGCAGAAGCATAACAGTGAATGTGAGAACATCATTCTTCCTCCAAATTCAGAATTGAGCACACATTATTCTTCCTCAGATTCTGACTCTGCAGTCTGAAGCCAATCTATGAAGGGTTGAACATTCTTCCAAATCTGAGAGTCCTTGTTATCGCCTTTCAGCCCTTTTTCATACCACTGCACTATGTGCTCTTCCAACAATACATCAGCATCATAGAGTGCCTTCAAAACCAGGGCAACCTCCTTCAATGCATTGGAAGTGGAATTGCAAGAAAATTGTTCAATTGCATGCAGCAATAACAACTGTGAACCCTCTTCCCCAGCAACAGCAGCCGCAAGGTAGCTCTTCTTCTTGATTACTTCTTTAGCAAACCCTTTCTCCATGCCATCAAATAAGGCTTCATACAGAGCACTCATCTTTTCTTGAGCAGAAGCAGGAAGTGCTGCCAGATGGGACTGCAATTCTTTTACACCAACACCTTTCTTCAAACTTGCTTTCACTTCCCCTACCAGTTTCCTGTTGTCCATCGAGTTACCATTCTCAGAACCATCAGCCTTACTTGCTGCTCTTTTCTTCTTCTCTGGTTCATTCGTTGAGAGCATGACCATATCAGCTGTCACAGCACTTAACTGTTCTTGGACACGTTGACGAGCAGCATCAAGTGAGGTATCTGTTTGCCATTGTACATCGTCATCTTCATCATTAGCAGCCTCTTTCTCATCAATTTGACTGTGAGTAGGCGATGTATGGTCTTCATCAGAGCCACTTCCTTTCTTCTTTGATGAGGTAGATTTTGCATTGCCATTCTTTGAAGATGAAGGGACTTTCTTCTTAACCTCTTTCTTCAGTTTTTTCAGTTCCTCGTCAGCAGCTTCACCTTCCTTCAGTCTCTCCTTCTCAGCTCTCCTCATGGCCTTCTTGTCTTTCGATCCTTTCTTTACTTCAGGAGGGTTCTTTAGGATGAAGGTAGTCAGCTTGTCTCTCATATCCACATCAGACACAAATCCACAAGCAGCGCATTTCAGCTGGATCATTTGATTCTTCGTAATCAAGATATCAGTTTCAGGATTTCCACAACCATAGCATTGGACATATTTCTTGATGAAGTTCTCAAGAAGGCCTGCAAGTTTTGAAGTATCATGCGCTCCATTAACATGAGAAGTGCCAGTTTTCTCATCAAATTTCGATTGGGCTCCAAGTTCGCAACCAAAATACTTTGTTGTGTAAGACGCTGGCCTTGCCAACGCCTTTGCAATATCAACCATATTGACAACATTTGTTTTGATGCCGTTACCTCTACCCTCAATTTTTGTAATCATTTTAGGCATCTTATACCTATAGAAGGCATCATCACTATTTCCAGCACCAATGTTCTGCAACGCCATGATGACTTAGACACACTCTCAAATATGCTCAGAGATAGCAAATGATGGAAGTCAAATTATATTCAGCTTCGATATTCGCCTCTAAGGCTGCTTTTACCCTCAAAGACTCTCCTTCTGCGATTATGGAAGGTGGCCAACCGCAACCAAAAATATCAGGGGTTTCCTGGTATGTCTCAGGATGCATACAGCTAACTCTCTGCAGAAAGGGTCTGTAATTTTTTCTAGAAGAAGAAAAATAGGTTCCAAGCAGCTCAGTTGCTCCCAAATGGATAGTAGCCTGTTCAAACATGAAAGAAACTTTAACGTGACACCTTCAACTTGAAATCTGCTACAGCGGAACCTGCAGGGATATCAAGCCAACAACTGGAAGCTTCAAAACTCGTACGACTCGAAGGCTGATGTCTACAATTGTAATGTCATAAGAAAAAAAATTATTTAAACAACAATACGGAAACTCATGGGAAGTCATAAAAATAATATAATAAAATCAACAAAAAAGACCTAGGAAAAATACAAAATCAAGAACCAAGCCTTACATCAGCCTATGGAAAACCAAAGGCTAATTTGTTTTGTTTCTAATTTATTGTTTTCATTAATAATTATAAAAAATGTCACATTGTTTTTATTTTGTTTCTTATTTTCAAAGATTTGTACAGAGAAACAAGTTACCTGTACAAATCTTTGAAAAGAGGAATGAGAATGAAACTTGTTGTCTTTTTTACATTATTAATGAAAACGAAAATGAAAATAGGAAACTAAAAACAAAGCAAACAGCCCCAAATTTTCAATAAATAAAGGAAAGCAGATAAATGGGTTCTCCTATATTTTCTTATATCTGTCAAAGAAATGCAAGCAAAGAATAATCACGCAACATGTATCCTAAAGCATATAGTGAATCAAAGTTACCTTCTATTGTTTATAAAAAAAAAAAAAAAAAGGTTACCTTCTATCTCGTAAAGCAAATGGCAGAGTAACTTATTTAAAGTAGGAGCAAGGCAATCCTCTAAGCTTAAATAATGAAACAGATTCTTTGAAAACCTAAAGCTCAAACATATCAAACAAAACAGGCTTGAGTTTCGTCAAAGGCTAGCACCTTTAAGTCTGCAAACCCTTACAATCAAAAGACCCATAAATTGGAAAAAAAAAAAAAAAAATCGAACCTAACCACAGTCTCATAAACAAAAAAAAGAAAAAGTTCAAAAAGAAAACAAAAGACATAAAATGACAACAATCACTGTCAATATTATTATCATCGTAAACAAAAACAAAAAAACTAAGCAGATGCATACAGATGATCAAATGAAAAACAGATCTAACTAAAATTAAAAACACAAAACTTGAAAAGTGGTTGGTACCTGAGACTGAGATCAGAACCTGCGGTGTCTCTGAAGAATGAAGATAGGAAGAAATAGGGATAGAGTTTGAGATGGTGAGGCGGCGCAGTGATATGTGTCGTGTATATATATAATAGTAACGCGTTGGTTGAGGTTGAGGGGTTTCTACCGAGTCCGGTTGCGTTTTGATTATGATTATTATTAATCTTACCGCATCAATCACAATTTCAGTTCAATATCGACCGTTCATCATGTTGACTTATTGGACATATTTTTCAAACCTCAACTTGTGGCCGTACATCACACATGATGATATTGATAACCTGATAACATCCACTGACTCGTTCGAAAACAAATAATACTATTTTTTATTTAGAATTATTATATCTAAATTTATATTCCGTGCATCTTATAGAGAGAAAAATATATAACTTATTAATATTTATATTATTTTTTATCTAATACTAACTTTTTAATGGAATTTAATTAGAATTTAAAAAATAATTAAACACATGTCTTTATTAACCGCTATAATTTTGTTTACACCCCCTCATGTTTCATGAGGTTTGGATTTGTGATATTATCCGATCGAAAGAAAAAAGCAAGTTTCACGAACTTTTCTGATATAAATGTTTTGGGAAAAACTGAAAAAAATAGATTGGGTTGATAATTAATTATATGTATAATTAATTATTGTAATAATTGATTATAATCAGGATTTGTTTTTGTTTGGGTATGTTTATTGAAAAGTGATTTTAAAATAATTTATCTCGTTTGGATAATGTAAAAAATCGTTTTTATATGGTAAATTACGAAAAAGGGCATGAAGTTATTTGTATAATTTAATAATATTTGTTTGGAAGTTAGTTTTGTAAGGATAATAAGGGAAGAGAGTTTTAAGAATGAAAAATAATCAAATTACAACAATCTTAAGCTAAAACAAATTAGATGATATAAAATAATTTTTTCCCAAAAAAAAGCTTTTTTTTATAAATTTAAGCAAATTGCCAAACAAGAAAGATTATTTCAAAAACTGTTTTTTTCATTCAAAACAGCTGAAATCCAAATAATCCAGTTTTCTCAACCATGTTAAAAGAGGAAAAACCTTCAAACTTGCAACCAGCAAGTTTCAAATTTCCCCATCAGAACCTTTTTTCCCTCAAAACTAACTTCATTTTTCTGTACCCATTTGAGTTTTGGTTCTTGTAACTTATACTTGTGAAGTTGAACCTGAACATTCTTCTTCTTTTGGTGGCAACTTCTTATGGCTATTACCCTTCTTCTTTTTCTTATGGCTATTAACCTTCTTTTACTGGCTATGGGTATTCATGTTTTTACAAATTACAAATAATCATGTTACTAATTACTTTAATATAGACAGTATACATGTTGCATGATCGTTATTGACTTATTGTAATTGCGATCAGGTGGGCTCATCCTCAATTCAAGTGAATGTAGGGGGCGTGATTGCTACAATGGTTATCTAGAAGATTAGCGGACTGCTCGAACCTGGCTGGGCTGATACGGGCTTCATCGGATCGTGCTAAAAAAACTCGGATTTAATTCGGGCTCAAAATTTGCAACCCAAGCCCTAAATTTTACCGAGTCTGTTTGGTTCGGCCCTGCCGACCCAATTTGTCGCCTCTAGCTACATCCTCATGATTCCCAAAATAGTTCCATGTTTTTGTTGTTTTGAGTTTTGGCATTAGTCAATGTAGGATTTTTGAGGAAATAGGAAAAATGGGTTTGTTGTTGGCCTATGGCAACCATCACCCAAGATGGGAGGGGTGAATTGGGTGTTCGTGTATTTTGAAATTTTTTTGCAAGTACAATAGTTTCACAAACACTTAATGAAATAAACAGCGAAATTTGATCAATTAGAGTTTATGGAATATGCAATACAATTGATAAGCTATTATGAGAGACAAAGTAAATAGAACGCAAACAAGAATTTATCTTGGTTTGATCACACCACCGTGATCTACATCCAATCCCCATACCACGTATGAGTTTTTTCACTAAACCCAAGCTTCACAGGTGCTTGAGAAACCTATACAATTTTGAGCACTCTTCACAAGAGCCTGTAGAGTTTTAGGGATGCATATCCAAGGCACACCCTGACCTCTCCAAAATTTATCGGGTACTTAGGAAACCTTTAAGTCAAGCACTCTTCTGTAAGAGCCTTTGGAGTTTTTGGGACGCGCTCAAAGCTCCTCCAACCCTCCAAGATTCTCAAGGTATTTGGGAAACCTTTGTTCGAGCACTCTTCTCCTTAGACCACACCCTTGAGCAATAGCCTCTAGACTTTAGGGATCTTCTACCCTGCACAAGCTTGCATGTGGCTTACATGTGCTTGGGTAACCTTTGTTCGAGCATTCCTCTCATCGGGTCGCACTCTTGAGCAAGAGCCTCTAGGTTTTACAGGATCGTCTAACCTCAAGTTTCACATGTGCTTGGTACCTTTGTTTGAGCATTGTTCTCCTCAGTCAACACCCTTTAGCAAGAGTTATTAAGTCTCCAAGCACTTGACAGATTGTTAACCTTGAGTTTTGATGAATCCAAATATTAAGTATAATTAAGTGAACCAAATGAATATTGTTGACGCTTTATATTAAGTATGCATACTAAATCAAAGTTAAGTCTTTGTATGTTTATAACTATAAGCACTGCATCAAGCGATAACCATTTCTTGAGAGAAGTTCTCCATATGACAAACCGTCAAGTATCAACCGTCAATTGACTTAGCAAATCAAGTGTCAAAGTAGCAATCGTTCAAAGATGTGAAGAACCAAGTATTTAATAAAAATATGTCTCATACCGTAAAGGGCTATAAGTCCAAAACTTGAACACATCCAACAATCATCAATGTTCCAAAGCATCTAAAGATGAAGTCCTAAACTATTTAAATGACTACGTATTTGAGAAAGCATCTCATTTCGTAAGTCAAATGTTTATGGACCGTTGTACCTCGTTGGAAAATGAAGTTATCCTTTTGTGCCAGCTACAAGAAGTCTTTCGACTGATACTCCTACGACTTGCATCAAGATGGAAAACTTCACTACTCAAGGAGCAAGCTCGCTGCTACAAATCTCTGCTTATATTTTTCCTTCAGAAAAAGTGAGACCAACGTTTCTCCTTATTTAATGCATGATTAGAACGGTTTGAATTTATGGAGATTTAGACAGTTTGAATTACAAAAATCACTACCTGAAGAATGTCTCTAACAGATCAAATTGATTGAAGCCTATAAATGGAAGACTTTGATGAACTCTTCATTAGAGAACACACATACAAAGAACAAGCATTTACCCTGCACAATTATTTCTTCATTCTTTCATTTTTTAAACTTCTCAAACATTTGTATTCAATAGAGAAGTTATTACGCAATCTTATCAACCTTCATATTTATTCATCCTCTCAGTGTTTCTGGTAGACTTGCCGGTTCTAAACCAAACATGCCACTTATTACTCTTTGTGAGTGTTAGAGCCTGGAGAGGCTTGGTGTGAATAGAATACTTGTTGCGTGTTAGTTGAGTCTAGAGAGACTAGGTATGCAAAGAATACTTATGTTCGTAACATGATCATTTATATTGAGAATCTTGGTGAAGCCAATGACTGGACGTAACCCACGCTGTTAAAGGTGAACCAGGATAAGATCTTTGTGTGATTCTCTCTTTCATAACCTTTTAGTTATTGCTTGTTTATTTAACTTGTATCTAACAAGGGGCTAATTATATTTCCTAAACAATCTCTCTTTTGCTAAAGGTTTTAAGCGTTAGGTTTCAAACGCTTGTGTTTGACAAGTTGCGAAAACTATCAGATGAGTGATACGTCTTATTGTCTTGTTGTATTGTTCCCTTCTACTATTTGCGAAAAGTTTAGGAAAGCACACAATGCAATCCCCCTTATAGGATCGCCTGACCTCTTCAAGCTTTACGGATGCTTGGGGACATTTACAATAGATATTAAAATTAAAATTGTTATTCAAGTATACACCGTGTAAGGAGATTCCACGTGATGAGCTCAGTTTTGGTGTTAACTTGAGGGAATAAGAATATGATTCTTTTTCACTTTCTCCCCCTAAGTTCCACATTTGCTTCAAATTTTAATTCTTTTATTTATAATCTTCGATCAATTTGATAGTCATTAGAAATAACTGATCAACTTGCTACTCTTCTTGAATTTGTACGTTCCGACTTCAATATCTGTTAAGAATTGTTGACTTGTTCCTTGATGCAAAAGCTAATGTTGAACAATGATATCAACATAGCAGGATACTTTAACAGAGAGTACTTTCGTATTTCGCGTGTAGCACAATGTAAAGGAAGACACTTTTTGGTTTTCCTTTTTTGGTGTTCTTGTGAGTTTCTTAAGGATATCTCTTTTCAGACTTTTGTTGCGCTCCAACTGGTGAACTATGTTTTTCTTGGAGAAACTTCTAGTTGATATTCGACCAAGTCTAGTTTGGTTAGACTCGTCTAAGTGTAGGTGTCGAACATTCTTCCAGATGCATAGACTATTTTATTGCGGCTAGTTTGTCTTCAAAGTGGTTTCTGTTGTGCTTGACCTTGTTTGTTGTAACACCTGGGGCTGATGAGGGCGGGGAGTGATCGTCGGTGCATGAGGAACGGACAAGGAGCGCCTCCTGGCAGGCTTCTAGGAGGAGGGATACATGAATGAACTGATTCACACCGGAATGAGAGGGATCCTAAGACTGTGCAGGTATGAGACTATGCAGTTAAAGGATGGCTTACAAGAATTGATTAGTATTACCTATACCAACAAGATACATCTTCTTTTCGGTAGCCCATCACTTAATAACTTCAAAGTTAAGCGTGCTTGACTTGGAGTACTTGTGGGATGGGTGACCTTCTGGAAAGTTTCCCAGAAAGCGTGTGAGTGAGAACAAATCACGCTGAAAAGACCCGTGTTGGTTTGTGGGGACAATCGACAATCCTGAAAGCATTCTGGGACGTTACATTTGTCTTCATTTCACTTCAACTTTTTGACTTAATCAGATTCTTTGACATTGTGTATCCCAAATTCATTTATTGATTAAATAATATTATCATTTGGCTTGATCATCAATCCTAATCATCTTGGTAGTGATCCTTATTCTTGATCAGATTTGACTTGATTTATCTTATGGTTGTCCTCAAGCATTCTTGACCCAAATGTAGAGTGGTTCAAGTAATTTTTTTTTTCTATGATTGATCCATTCCATCCAAGAATGATGGATCCAATCTTAACCTTGGAGCTAATTTCTTTTGTATTTGATGCTCTTTTGGTGTGTGTTGAGTCTCCTAACGTCTGATAGACTTTTAACCTTAAGTTTTGATGAATCCAAACATATATTATGATTAAATGAACCTGATGAATATTGATAATGTTGTGTATCGCAAGTGTACGATTTTGCCAAGTAATAAAATATCGTTCCACTAGGACTGTGTTGATGATTACCAATAACGTACGGTTATGATTATGTAGACAGAATAAAAGGCAGAGGTAATAGTGATAGAAAGAATTTTTGTAGATTTTTTTTTCGGAAAATAGAAAGTAGATCATACAAAAGAAGAGAAAATCAGTTTTAAAAAACTTTAGGATTCGGGTTCACCATGATGAATATTGCCAAGTCTTTAACGATTCCCCTATTATTAAGCTAGATTATTTTTTAAGGTAAATTATTCTTAGGTAATTATTATTCCCTTTCAGAATACAATAATGTGCCCAATCTAACCCAATTATTATTTTCACAACAATTGAGTTAAATTAAACCCTATAAGATCAACCACAATTGAATGAAAACCTCAAAAGATTTAATCTACTTTCGTGATTAACGACTCAAGTTTTGTTTTTAGAATTACAAAATCAAGTTTCACTTCTCATTTCTTCCCTTCATATCAAAGATCGTGCAAACATGTGGCCAAACATATTCACAAACAGTAGGCGTGCTAAATTCTGAATCAACGATAATCTCACATTCATAAGAGGAAACAAAAATCAAAACTTCATTGTCAATACATCATCGGGCTAAACCCTTATCCTAGAATGAAAGAACTACTCAGATATGTTCAAAGTACAATCCATAAGAAATAGGCAGAAAATTCAAACAACCAGAATAAAATGTAAGGAATAGAGGAAAAGAAGAACTCCAGTCAGAGAATTCTTTCGTTTCTTCGTCTTCTCCCTTTCAAATCCTCAGTTATTTGGTGATCTTTTGGACCTAATGCTCATTATCTAATGTCCAGGTGCCTCAAAATAGCTTCCCCACACCCCCTTTTATCAGTAAAGTCCTTTTGCAATAACTTTTCCCTCAATAAATAAGAACTAAGGAAATAAAAACGTGTTGACGTTCCACGATCCACGACCGTGGAACATTCCACGGGCTGGCCGTGGATCATTCTGACTTGGTCCTCTATATCTACTGTCAGAAGGCGAAGATAGAACACCAGAAGCCAGCAGGACTGTTGAAATCCTTGGATATCCCAGAATGGAAGTGGGATGATATATTTATGGATTTTGTGGTTGGTTTGCCAAGGACTACCAAGAGGCATGATGCAATTTAGGTGATCGTCGATAGGTTGACAAAGTGTGCTCACTTCTTACCTATTGGTGAGAGTTATACGTTGGAAAGGTTAACCCAGATCTATATTAAGGAAGTGGTAAATTATTCTTAGGTAATTATTATTCCCTTTCAGGATACAATAATGAGCCCAATCTAACCCAATTATTATTTTCACAACAATTGAGTTAAATTAAACCCTATAAGATCAACCACAATTGAATGAAAACCTCAAAAGATTTAATCTACTTTCGTGATTAACGACTCAAGTTTTGTTTTTAGAATTACAAAATCAAGTTTCACTTCTCATTTCTTCCCTTCATATCAAAGATCGTGCAAACATGTGGCCAAACATATTCACAAACAGTAGGCGTGCTAAATTCTGAATCAACGATAATCTCACATTCATAAGAGGAAACAAAAATCAAAACTTCATTGTCAATACATCATCGGGCTAAACCCTTATCCTAGAATGAAAGAACTACTCAGATATGTTCAAAGTACAATCCATAAGAAATAGGCAGAAAATTCAAACAACCAGAATAAAATGTAAGGAAGAGAGGAAAAGAAGAACTCCAATCAGAGAATTCTTTCGTTTCTTCGTCTTCTCCCTTTCAAATCCTCAGTTATTTGGTGATCTTTTGGACCTAATGCTCATTATCTAATGTCCAGGTGCCTCAAAATAGCTTCCCCACACCCCCTTTTATCAGTAAAGTCCTTTTGCAATAGCTTTTCCCTCAATAAATAAGAACTAAGGAAATAAAAACGTGTTGACGTTCCACGATCCACGACCGTGGAACATTCCACGGGCTGGCCGTGGATCATTCTGACTTGGTCCTCTATATTTACTGTCAGAAGGCGAAGATAGAACACCAGAAGCCAGCAGGACTGTTGCAATCCTTGGATATCCCAGAATGGAAGTGGGATGATATATTTATGGATTTGTGGTTGGTTTGCCAAGGACTACCAAGAGGCATAATGCAATTTAGGTGATCGTCGATAGGTTGACGAAGTGTGCTCACTTCTTACCTATTGGTGAGAGTTATACGTTGGAAAGGTTAACCCAGATCTATATTAAGGAAGTGGTAAGGTTACAAGGAGTGCCTTCTAGTATTATTTCTGACAGAGATTCTAGATTTACATCTAGATTCTGGAAGTAGTTACATAAATCTTTGGGAACTAAGTTAAGGTTGAGTTCTGCTTATCATCCTCAAACAGATGGTTAATCGGAACGAACGATTCAATCATTGGAAGATCTCTTGAGAGCTTGTGTTTTAGAACATACAGGAAGTTGGGATGAGTTCTTACCATTGATTGAGTTCAACTATAATAACAGTTTTCATTCAAGTATAGGTATGGCACCTTATGAAGCGTTGTATGGAAGAAGGTGCAGAACACCCTTATGTTGGTATGAGATAGAAGAAAGTCAAGTACTAGGACCGGAGATGGTAAAACAGATGACGGAACAGATCAAAAGGATAAGGAAAAAGATGAAAGCTGCACAAGATAGACAAAAGAGTTATAGTGGTAAGAGGAGAAGACCTTTAGAATTCCAAGAAGGAGATCACGTTTTTCTGAAAGTAACTCCAAGGACTGGAATTGGCAGAGCAATCAAATTTAGAAAGCTTACTCCTAGATTCATTGGACCATTTCAAATTATTCGTCGAATTGGTCCTGTAGCCTATTATATTGCTTTACCTCCAAACCTATCCAATCTTCATGATGTCTTTCATGTTTCTCAATTGAGGAAATATTACTCGATCCATCACACATTCTAGAACCAGAGTCAGTACAGTTGAAAGAGAACCTTGAGTATAAGACCTTACCAGTAAGGATCGCGGATAGAAGGATTAAGGAACTCCGAGATAAACATATTCCGTTGGTTAAGGTCATATGGGAAGAAATGACCGGAGATGCTATCTGGGAATGTGAAGAAGATATGCAGCAGCAATATCCACATTTATTTTAAGATACGTCAAATTTCGAGAACGAAATTTATTTTAAGGGGTGGAGATGTAACATCCTCATTTTCATTGCCTTAATTAACATATGAATATGTATTTGACTTGAAAGTATGCTTGGAAGGTATGCCTAGAATTAGGGTGGAATTATATAAGAAAAGGATGAAGAACAAGTGATCCAGAGCAGAACACTCAAGCGTGGAGCAATGGAGCGCTCAAGCGTGCTAACGCTCGAGCGTGGAGAGGGGTGGCCGCTCAGCGTGGCCACTCTGACCAGTTGACTGACAGTGATGGGACATAAAGTGACACGTGTCAGTTACGCGTCGCAGCTGGCACATGATAGGCGGTGACTTGGCGGTGAGAAAACATTAACGCTCAAGCGATGAGGAAGCTAACACTCAAACGTTGGAACGCTAAAGAGTGGAGAATCCCAACGCTAAAGCGTGGACAGTAAAATATTTTCCTATAAATACTTCATCATTTTCACCGTGAGAAGATTTTTTCACTCTTTATATATACAGAGAGAGCTCGAGGCAGAGAGCAGAGTTATGGCTGGAACTATGATTTCAAGTGGCGATCCGTTCGTTGATCCGATTCCAATTCCGCTGGTGTTTTCGTGATCAGCTCGACTTCTTCGATTCTACCGATTTATTTCTTTGATTCGTCGAGGATAAGCCGCTCCGTATCAACCTACATTGTGGTTATAAAATGTTCTTCCTTTATTTCTAGCTTCTATTCACGGTTATAGCTTCGTATTAGGGTTAATGCTATAGTCTACGTGTTATTTCCGTGATTAAGTTTGGAAGTTGCATTCGGGACCTTTTTGGAACTACAAGGCTGCGACTGTGATGCTTTGGAGAGGAGCAAGAAGTGCTCGTGTGTTCGTGATCGTCGCTACTTTTGCTATCAAGTGGGAGAAAGAACCACAATATCGTTGGGGAGGCATGAATAAAATAATATATATTGATATGCGTAGGGCGACCTAAACCCTACTAGTGGTTGAGTAACCGACAACACCTAACTCACATTGGCGACTATCTTTTGGTGGTGGCAATGCAGTTTTAGGCATTATAGGTTTATCGCCGATAGGTTGATTTTATGATATGTCAAGGTTGTATGCTTGTGTGCTAATATGCTTACCATGATACATGTTGATATGTATGTTGTGCCTAGTAACATGTTTAGGGTTACTTCAATAGTTACTATGAAATGATATGTTTACATGATTATTTAACATGATTATGGTTGCCAATGATATGGTAGTTGTTGTGATCATTGTTGTATGAGTAGAGATAGACAGTAATTCCTGATTAGGAGATGAACATGTGGTGAGGAATTTAAAGGATATATATGTGGCAGTGCTCAACCTAGAGATCTTGTTGATATATTCATGTTGAGATATAAAGTTCATACCCGGATATGCCGGAGAGAGTTGGTCGTAGTTGTGTACAAGTTGCGGTTGAGACACTAAGTCGTTGATCCGAGATGAATTGGTGAGGTTCATGCCGCATTGTTGTTGTTCATCACTGTGTTGGCGTACGGGCGATCGATCTTACCTGCGGGGAGATGATCATACCCATAAGTTGAGTTGTTAACAGGCGAATGTCCCGACCTGGCATGCGGGCGGGGGGATATGTCGTTGCCGTAACCTGAGTTGTTGACGGGCGGATATTCTGACCTGGCCTGCGAGCAGGGGATATGTCGTACCCATGAGTTGAGTTGAGCCAAGAGGGCTGTTGGCTAAACCTTGCATTACGGGGGGTGGCACAGTGATGGACGAGACATCTTGATTTGCTGGGGATGTCGCGTCGTGGCCGCGTTCATACAGTTGTTAGATGCATGAGTGTGAGAGACAGTAGCTAAAGGAGAATGATTTGGGAGATGATTGCTTGATGAGTGGTTGAGTGTTGCTATCTGTATATCTTATTTTATAGTTGTTTCCCTATTTATGATGTATTGTTGTTTCTTATCTCCCATATTCCTCTATGTTGTCTTTTATTCTAGCTTGTACGAGAAGATTCTGTTGACGAGCTGTCAGAGGAGATAGATGGCACACCTGTTGAGCCTGATGCTGGCGGGAGAGCCCCGGATCTCGGTGTTGGGAGATTTTGAGTTGCGGTACTGGGATGACGACTGTTTCTGGGAGATTGACTACTCCCAGTTACGAATGGTGTATATGGGTCCCACTACCGTATATTTTCGAGCTTGGGGATCGTCGAGGAGCTATCTTGTTGGAGACTTCCGGATTGCATAGAGGCTGCCATTGGAGAGACTATGGAACAGGCCGTGGGATTATCATCATGACTCAAATGCTGGATGGAGATTTCACGCATCCTTTAGGATTGGTTTTGTGGTCCGAAGCCGACATCATCGTGCTGAGAAGAGGATGAAAGAGTACCGTAGATGCCGGATTGTGATGTCGGAGAGCGAGATGGAGTATGAGGCGCTGTAGACTTATCGCCGGAGGTAGCGAGCATCTGTGGGGAGTTCCCGTTATCCCCGTTAGCGTTGTGTCGGGTGTAGTAGTCTTAGTTTTGTTATGGCCAGTACATGGGTTTGAGCGAAATGTATTTTTGGGGCCAGGAGAGGAAGTCTTATGTAGTTTCCTTTACTATCATGCTTTTGTTTGTATATGTGTTATTAGTTGCATACTTTGATAGAGTTTGATGTTGTTGTAGGCTCTACTGATGGAGCCAATACTTTTATATATGTATGATGTATATATGGTCGTGGTATCGGTGTTGGTTGTTTTTAATTTTTCGTGTTTTTATATAATCACGCTAGGTTGTAACGTTAAGAATATGAATTCGGGTTACTAAATGGGACCTCCAAGGAGGGGTTGTCTCACCAGTACTGCATATCTTATGAGAAGACATCTTTGGAAGGATTTAGTTGATTTTCAGTCTTCTAACCTTGGTCCTTGGTGTTTTATAGGAGACTTCAATGTTGTTTTAGGTGCTCATGAGGTTAGAAGCTCTTCTCTACCTCTAAAAGTAGCTAGTGATGATGTAAAAGAATTCAATGAATTTGGCAATCTTATTCATCTCACTACAAGAGGAGCCAATTTTACTTGGAGCAATGGTAGAAGGGGGCATGCTCATACTAAAAAAGGCTTGATAAAACCATTTGTAACAATGCTTGGTTGGATTTTTGGTGTTCAACTTTTTACTGTACTTTAGTTAGAAGTCAGTCAGATCACTTACCTCTTCTAACATCTAATAAGGTGATACATTCAGTCCCTTCTCATTCAAATTTCATAAAGTGTGGGGTAGCCATTCTGATTGTCAAAGGCTTATAAAGGAAGTATGGAATACACCTGTGTATGGCTGCCCTATATCAATTTTATCCCAGAAATTTAAGGCTTTAAAATGTGAGTTGAAGAGCTGGAACAAACTTGATTTTGGTAATATTCATCTTCGAGTGGAATTTGCTCTTGCTGTTGTTGATAACATTCAAATGCAAATTAACTGTGCGGGTGCTTCTGATGTTTTGATAGAGCAAGAAGTCTTAGCTCAAATTGAATTGCAACAAGCTCTTAATTATGAAGAGGAATTTTGGAGAGAAGAATCTAGAGTTAAATGGCATTGTCAAGTTGATAGGAATACCGCATTCTTTCACAGAATTACTAAGATAAGAAATGTCTCAAAGGCTATTCTATGCTTAAAAATGGTGATACTGTAATTGATGATTCTGCTGGTATTGCTCAACATGTTATTAGCTATTTCTCAAGTCTTGATGTTGTTCCTAATCACTGTCAACCAAATGATCTAATTAGTAATGTTGTGTCTGCTGCTATTTCTTCTACAGATAACAACTTTTTGATTAAAAAGCCAACTATGGAAGGGATTAAGCAAGCAATCTTTGTTATGAATGGTGAGGGAGCTCCTAGTCCTGATGATTTTGGGGGATGTTTCTATCAAACATACTAGGACATTGTTAGTCATGATGTTTGCAGATCTTTCACTCAGTTTTTTGAACAAAACTGGCTAATGCCTAACATGAATTCTAATCTAGTTGTTCTGATTCCTAAGATTCCAAATGCTGATAGAATTGAGGACTATAGGCCAATTGCTTCAAATTTCCAGTTCAAGATGATTACATAAGTTTTAGGAGATAGACTTGCTCTTACTGGTCTTAAAATTATTTCAATGCAGGAAAGAGGATTTATCAAAGGTAGGCATATTCAGATTGCATCTGTATTGCCTCAAAAGCTGTCAATTTGCTGGATTATAAATCTTTTGGTGGTAATTTGGCTTTAAAACTTGATATAAGGAAAGCCTTTGACATTTTAGATTGGAATTTCCTTTTATTGACTCTTGAAGCTTTTGGTTTTAACAAAATTTTCTGCAATTGGATCAAAATCATTCTGCATTCGGCTAAGCTTTCTTTTCCGGAAAATGGGAAGCCTGAGGGTTATTTTTCATGTAAAAGAGGAGTAAGGCAAGGGGATCCCTTATACTCTTTATTATTTTGCCTAGCTGAGGATGTACTTAGTAGAGGCATTTCCAATCTGGTTGATGCAGGAATTCTAAAAACTATCACTGGTCCTAGAAATGTCTCTAAACCTAGCCATATTTTATATGCAGTGATGTTCTGATTTTTTCCAAGGGAACTAAGAGAAGTCTGGATGCATTGATGAATTTATTCATGGAATATGGTCAAGCTTTTGGCCAACATTTGAGTTTGAATAAATGCATATTCTATTTAGGTAATATTCCTCCAAGTAAATCTCTGAAGCTTGATTGTATTCTTGGTTTTACAGTAGGTTCTTTGCCTTTCAACTATTTAGATGTGCCTCTCTTCAAAGGCAAGCCTAAAAAGATACATTTGCAACCAATTGCTGATAGAATTTAGTAAAACTTGCCTTTTGGAAGGGGTCTCTCTTATCTTACATGGGTAGAGTTGAGCTTGTCAAGTCGGTTCTTCAAAGCATGCTTCTTCATAGATTTCATATATATGCTTGGCCGATTTCTTTGCTTAGGGAACTTGATAAAAGCATAAGAAACTTTATTTGGGCTGGGAATCCTGCAGTTAGAAAAGTTTGCATTGTTGCATGGCAGAAGATTTGTGCTCCTGTTGTAGAAGGTGGCCAGTCTCTCAAGGCTCTAAGTGATGCTGCATTGTTGAAATTATCTTGGGAAATGATGGCTTCAAACAAGGAGTGGGCTATATTTTTTAAAAACAATTTCATTTGCAATAACAAGCCTACTGCTAGATATATAAAATCTTCTATTTGGCCAGGCATAAAAGTGAATACGCAAGTGGTGTTGGATAACTCCATTTGGCAGATTGGAGATGGTAAAAATATTAATTTTTGGCATGCTAATTGGATATCTCAGCCTATTGTTGATCTTATGCAGATTCCACAAAATATGCATCAGCTAGGATAACTATTCCTGTTTTCCATGCTGTGGATGAACTTATTTGGCAGACTTCTTCCACTGGGATTCTCTCTTCCAAAGAAACTTACTTGCAGTATAAACCAGCCCAGTCTCATTTTCTTGGTCTAAACTGATTTGGAATCCAACAACCCCTCCATTGAAATCTTTTGTTACTTGGAGAGTATTACAAAATAAAATTCTAACTGATGATCAATTACAAAAGAGGGGATGTATTATAGCTTCATTTTGTAATCTTTGTCACTCAAATGTTGAATCCATGCATCATTTATTTCTTAATTTTGGTTATGCTAAGAAACTTTGGATGTGGTTAAGTTTAGTTTTGAACCATCAAGTAGACATTTCCTCAATAGATTCTGTTCTGGCCATTTGCAATAAAGATTGGAACCCGCAAGTTAAGGAGATTGTCACTGCTGCTGTTATCAACATCATTTGGTTGATTTGGTTTGCTAGAAACAAAAATCGGTTTGAGGACAAGCAAATATCTATGAGAGCTACAATTGGAATCATCAAGGTTTCTGTTTCTCTTTCTGGAAACTCTTCAAAGCATCATATGTCTTCTTCCATGGATGATTTCATCATTCTCAAGTTCTTTGGTGTTTCAGGACATCCTAGTAAAATGCCTAAAATCATTCAAGTTGATTGGAATCCTCCAAATTGTGGCTGGATCAAGATTAATACAGATGGAGCTTCCAAAGGATCCTCTGGTCCAGCTGGGGGAGGTGCAATTTTTAGAGATCGAAGTGGAGCTATTTAAAGTTGTTTTGCTGAGTTTTATGGCATCAAGGACTCCTTCTTTGCTGACCTCAATGCAGCCATATCTGCAATAAAAGTTGCTGCTGCAAAAGGGTGGAAAAAATATGGATGGAGTGTAATTCCTCCTTGGTGGTTCAAGCTTTTTCATCCATAGAAATTGTTCCATGGAGAATTAGAAACAAGTGGAAAAATTGCATGATGATTGTTTCATCTTTTGACTTTAAAATCTCACATGTTTTAGAGAGAATAATCATTGTGCGGATAAGTTAGCTAATTTTGGGGTTGTATCTAAGTGTTACACTTGGTGAGATTTAATCTCTTCTTTTCTTAGGATAGACTTTTTCCGTAATGGTCGGGGTCTTCCTAATTATAGGTTCAAATAAGCTCTTTTTCTTTGTCATGGGTTTGATTTATGTCCCCCCATGACTCTTGTATTCTTTTCTTTTTATTAATAAATTTTTGGTATTCTGCAGATGATGGATAAAGTTTGAGGTGCCAACCTAGTTGGTATGTCTTTCTCTATAGTGATGCTTTTGCATACCAATTCTTTGCTTAAAAAAAAAGCTCGACAATACTCCTGCAGTAGCAAATGCAAAACCCCTATAAGAAATAACAAATTACATATGAAGTTGACAGTGATATCAAGCTACCCAATAAGTTCTGAATTGTTTCATCCTAAAATAAATAAGCTCCGTAAACATAAAATTTTGATGCCATAATGCTAAACAAAATGAATTCAAAGAATGCGACAATTTAAGAACAACTTTGACAGATTCAGCAAAAACAAAATTAATAACTCCTACTAATTGAATTCCACTATATCATAAAAAACAATGTTAACAGATTCAACAAAAACAAAACCAGCAAGCAGGAAAAATGCTTCAAATCTTCAAGGTGATCTCCTCATGTCCTTCATCCACCTTCAGAATAAGAAAATAATTTGTCATTAGACTGAAAAATACTTTAAAATAACAATGAACAAATATAAGAAAGAAAAGATGACAAAATATAAAGGTTAACCTTTGACTTTCTCTTCAAATTATACTTGTGGCGAAGCTAATCTCCACCGCAAATGAGTGTCTCAATAGATTGCTCATTAAACTTAGAACAATGCTCGTCAATAACTCTACCTCAAGCACTGAATGTAGACCCCGATGTCACAGTTGAAATTGGTACTACTAGTATATCAGCAGCAAGCTTTGATATGATCTTATATTTTAAGCTGTTGTTCCTCCACCATTCCATAGCACTAAAGGAGCTATTATTACTATCGGAAATATAAACACCTTCTTCCAAATAAACTTGTAATTCTGATCTTCTTTGAGGAATTGCTTCCTTTTCAAGCCCAATGCTCATGATTTGGTCAAATCCAGTAATGAATGAAGATCTAGACTCGGTGGAAGAGAGGTTGGATTGTTGCCACCATTATGTCCTTTTGTAGAAGATGACTCATGCAAACTCAGAGACACATCTTCGTTATTTTTTTTTTTTGCAACTTCTTCAGGTTTATATATCATGGGATATCATATATCAATAATTTGAAATTTGCCTCTAGGATCTAAAACACTAGCAATTTCCATCAACAAATTACATTCCACCCAATATTTGTCAAATTTAATTTTCATTCAAGTTGTCAACTCTCTCATAAAAAGATTCGAACCTTCAGCTGCATTATCAATTACTTGTTTCACCCTCCAAACTTAAGCAAAATACAAATTAGAAGTAGGATACTCACTACCTGAGATTACATGAGTAGCAAGATTAAACACTTCTAGAAGTCTACTTTGTCAACTTTGTTCCAATCTTCAAGTGAAGGTGCATAATCATAATGCAGCTCTCTTTCCTTATAAGCTATGAAGACGGTCTTAAATTTCAAAGCAGTTGTCAACATAAGAAATGTTGAATTCCATCTTGTTGGACAATCCATAATAAGCTTCCTATCTTTCAAGCGCTTTTGCTCAACAACATCACAAAAAGCCTTTAACCTTGCGTCATTATAGTTAATGTTGGAATCAACATTCTAAGAGTTAATATACTTCACACTTTCACGAATATTAAAAATGATATTCTTAACCTTACCAAGGCGATCTTGCACCAACAGATTTAATATGTGTGCACAACATCTAACATGCAACAAAGCACCACTAAGAAATAATTTACTACTTAGAGACAAGTACTCCTTGAGATTTCTCAAAGTGAATCATTATAAGCGACGTTATCAACAGATACTGAAAAAGCTTTATTTTCAATCCCCTATGCTTTCAAACACTTAAAAATTGCATCCACCACATCAATTCCACGCCTTGGAGCAAACACTTTCACAAAACTCAAAACTATTTTTTGAAGTTTCCACCTAGCATCAATGAAATGACCAGTAATGACCATATATTCAGCTACTTGGTGCTTGATTTCCACATATCTGTAGTTAAACTAACCTTACTTACACTCATCAACTCCATCTTGAACTTTTTCTTCTCCATCTCATATAGAGGTAAACAATCACCTCTTGCGGTTTTACGAGTGACCTTATGAAAATCTGAATTGACATATTGAAAGGCCCACATCCAGATCTCATCCTCAACAATGCTACAAGATATTCATGAATCATAATAGCAGCGGTAATTATTTCTCTCATATTTTCATTGGAGTATCTAACACCAAAGTTGATAAAAGGATTACCTCTATTAGAAGGCTGAAAAGTTATGACAGATTGCTTCTTTTCTGTAGCCATATGCAGCTTCCTTTGCATGCAATGTTCAGCATGTCTTCTCAAATGGCTAGTACTTGACCCTTTTCCCCCCGTAGCAAATTTTTCCTTGCAATATTTGCAAACAGCTTTCTTTGTACCTCCAGTAACTTCAACTTCATCAAAATCATTCCAGACAGCTGACATTTTCTGTCTCTTCCTCTTAATGACTAAATCTTCATTAACTTGATCTTTGTCCTTTTCTTTGCCTTGTGTGTTAGCTTCTACTTGACTTGAATCTATTGACACACATTCATTAACCTCATTAATAGATACAATAGTGGGTGAAATTGTTTCACTGCTATCAGGTGCAAATGACATTTTTGTCAACTCCTGTATTTTACATAACTCCTATAATAGACAGCCATGAGCAACAATGAAACAGATGCTAGAATACAAAGACAAATCCAGTAAAAAGATTAAAAAGACCTCTGCTGCACAAAATAGAAAAGTGTAAACCAGAATTACAAAACAACAAGCAAATCAAAAAACCAGAGGAGACAGGTAGACAACAACCAGAAAAATAAGCCGAAACAGACATCAGAATATACGTTAAAAATATAAGAAACCATGATACCAAATGAACAAATTGAAGAAACCATTTTACAAATAAAATATTGAAGAAAGCAAACAATCATTGACTTGGTATCACAATAAAAAATGAAGATGAGGACATGGTATCATAAAGTTTAATCAGGACCATAACAAAAGTAATAGACAAAGATGTCATAGGCGGACAAAATAAGGACCACAATTTGTGAAAATAAGGGTCTGGGTTTCTGATTCAGAACGACAAAATATGAACAAAGAAAGATGTATTTCCTCTTAATGGGTTTACCTGTGTTTCTGTAAATTTAGGACAGTGGGGCATTGGGTTTTTTGAACGTTCTTCTCCGACCAAGACAAGCGAACCATGGCACCACGGCGAGCGGACGACACCACAGGCAGTGACAGGCAAAACATACGCGAGCGGCACAGTCGACCGGAGCGACGTAGTCGAACAGAGTGGGGCACTCGGCCGGAGCGGCGAAGTCTGACCAAGAATGGGTTTTCATCTTTATTGGGAGTGTGTCAGGATGGGAATTGGGAGAATGAGAGGCGTATGGTTTAGTGGTTTAGCGAATTAAGGCTTTTGAAATGTAAAATTAGGGAGTCCAGGAGCCAGGAAGGATAAAATTATAAAATTTACTTTATTTTAATATCAATATATAAATATTCTTAATATAATTTATATTTTTACTTTTTATTAAAAATATCATACTTTATATATATATATATATATATATAGGTCGGTTTGACAGGCCAGAAAGGCTTTTTTATAGATCTAGGCTTGACCTATTTAAATAAAAAGACATTTTAGAAAGCCT
Organism: Ammopiptanthus mongolicus; assembly: GCA_039655645.1. Taxonomy (NCBI): domain Eukaryota; kingdom Viridiplantae; phylum Streptophyta; class Magnoliopsida; order Fabales; family Fabaceae; genus Ammopiptanthus; species Ammopiptanthus mongolicus. Next base: position 86,134,454 of record CM077348.1, read on the forward strand.
GAACCTGACCTTTTTACTAAACAGGCCAGGCCAGGCCTTAAGCAGGTCGGCCATAGGCCCCTGTCGGGTGGCCTGACTTATTCCCACCCCTATCAGTGATGCTCTTCTGAAACACACGAGATATGACCCATCTATCCTTCATGAAGAATATAACCGTTTTCAAACCAGTTAAATGCACCATAAATTCAAACCCAATGAACACAAGAGAGAGAAAGAGAGAAATGGAAGAAGAGAGAAAGAGAAACTGAATGCTTGATAGAGAGAAATAGAAATCGAGAAAGAGAAAGAGAAAGAGAAAATTTGAATGCTTGACTACAACTTTTTATCTTCCCAATGTATTGATTTTATCTTCCCAAAGAGAACTTTTTATCTTCCTAATTGAACGGTTCAATGAACAACACTGAAGGGACGAGAAACGAGGAGTGTAAAGATGAAATTTTTATCTTCCTATTGCTATTTCGATCGGGTACGAGCGGGTTCGAATATTTTTTTACCTAACCCGATGCTAATCGTGTGAAACTGAATCTCTTAACCCGCGTGACCCGTGAACCCGGAAAGACCCGTCCGTTTGCTTACTCCATTTTTCGTGTTGTTTGGATCCAAGTCGGTACGGTTATTTTGTCCACCCCTACCGAGCCCCATTTCTTCCTCATTCAGCTCTTCCCCTTGTCTCCCTCACTCTATTCTCTGCAAATCCCTAAATCCTCCTTCTCCTTCTCCCTCTCCCTAAATCCCTCGCTCCATCTCTTTCGTCGTCCGTCCCTTATTGCGAAGTTTTCTGCTGATTTTATTTTCCTTCTCAAACATTAGGTTTTTTTTCCTGCAAGTGTTGTAAGTGCCCTTTTGTTTGTGAACCTACAACTTCCTGCTCGTTTTGGTCCTTTTTCCTCAGTTAATTTTCGCTTTCTTTTGTTAATTTTTTTTATTGGTGTGACCATTCTGTGAATTGATTTTTCTTTATAAAAAATTTTTGTTGCTTCAAAACTGGAAATTACACTTTGATGACTACCACCGCAACTCTCTTTATCTGCTATCTGCTCTCTCTCCCTTCCGCAGCAGTCTCTGACAATAGAACGATAAGCCTTTCGTCATTCCTTTATTTTCTATTTTACCAATTTTCAGTTAGTTCAACATCATGTCTATAATTAGTTAGTTCTTGGTACATGAACTCATTGGGTTAGTTTTGTTGTTCATTTTTCATTTTCTTTAAAATTAGGGATTGGGAATTTATGATTCTGCTATATTTGAACTATCCATGCGGGTTTTGCATCATAAGGTTTTAATGAGGCCCTATTTTTGGAAGAAAAAAAAACTATACATGTGGGTTATAATAAATTTGGAGTTTAGAGAAAGATTTTAAATCGCGGTTGCGTTTACGTTGCATTTACCGCAATTGCGGAAAAATGCGGCCGATGTGGTCGCGTGACGGTTTTGGAGACCTCCAAAACCAAAACGTTGCGGCTCAAATTGCAGTCGCGGGCCTTTATTTAAAACCTTGGTTTAGGGTTCGAATTGGGAATTATAATGATAATTTATGAATTTAAGAATTTGAATTGATTTGATTTGATTTGATTAGCGTATGCAATTATGTCTTTGCTGCATCTTTGTTGAGAATTTTGCTCCTTGAAAAATTGGGATTATTGATCTTGCATTTTAGGGTTTAGGCTTTTTATCATCTGATTATAGTTGCGAATTATTTCTTGATAAACTTGTGATGATAGCTCGATGGAGATCTTGAACATGTTTGCACATTTGTGATTTAATTCGGTTTGGTTTACCAGATGCATATGAAAAGGAGTCTAGCTAAAATCTGATTTACAGTTTCATTTGAATTTTTGTTCTTGAATTTCACTTGTTCATTTTCTTGAAGCACAAGGTTTTTGAAGTCTTGGACTTCAACTCAATTCCCAAGGTTGTGGCTAAGCTAGGAAGTCAAGGCAAGGGGAGAAATCCAACTTCTATATAGGAGTTTATAAGATTTGAATGTTGTTTGAGGTTGTATGTTGATTTTGGTGCTTGTTGGAGGTCACGACCTCATGGTGTTCTTATTGGCTCATGAGTTAAATGTTATACAATGACCTAATCTATTCTGTATATTGTTATGAGATGTATGAACTTTTATTTTATTTTTGAAGTATAACATGATAAAGTTTGAATCTTTGCCCTCCTATGTATTATTCGTGCGAGTTGGACATATGAGGAAGGATGAGTGATTTAAATGACACACTATTCTATTTAGTGATGATTGTGGGTAAGAGATGAGGAGTTCCAAAGCAATAGTGTGATTGACAAGCAAAACAGGGTAGCAGATAATGGAGCGCACCTGTACGGCTTTGTGTAACAGCCCCTCCCGGTGTCACAATTCGTAACCCAAAATATCATACCTCTTGTTAAGTAAAAAAAATTTCGAAAATAACTCTATAGAGTATTTGAGGGAATCTGATACCAAAGGAAAAATTTTAACAATCAGACGAACACAAAATGAAACTAATCATATATAATAATAATTCAAGCTTCGCCATTTGGCATACGTCCTTCCAATATTTGAACATACAACACTCATAGTCACAGTCGGAAGACTGGACTTACACATTTATAAATCCGAAGAGCTGGTCCAATGAAAGAACTGTAAGGACAAAAAGACGTACTACCTAGCGCATGTCATACCAATGAGACTGGGTCTCGTCTTCAACAATCCACGCCTCTTCGTCGTCAACCTCAAGCAACTCAAGCTACAGGGTTCTGAATTAACCCAGAGGATTTTTGATAAACATCTGTAGACATATCCAAAAACACAACAGGGTGTCCAATGTGACACCCTCAAACCGGTATCACGTTTGTAACCCAAAAATAGCAATTAAAACGTTAAATTAAACTTGCTGGTTTTACTTTCGGAAAAACGGTTCATTGAATATATCTTATTAAGTTCTGAAAATCGTGATAAAATTTTTCTTATTTATCAACCATAAATAACCACAACTCAGAGTAATAACAGGGTAGTCATATATATATATATATATATATATATATATATATATATATATATATACACATCAACAATTGGTCATATACAGACGACCTATGGACAACATGTCCCTTTTCAAAAGAAGCTAGAAAAGTAAGCTGCTAAAAGGCTAAAAACTAGGTAGCGATAGTCTGGAACCAAATCACTAAAACTCATGGCCATCAGTAGCCGCTAACAGACTACCCAAAAATCGTTACCTCAAAAGAAAAGTCTACACTCTAAGCTGGTCAGACTAGTGGAAGCCGTTGGATAGTCCCCCAAAGGAGGGTTCAACAGGTCCATCAGGAGAGTGGTCGGGGGAAACTACATCCCCGTTGACCATCCCCGCATCCCCGGTCCCCTCAGCCGGAGCATCCCCATTTTCCAGAGGATGATACTCAGGTGTAGCGATGAGCTCCTCCTCCTCGGGATCCTCTTCAGGATCCTCCTCCTCCTCCGGCCCCATGGGCACTAAAACAAACGAAGGTGGAAGGGATAAGGGAGGTTGCTGCTGTAGAGGCTGGGTGGCTGGGATGTGGTGCTGTAACTCCCCCTGTTCCACCAGGTACTGCAGCATCATCCAGATCGGTGGTAACGGGATCTGGACGGTCTCGACGATGTGTATCCTCTCGGGAGGTCCCACCTCAATATTCCCTTGCAGAGTGCAAATTGGGCCTGTGTACGCCGCATTGGTAGCCTCGGGATGTATGACCCAGGCGGCAGGGTCCTCACGATGATCAAAGGTGAGGGAGCGGACTCCCGTGTATGCCAAACCCTCGCTCCCCAAGCTCATCTATGCGTATATATATATATATATATATATATATATATATATATATATATATATATATATATATATATATATATATATATATATATATATATATATATATATAGAACAGTCCAGAAAAATATGCAAGGGTGAGAAACCAATATATGAATCCAAAAACGACAACTACATGCCCAATCACAAACAACAAATTCATACAGTATATCTCACCAAACATTATCATGCATCACATAGTACAACATATATATTCATGTACTAACAGTAAAAACACAAGGGGTTCGTACCCCATAATCAACATTATTCTCTAAACATATGCATGACACTTCTATATATCTCAACTAGTATTCAATTCTAGATTTTCGGAAATCCCATCAACCTTTGTAATGAGCTGATCATGCTCCTAAATCATTGACCCGCAGGTTCAAATGATTATCACCAATAACTGGCCCAAAAATGAGTACCTTGAATCCCATTACACTATGCGATTCTCACATGGGGGCGCAATCAGAAGTACTCAACAAGATACGGTCATATTATATTGTCCAACTCAAGGCACAATACGTTCCCAGAACACGTATGACACCATTGTCCATCAAGGCACAATGTCATGACAAATAAGTCATCTCAGGTTCTCCTTGCCTATCAAGGTCCCCCGTTTTCACGGCACGTCTGACCCACGTAAAATGTATGAAAAACTATTTAGTTTCCGATAATTGATCTTTGTCGTATCAACAACCACTATAATGTCTTAGACTCTTTAAGCCTCAAAAACATTTTTCTCAAAACAGGACATCTAGTCCAAAACAGCTCGAACCCAAACATCCCTAATCGATGGACCAGTTTAGAATTTTGGATTCAAGAGCATAAAAGCATCCTCAAGCTTACAGGAACACAAAGATCGTCCTTAAGCCGACAGGACCACAACTAACACGGATCCTTGATCCACGTGTTTCTTCAGAACCCCCTTGACATCTCGGTTTCTAGTTTCTTAGCTTAAAAACCACTTTTCTCGAAAAACTCAAAAACCAAAACCCAAATCTCCGATACTTACACAAAGTCCTCGGGATCAGTTTTCTATAAAACAAAACTTGGTTTAAAGACCATTTCTTTTCCTTTCGTTGTTTTTCGATAAAACACAAATCTTGAAATACAGCTTGTAAAAACCCTTTTTCTTGGATAACCCTAAATAATTTGAAAATCACGTTTCTCAAAATGCTTTTGCTCAAACGGTTAATTTTATTAATTTAAAAACTAATAAAGTTTTCTAAAATACTATTTATCTTAAAAACATCGTTTTTCGTTATTAAGAACACATTTTCATAATTTCGCCCTTTTAAGTTAACTTTTCCTTAAAAGCAGCTATTTATTATTATCTTATTCCAAAAGAGATAATTAATTATTTTCTCTTAAATTGATTTTGAAAAACAATAAAACATTATTATTTTTCTCCATTCCACATCTCAAGCTTTTAAAGCTTTTATGTTACACGATGTCGGATCCTAATCGATATTAGGTCCTCTAACGCCTTAAATCCCACAGCAGGGCACACGATACATCTATACATTTATTTAGCAGTTATACCATGTATCCACATACATCAGCAGTTATATCATGCATAGGTAAATCAACAACAGTAAATAAAACACTCCACCAATAATAAGATACAGACATTTATTTACATTATAAACACACCAATGTAGCATATAGCCGTCGGAATTGGATTCCTCAGGTTTATCCCCTTACCTCTTGAAGTTCCAAGGGTAAGCAACAATCGCCTGATTGATCCGAAAACTTGCTCGACTATCTGTCGACCACTACATACACACAATCAATCAAGGTATTAACTAAAAAATACAAAGATTTCTCCTATTTCACTACCCTAGGGTTCGGCCCTTTGACCTTAAAAATAGCTAGGGAGCTCCAAAAATTCTCATCTCTTGGATAACACCCTAACTGAGAGAGATAGCCCTAGATACCAACTCAAAACATCAAAAACCAACCAAAAACCCTACCCTACACTTAAGGGGGGTCTCGGCCTCTCTATAGAAAAATAGGCTAGAGAGATTTTTTGGCTCTAAGCTCTTGCATCATACAAGTATGTCATGAACCTAGGCTATAGAAATTGGTTTGGTATTAAAAGGATTTTTCTATGATTTTTCATGGATTTTTGAAGGTTTAAGGACAAAACCCTAACCTCCATGATCACGAAAAATTTGAGAAGCGAAATGAGAGATTGAGAGAGATAGAGAAGATTAACTACCTCCTAGGAGATTGTCCTTCAAAAACTAGTGAAGAAGCTTCACAAAAATCAAGTTCTCAAGCTCCAAAAATGGAGTTCTATGGAGCGAAAAGAGAAAGAGAAGAGAAATGTGAGGGTGAGGTTGGGAGAGGGTTTGGCCGAGTGAATGAGTGGGTGAGGATGAGTGAGATGAGATATTTTCTTAAGTTTTTACTTAAGAGTTAAGCAAAGGTAAAAAGGTAATTAGTAAAAAGAAAGACCAAGGGCAATTTGGTCATTTCACGTCCCGATATTTGAAAATCATCCCGACACTGGTATGAATCCTCAGATGACTTGACATAGTCTTGACATGAAGATTATCGGCTCATGGGTCTCATAAAACCCTTACACGGCTCCAATCGTCTCCCAGATCGATTATCGGCCCGAATATAATATATTATTTTTATTTTCGGACGTCAGGACGCATTTTAGCAAAAAGATAGAGGATTGAATTCTAAGACTAATGGTCTCGTCCGTTAGTCAAGATTAGGTCTTGATAGTAGTAAAACTAAGGATAGCAAAGTGGGTAAACCCGCCCCGTCCCGCCCCGCCATTAACCCACCCAAAACGGGGCGAGGCGGGCCAACCCGTTTTAGACATATGGGTTGAACCCCCCAACCGACCCCTCCTAATGGTGGGTTGGCCTGCCAAAGACATAAAAACATAAATCGGGTTGGTGGGTTGACCCGCTCTAAAAATAAAAAAATTAACAAAAAATCATATAACATTTCTTTTTTTTGGGCAATCTTCATATCATTTTTTAAATTATTATTAAAAATTGGAATAATCTTATCTTATAACATACAATTTGTGTTACAAAAGTAAAGACATTATTTTTGTAGTATAAAATAATTCCAAGTAACAATTAAATTAAATTAAATAATATTAAATAATTAATAAATTAATAAAAAAAAAGTTTACCTTTTAATGTCAACCCGCCCCGACCCGCCACCAACCCGTTTTCGAGTGGGTTAAACGGGGTGGGTCAAAGTGGGTTGGTGGGTTGAGAACCCCAACCCACTCCGCCAAATTCTAGTGGGTTGGCGGGTTGACCCGCGGTTCACAACCCACTTTGTCACCCCTAAATAAAACACTATCATCCGTAAGACGTAAATCGGACTTCGTTTGAGTTTTCGACCCAAAACTTAACCGTAGGCTCTTACGATTATACTAAGCATGAATATGATTTTAGTTTTCCCAAAATAACTTCCTAAAACATAGATAAAAATATAAACTCATTAATTGAGTTTATTGTTCTTAGAAAGCACGAAAAAATCGGGGTGTTACATCCAACATGTACTGGCAAGGGTGAGAAACCAATATATGGATTTAAACACGATAACTACATGCGGAACACACCAACAACACATAAGCATATATAATCATGGTGCATAAGATTCTACTACATAAACAAGTAGTTTATCATAGGGTTTCATACCCGACAGTCATCGTCATTTATAAAAATGCATGACACTTCAACATTTCACGTCTATTTCTTTACTTAATTTCCGGAGATCCCAACACCGTATAAATGAGTTGATCAAACTCGATTGCCAAAAAGGCACACCGTTGTTAAAACCATTGCACACTGTCCAACACAAGGCACAGGTGATCACCATTTATGGTTTTCATTGTCCATCAAGGCATAATGATATACACTGTCTTGAATATCCTGACCACTAAGATATCCAGATTAACACCGTAGGCACGTCTACCAATTAATGCATGTAAAACCTTTGTTTTCGTAAGTTTTTCTATTTCGTATAATTATTCCCTTGTTGAAGCTCAAGGCTATCAACCACCAAAGTTTTTCAATATTTAATCAAGAAGGACACACAATCTAATAGCTCAAACACAAAGCCTTTAGACACTTAGGTCTTTTCAACATTTAACCAAAAAGGACACGCAGTCCAATAGCTCAAACACAAAACCCTAGACCGATGCACTAGTCCTAGGTTCGTGGTGAGAGAAAACAACATTCACCTTTAACAACGTTCATTACAACGTAAAGAGGACACACAATCCACAGGACACAAAATCCACAACACTGTAACACGGATCTCAGATCTATGTGCCATTATCGCAAAACATTAGTATCTCGATGTCTTGTTTACTAGCTTCCGTGAAACACAAATCCAAAACAAAATCTTCGCAACCTATCCAAGTTGTCGGAATTAACACCGTTGGGAAAAACTCGTTTACAGAAAACCCTTTTCGTTTGAAATTTGTTTATAAACCATCGAATTAACAATGAAACTTATTTTCCTTTGAAAGTCTTTTTTTCAAAACATCAGTTCTTGAAAGAACGCATTTTAGACTAAATCGCTGTCCAAATAAATACTGTTGTTTTTTAAAACACCTTTCATAAATATTTTCGGAATTATCCGTCATTTAGTATTTTCAAAACGTATTAAATCGAAATTTGTCCTTCTCTCTTAAAATAATTTTCTCAACATAATAATTAAGTTGTTTTTGAAGATTAACCTCTTTGTCTATTAACACTTCGTTTTAACTTAGAATTACTTTCATAAACTAGCATCCTTGAAAATTTACCAACATTTCTCAATTACATATTTAACGTTCATCATGAAGCTTTTTAAGGTTTTTATCTCGTTCATTAATTGAGCACTAACCATTGTCAGGCTTCTCAATCAACAATCAACATCAACAACATTGCCACATCAACGTTATAGTAGATAATACAGTTTATAACATGAATTAAAACACTATAGCACATAACTGCAGATAAGCAATTCAAAGCAGGTAATCAACAACGGATACAATAATAGCTGAAAATGACTCAAGCAATCACAACGCAGATCAAATCAAACTATACAGACCACCCGCAGATAACACATAGTTATCTATAAATCCCTTAGGCAAACTCCCCTTACCTTAAATGAAGTCTCTCTGATGGGCAAACTCCAAGCTTCAAATCCAAGAGGTGGCTGAAGGCGGCATTGACGTCTCGAGTTCCTTTGGCGCTGCCCAACACGTGCTATCAACTCTACAACAGCTCCAAGGATGCATATCTAGCTCCCCCAAGTATGCATAGCTACAACCAAAAACCAAGAGATAACATCCAAGCACATTCAACATCCAAATTACATATCAATTAATTAATCATCATTAAAAACATAATCGAATGGATTTAAATATTTTATTTAATAAAACAGAATTAGTTTTCCAATAAAATCAATTTGGGAAAAGATAGGGATCATTAACAAAATTTGGGGAAAACTAATTTGGTCATGGAAATATGAAATTAACTTAGGGAATTATTAATTAACTACTCTAATTGCACTAAAACAGAATTAATTTCATGATTAGAGTAAGATAAAAATTAGGGGTTTAGTGAAATTGGGGAAATCCGAATTTAACAGGGAACTTAAACAATTGGCATAGGGAATTTGAAATTGACATACTCAATTGCATAATAACATAATCAATTTCACATTTAAAGCATGAAATCAAAATGTTAGGGTTTCAAATTGGGGATTTAGAGTTAGGGTTCCTCATGAAATCAAAAGCCAAGTGAAAGGAATGAAGTAAATGAAAGATTTTTACCAAGGAGGAAGAAGGGGCATGAACGGCAGTCGCGGCAGTGGCGCACGGCGGTTCCGGCGGTAGTAGTGGCAGTGGCGGTGCTTGGTCCAAAACGTGGAGGAAGATGCGGCCTTCCACATGGGTGGTTCATTTCTGGAAAAGGAGGCCAACCGGTGGCCGGAAAAGCCACGAACAGCGGCGGCTTTACGATGGCTTCGTCGTCAACGTTGCCCGTTTGCAAAAATATTCGATTAGAAATGTAGAGGAGAAGGTGGGGAGTATTTCTATGGTTTCGGTTTTGTGAGGGGTGGCCGGAGTTGGCCGGAAATTAAGAGAGAAGGAGGGGAAAGTTAGAGAGAGAGAGCTGGACGTTGAAGAAGAAAGAAAGAAAAGAAAAGAGAAGAAAGAGAAAGAAAAAGAGAAAGAGAAAGAGAAAGAGGAAGAGAAGGGTGCCGCTGGTGAGTGAAGGAATTGGGTCATTTTTTCTATTTTTTTTTGTTCTATAGGTGGGAAAATGAGTGGTTGAGATTGAGTCAAAAAAAGAAATAAATCTTGACCCTTCAATCTAAAAGCAAAGAGAGAAAAATCTAAAATTTCAAATTTTGAAATAGAGTAGAGATTTGTGGTTGAATTTATCAACCTAGGGAATCAATGATCCAAATTAAATTTTTGATTAAATCCAAACCATTTTATTTTCAAATCTAAAATCAAATAGATTAAATTTTCAAAACAAATAATGATAATAATAACACATTTAAGCCAATAAAATTAATTATTAACATATATAGGATTTTCGGGGTGTTACACTCTGTCTCTATTCCCACACATTAGTCTAAGATAGTAAGTAAAAGTCTATTTAAATTTATGTTCAAATTTATTATAGTTTTTTTTTAATTAAAATTTTTAACCTCTACTTTTATATATGACGGCCAAAAAGAGGAACCAACCCTCGATGGCATATGAGGTCCTGGAAATGACCAAGAAGACCAACCATGAAGAGTGGGTCGGCAATAAGGCAAAGGAAAACAATTATACTTTTTAATATCATTGCTTATGTTTTATTATTTTTAATAATTGAAATGCTAATGTTTGAGATATTATAAATACTTTTTAATATCATTGCTTATGTTTTATTATTTTTAATAATTGAAATGCTAATGTTTGAGATATTATACAGGGCAAGTTCCATCGCCATTGAGAGAAGGACGAGGCCTCTAGTTGAGGGCAACGCTCTACAGCCTCTGACAATGCCATCTTTGTGGAGGTGGTTGGAGGTTGAAACAAGAAGGGTGATGTGTATGGGTTGGGATAGCTGAGGGATGATCGAGTTCGTAGCCTCATCAACGCCACGTACGCAGTCCAATTCTGGTCCTACCTCGGACTATCGAGAGGTCATCGCCAACCTCAATGCTAAGTTCGTGACGAAGGACAATGATATCCGGAAGTTGCAGGGTGAGGTGCAGGAGACGAAGGGTCAACTTTGACAACTAATTTCCAACACTTAGGATTCCGGCTGAGTAGTTCCGGTGACGGTGGCCATGACAATAAAGATGGCTCCATCCAGCCCACTGATGAGATGGCGATGATCACCCGGTCCCCCCACCCCCACCTTGATTTTAGGACGTTATAGGTATATTTATTTTATTGCGTTTTTGTTATTCTTTTTTGATAAAATAATTTATTAACTTATTAAATTATTTATATTAAAATATTGATTTTGATTTTCTATGACTTCCAGTTATACAATTTATTTAAATGTTGTATGATTTATTGTAATTTTGATTGTTAAAAAAATAGATATTTAGCGACCGAATATTCAATCGCTAAATTGGTGGCGTTAGAACTTAGCAACTAAATATATTCAGTTGCCACATTGATGATATTACAAATTAGCGATCGAATGTATTCGGTCGCTAATAGTATACAATCGGTCACTAACATGGTCCCCGGAACAAGTGCTGGATACCAAGATAGGGACCAATTTGTTTTTTAACTCAGTGACCAAATGTTTCCCTCACTAATAACGACTGATTTCAAATTTGGTCGCAAAAACAGTTTGCAACCACCTTTTTGCCAACCACGCATGTTCGATCGCTAACTTATTTAGTGACCAAATCGATACTTATAGTGACCGATTTTGTCGGTCGCTAAATGCCACATTTTTTGTAGTGATCTTTGCATTGTGGTCACAAGTTAAGGACATTATGGTCGCAACAGAACGGTATTTCACCCATTTCGTTCTTATTTCAAGTCAAATGAAAAAAATCAGGCTACGCTTGGATGGATGGAGTGAAGTGGTTAGTAATGGAGTGGAAGATGTGAACACTACAAATGATTAAACTCTATTAGATATCAATTACATAGTCATGTGCGTCGTTAAAATTTAAGAATGTATTGTAGCATAGTTGATGGATATTATCTATAATGGGAGTTATTCTCTATATATTTTTGGTATGCACTAGGGGTATCCTCCCAGCCGATAACGGGAGACTAATCCCTTTCGATGTGTAGAGATTACCGAAGTGGATTTTGTCTCTTCCAACAAAGTATTTTTCATTCACACGATAAGAATCGAACCCCTGATAACATGCTTAAGGAACCCAACTATCTATCAACTATGCTGGGCCTTGTTGGTAGTTATTCTCTATATTTTTGAGAAGGATTGTTTTAAGATACTGAATATGTTACAATATTGTTTTTTTTTAGTCCTAATATGTTACAATATTGTTTGATGTGTGTGTGTGTTGGACATTTGAAACCATATCAGTTAGTATTGGAATGTAAATTAGGCTAGCATATGGGATTGAATTTTAATATGGTGAAAAAGTGTAACCTTCTTAAAAACATATATATGTAACTTTTATTTATAAATTTGTAGCTTTTTATTCAAACAATATACAAAAAAGTGTTTCTCCATGTCCTTTTCAATAATTTTAAACAATTAAAAGTATTTTTACATAGTTGCATCCACATGCCTTTTATGATTTAAAAGTGTTTCTTGATCATTATATACAAACACAAAATAATAACTTCTATTTTTAATAACAACTTTTGGTTCAACTTAGAAAACCACCTTTTTTTTTCACAAACCCATCCAAACGGGCTCATAATATGTAGCTAGCTAAGTTAATAAAATCTTTAGTGCAAGTCTTTTTTTTTTTCTTTCAAAATCTTTAGTATAAGTTTAAGTGTATGAGTTAATTTCTAGTTGATAATAAATTTAGAATTATATATTTATTTTTTACTTATTTTTTTTTGTTTTTCAGGGTATCCTCCACGCACAATTGCGAAGACTAATCTATCGAACCGGATAGGACCACAAGGATGACAAAATTCTCCCTCAAAAGATTTAACATTACTACATTCTCAGGATTAGGATATTTTTTACTTATTTTTGAATCCCCAACTCTCATTCCTAGATCGATTTCTGCTTACTGGATAGTTATATTTGTAAGCTGGCTGGCTGATCATGCTTGCTGGTCTCCAGTTATTGACTTTTACTATTTCTTAATCTTTTTCCCTGAAAGTCAAACTCATTTTTTTAATCTTATCTATTAGCAGAGAATTAAAAAGTTCGTTAGATATACATGATTAGATAATAATTTTTCTTTGTCTGATAAAAAAAATGTTACTAGTTGGGAGAAAAAGTGAAAAAAAAAAAACATTATGTACCTAGTTGTTAATTATCTTTTTTTTTTGTTGTTGTTATGAGGTAGTTGTTACTTGTTAAGTAAAAAAAAAAAAAATGCCTTACTTAAGAGTTATTCATTCTTAATTTTTTTTTTCATTTTATCCTCACGCCGAGCAATTAATTACATATCTTTATTAATTTTTGAATTGACCATTATTTTATGCAGCACCTCGTCCTTGTTTTTTTGGTTTTGCTTTTGTAGAAAAAGCCAATATAATTAAGCTGATTCCAATTATCCTTTCAATAACACAAAGTGTCAAGAACTAATTGATTATATTTAAACTTGCTTTCATTGGACAAAAAAAAAAGTAAACTTTTTTTTTATTTTATTAACTAAAGTATATAAAAATGAGAGTATTTAAGGGGTAGTCAAACCCATATACAAATGATAAGAATATATTAGATCCTTTGTAAGTATCATATTACCCTTATTTATACAAAATTTAGTATGACTACTACACAAATCAAATCACAAAATTGATAAGTTCAGCGATGAAACCAAAAAGGTTATAACCCACCGTACCATCTAGTCAAAATCAGGGACCGTACAGTTTCAGGTTGATAGCTCCTTGATTGTAAAGTTTATGGGTTAGGTATCCCTTATACCCCTTAATAAAATTTTGCTTATAAAAAAATAAATAAATAAAGAACACTATGAAACAAAAAAAAAATTGCATAGTACGAGTTTTAAAAAGCCTCTAATAGCTAGTGCACGAAAAACAAAATCCAATAAATCCAAAAAAAAAAACCCAAGCAATTATCATCAAAGCATAAGTTGGAACTATAGCATCCTCCCTCAACAACCTTTTCCTGGCAACCGATCATAACTGAACAACCTAAAGTACCTGCAAATAACAACAACAACAAATGATTTTATACACAAGATATATAAGGTTACTAGGTAGAGATTTCTAAAATTTCGAAGCTAATTTCATACACTCCACGGGATTTATACACCACTCGGAGAAAGAAAAAGTCCCTCTTACTTTAATTTTAATCCAGTGTCATGATCTGATTTTAATTAGGTCAAAATATATATTAAAAAGATCCACACACCTTCCTGAGAAAAAATGTAGTTATTCCTTGCTAACCAAATAGATAATTCTATAACTAAAAGATGTAGTTTAAAACCAGGTCGACACTATCGTAATTAATGTTTTTTGAAATGCATTTTAGCGTCATGGGGTAGAGCCACTTGATAACCTAACCAAGCATATAACATTCCTCAAATTATAGGTATGCAAGCCTGCATGTAAAAAGACACACAATGCAATTGCAAGCTGTTTTGAACTTTCTTTCAATAAATATGAATTAATTAATTAATAAACTAAAGAAGCCGGTTTGAACTTTGAACTAATCCATGAATACACGACTCCAAAGTCTGCATTATAATTATTTGTTAATTTCAAATAGAACTTTCCCCACTGGCTTCGCCCATACGTAGAGTAATAGCCTCCTTGGAATATACAATTATTTCTTATAAATGAAATCAAATTCCTTCTCCTCAAAACATGGGATTGTATCTTATTCTTGACCCCTAAAACACCCCTTTTCTGATTTCAGTGTCCTTTTAAGTGAACTAAAGGAAGCCTATATAAGGCCAAGTGGCCAACAAAACCATAATAAAGAATCCGAAATTGAAAGTATTTCAACACTTTTAACAGAACCCTACTCATTCTCACCAATTTGTTTCATCAGTAATGGTTGAACCATATTATAACAAAAATTAAAGGTTACACAAGTGACATGGCTGCTTCTCTTCCTTCTTTCTTCTCTGTAAAACCAAGAGGATCATATCTCAGGGGATGCAATATACGTACTCGAGGGCTGCAAGTAATAAAAGTTCAGAACTATCACGATGAAGGTAATCTTCAATTTAGCAATCTCTTAGTCTTTGTTATATATATATATATATATATATATATACAGCACAATATAGAGATTCTATGCTCTTTTTTTCCTTTTTTTTTTTTTTGGTTGCTTAGTTGCTTTTGCATTCATCTGATTAACTGATGTAATCATCATAATCAACAGGGAGATCCACTAACATTGTAGATGCGAATATGAATGTTCTAAAGGAGAGGATAGAGATGTTGAAGGTGAAGGAGAGATTGGAAAGATGTTGCAAATGTCAACATGGGTGGAATTATGACCTAGTTTCTAATCATTACAAAATCAAAAGAAGCAAAGAGTTGTGCAGCTTAATTGAGTTGTCAGGTTTAGTTTGTAGGACTCTTGGTTTTACCTGTTTTGGTGGAACACTCTTACTCTGCCTTGTTTCCTTGTTTGTTCATATGCAATGATGATTTAGAATACGGAAACGATGCCCGTGCATTTTCTATTTTCCTGTTATATAGAGCTCAAAGAAATTTTTTCTCTATATCAAGTATTGTATGATGGAAATTAAGAGGGGATTATTTCGGTTGTTTTAGTTATTGCTACCCTATCGAATGAATTTTGCAAATTATTAAATGATCTAGTAATTGGTAAAAACAACTAATTTTATTTCATTAGGCATTGCTAGTTCATCATACTCTCTGCAAATTCTGTCTCTTGAAGCCAAAACTTGGAGAGCTTCAGCTTGGTATGGTGGTGTTTTGCGGTGGATGATTAAATTTTTATGTGTAATATGTTACAGTTTTCATGGCTTTGAGTTTGTATTCAATTTCAGGGGTTTTGTGTGTCCTTGGGAGTTATTCTCGGTTAGGCTACTCTTTTGAGTTCTTTGCTTCGTTCTTTGGGATGTGCTACAAATGATAATATGGATTTGTGGTGTCAACATAGTTAGGATGTCTCCTTTTTTTTTTTTTTTTATGTGAGTAAGCAAAGAAAAGAAAAATGAAACTATAAGCACATGGGCCTAAGAGGACTGAATGAAGCTCTGCCCGAGCTCATCCTGAAGTAGCAGAGCACCCATGGAAGAAGGAGGCGCCCGCCATACAATCCATTGGTCTCGATCACGCACCCCAAGCTTGGCTAGGTGGTCGACATAACAATTAGCCTCTGAAGAAGCTCCTCAATCTCCAGCACCGTTGGAGCAAAGTGATGGAAGGCGTGATTATATATCCTTATTCTGATGAAGGGAAATCACTTCCATGGAGTCTGATTCAGAGCAAACTTTCCTGAAAACTCTTTCCAAGGCCAACAAAATACCATTTTTCAAAGCCAGGAGCTCCGCAAGAAAATGATCCCCAGAACCTTCGTTGCTAGAAAACCCTATCTGCCATTCCCCACTCTCAGATCTTACAAGGCCACCCGTACCCATGGTATCGCAAGCTTCAAGGTAGCTGCCATTGACATTCACCTTAACATAGTTCTTGGGTGGAGGGCTCCATCTAACCACCAAGTTTCCTTGCCTTTCCATAAGGATATCTGAGCCCAAGAAAGAGCAAAATTCCTCAAAAGAAGTGGAGATTGTACGCAACACCAGGTGACTGCTCCACTTATCCTCTTCCAAAATCTGATTGTTGCGCCAACACCAAATTTGCGGACCGCATCATTTATTGCGGCTTCAATATTACGGTTGCGGACCGCAACGCAATCGCATCACATTATAATTGTGGTGTAATTTATTTTCACGTATGACGATCGCAATGCAACCGCATCAGAAGTCGTAACGGGCCGCATCAAAACCGCAACGAAGTTTTCAATCCAGTTCCATTCAATGTTACTTTCAAAAAGATTATGTAATGTCTTAAAAATATTATTTTTATCACGGTTAAATTTAAACTATTCATAAAAATGATGCAGTGTCTTAAAAATAAATAAAAATGTATATAATATTATTAAAAGAAGATATATAAAGAATTATAATAATTATAGATTTTTTTTACATTTGGTGCGAATATAAAATTATTTCAAGCCGAAACGACCGCAATTTGTATCGCAACGATCGCAATGGTCATAATCGCAGTGACCGTAATCGCAATCACATCCGTGACCGCAACCGCAATTTAGAACCATGCACCAAACCGCTCCAAGAAATAAGATAGTCCCGTCACAATTTGCAAATTCATTAACCCAAATTATCGCAGAAGATTGAGTAGAAAAATTAGGAGTTTGAAGAAAATCCAAACGCATCCAAATCTCCGTGGAATGAGGGCAATCCCTCAAGCAATGGAGCGGATCCTCTAAGTTCGACGAGCAACACTGGCAATGAGGTGAAGAAGCTAATCCTTTCTTGAATCTCATTTCATTGACAGGTAACACATTGTTCATAATCCGCCAAACTAAAAATTGGACCTCAGTAGGAACTTTTAGCTTCCAAATCCAAGACCATTGGCAAGTTGCATCCCAAGAACGCGATTTATCAAGAAGCCATTGGTATCAAGAGGCTGCTGAGTACACACCATCCTTGCTACCATTTGAGATCCACTCATCAGGTAACTCATCAATTCTACGACTTGGAATCTGAATACTTTGAATAGCAGCTATAAGATGATCAGGTATATACTGATGCTAAATTTTGAAAACACCAATATCCATTGCCCCATATATCTTTCACTGACAAAGTCGAATATGAAATATGGACATAATCCACCATCTCACAAAGATGGCCCAAACCCGTCCAATCAGAGTACTAAAAAGAGAATGTGCCCGATCCGAGACGCATCTTAAAACCTTCTTTAAAGGTAGACACATCGTTAACAATACTAGTCCCGGTGCTCGAATCTTTAGATTTCTTTTGGACATTCCAAATGCACTCATTCTTAAGATATTTGTGTTGGGGTTTTAAGAGGGATAATTTTTAAAAATAATTTTTAAAACCTCTTGCGCAGAAAATCCCTTAACTAAGGACCACGTATTGCACATGAATCACAAGGATATTGTGTTTACCTTTGTAAGCGTAGCTTTACAACGAACACTGTGAGCACGTCAGCAGCACTGGTAAATCACGAACACTACTACGGTGTGAATGACAACTTGATCTACACAGCTACAGTGTGCAATAGATCCGAGGAACACTGCTGCTATCACCACAAAGGGAGAGGTTCTTCTATCACCAGTATTGCAAGGTAGCAATATCTTTACTCAGTCCACGCGAGCAAACCAACGTCAGAGATAGCGTAGGGCTAGCTATTAGGATTGGAAGAGGCGCGACACATAGAGAGAGAAAAGAGGACGTGCCTGTCAAGGGTGTACAACGGTCATTATGAGTGCTTTGTGTTGTGTGTCGCTTAAGTGACGTGCACAGCTTATTAATAAATATCACTCATTTAACCTAACTCCCTTAGCCTATTGTACGCTACTGGCCCATTGTTTAATTATTAATTAAATCATATTTAATTAATCAATTAAACTATTTCTCTGAACATTTGCTCTATGTGTGTAACCCTATAGGTTTTCAAATAATTGGCAATAATATTAATTATTATTAATCATATTAATAATCAATTAATATTATAAACAATGAGTAGCATCTAACAATACATCATTACTACCCAATTAATTAGAATATTGGTGATATAATTAAAACCATATTGTAATCATATGTAATGTGAAGTTAACGTCCTTTCGTCTCAATGTCTTAATTGAACACAAGACATAAATGTGTCATTCTTGTTAAGTCCAATTATTTATTTCTTGATCTAGTAATTGGAGTACGATCATGTGGGCCCAATATATCATATTATCCCACCTTAGCATGACCATGCATTTCTACATCGCATACAATCAAGAGGCCTACAGACATTACTTTGGTTATGTAGGGGGGACGAATCCTATCTACATCACTCATATTCCTCAACATGTTTCATTGCAGGCCCAATAACTACCTTTATAGTTGTCATGTTACAGACAACGTTAAATAGCATCAAAGCCTATAACTACATATGTTAGAAATCATAGTCACTTCAAGTCGAAAGACTACTTCATTATGGTCACCATGAGAATCGCTCATGACGCTTACATAACTATTGTGCAGCATTCTCATAGTGGGTCACTCCAGTATAAATATTTCACTCATGTTTATATCTATGTGAAGATTTGATATCTTATATCTATGACTCGTGAGATGTGGTCATCAGTACACTCATATAATAGTCTCAATGTATTATTATTGTCCTTATTAATAATAATACTTGACTATGGATATTTAAGAATAGTGTTCTATAATTTAATGACATTTCACGGTCAAGTTATATTTGATGTTTCATTAAATGAACTACCTATTCTAAGGACTTTATTATGCTATAAATATGATCATCAAATATAACATAATAAATAAACACCTCATATATATAAAATATAAAACAAAGTCATGATATAATATATAAATCCAATAAATATATATTGGTCACTAGGACTTACGCCAACAATTTGTGTGTGAGGACCTGCACCCACACTTTATCTCTATCATACAGAAGATTCTATATTAGTTTGACCAAAGATAGGTTGATTAACCTAGCATCACTCATACCCAGTCCCCCAAATTTCCGAGGACAAGTCATGGTTTCCCAGTTTACCAAACTCCAGCCACGAAGGTTGCCATTTCTCCCCCAAATAAAGCCTCTAGTCATGGAATCGATCTTGTTGACACTCTTTTAGGAAGCATCTGAATTTGCATATTATAGATTGGAATAGCAGAAGTAACTGATTTGGCAAGACAGATTTTACCAGCCTTACTTAGAAGCCTTCCTTTCCAAGATTCTTTTTTGAATTTTTTCCATCAAAGCATTCAAAGGGCTTCTAAACATCCTCCCATGCCCCAAGGGAAAACCCAAATAGGTCCCCAAATCATCCATAAATCTGATAGAGGAGATTCTAGAGAACTCATCCTTTTTATGTCTTGGGACATTAGCTGAGCACTTAGCTCTAGATTTGTCAAAATTCACTTGAAGGCTTGACGCCTCACAAAACTCCTGAAGGGTATCTTTAACAATTTGGACCTAGAGAGACTTAGCCTTACAAAGATAAGAACATCTTTCACAAAGAAAAGATGCGAAATTCCCTTTGTGATGCTTTTGCATACCTCTTTCTTTTCTTTCCTTGAATCCTTTTGTATATTGGTTTGAGTACCTTTGTCATGGCTCTAAATTGCGATTGCAATCGCGGATGTGGTTTCGGTCGCTGCGATTGTGGCCATCACGGTCGCTGCTATGCGAAATGCAGCCGCTGAGGCGTGAAATAATTTTATGTTCATACCAATTGTAACAAAATTTTATTATTATTGTAATTCTTTATATATCTTTTAGATTCATTTATTTTATAAGCTAAAAATTGTATTAAAGAGAGTAGAAAGGATAATCTAACCCAAATAAAATAGAGAATCAAAATAAAAAGTGGCATGCAAAAGCATCACAATGAAGAAAGTCATCCTAAATGTGTTGGCACCACACCCACCCCAACCATCATTTACAACACATCATTAAAGGATGCAAAAACCAAAGAGTAGCCAAAAATTAAAATCCTGCAACAAAGTAAAGTCTTGGCTTGAGAAAATGGAATCCAAGTTCTAGATCAGCCCCTGAAAGTTGAATTCCTCTACCAAAATTTATGCAAAACTAATGTAGATGGCCAGCAACCAACAACTACCAATATAGCAGCTGTACCTCAAACAGTTCCACAAACTTCCAAACTTCCTGTTACTAGACCTGTAATTCAACAAAACTTACACCAACTTTTCACACTTTACAACTACTCGTCCCCCTCGAGTAAACAAAAGGTTCATATTGCATACATGTAAATCATTGCTTTACATACGAAGGAGCTATAAGTGCTTCATCCTTGGTGAAGATAGGAGCTATAACCACTTAAAACTTTATTTATATATATATATATATATACACGGGTGCGGGGCTGGGTATTAGAGTACCCGCACCCATACCCTTATATATATATATATATATATAAGATGCGGGGTTGGGTACTAGAGTCCCCAGACCCATACCCTTTCAAATTTGCGGGTTATCCAGACCCGAACTCATACCCATAAAGCGGATATTTAACCTGTCCATCATGAGTGTTTTTTACAGGTACCCAGTAGGTAGGGTCTGAATTGTCATCCCTACTACATTTGCTTCCCAAACTTGAACCAAAGAACCCCTTTTTAGCCTTCATTAGTTCATCTTTCAACCAAAGAGGAGAGAAAAAGAGAAGGAAAACCAACCTCAACGGGTCTAGTACCAACCTGAACTGAGTGATGCGTGCAGCTGTAGCGGTGTGATTTTGTGACAAAGTTGGTGTGAGCAGCGGTGACAATGGTAAAGATCGACGGAGCTGACTTGGATTGGCGATGTTGCGTTGTAGTTAGTTGTGGTCGGATGTAGCCTGATGTAGGTCGTTGCGACGACAATGGTGTTGCGTTGCGGCTGCAGTTGGTGATTGAAACTCACATCGTAATTGCGGCGTGTTGCCATTGCGGAGACGGTGGCAACAACAATATTCCAGTCACATTGCCTATGCAGGGCTGGCCCAACACCTATTGAGGCCTAAAACAAACTTTGGGGCGAGAAATAACAAATTAACCCAATAATTTTCTCATATAAAAATAATTATTTTGTACCCAATGAAAGTTGATCCTTGGACCTTGCAGTTAGAGATGTCAAAATGGGCTCGACTCGATGGGCTGGACCGTTTGGCCAGATAGAAAAGGTGGACTGGATTGTCAAAATTCGAGCCCGAACTAATTTTGGCCAAACCCAACCGAACCCGAAAATTGCCTTGGCCTTAAGACGACCCACCGTCCCATTGAAGAATCTAAGATATTAACTATTCTTAATCGTATTATAAACTTTAGCATGCCTTATTAAAACGAAGTGAAGCGGAAAGATTAAACGTGGAAACGAAACTAAATTAAGGCACACAATATATCAAAGTACACAACTATAAATATATAAGATACATACATGCATCGGTTGCCCCATCAAGTGATAAGAAAACCCTCATGCTAGCCACACTTTTGGTGAAAGACTTAAAGCCCTTCGAGATTAGGGTTTGTGGCTTGTCCACCGGCATCAGGCTCGTAAGGAGTGTCGTCCAATTCCTCAGCAATTGGTTCCTCCACAGGGTCTTCCCATAAAATAAAAGAAATACACAAAGCAAAGGCAGGGAGATAAGAAACATGCATCATCAAACATGGGAGAGGGGCAATAGTACAACATATGTATACTTGTAGCACACAACACATAGAAAACATACAACACACCAATAACCATCTCTTGAGTCATACAACACAAGCATCTTAAAAGTCATTCTCTCATAGCAAACCAGTACGAAGGATACTAATCCCCATATACATGTCATCATCCCTATATGCATGTCGGCCGATATCATCACGTGGACATCCCCGTCGGGATTAATAACATCACGTCCCCAATTGGACATCCCAGCTTGGGATTAAAAATATCACGTCCCTAATTGGACATCCCTCATTGGGACAAATATGCTATGGTATGAAATACTATGATATGCAACAAACATTCATCACAGGTTGATACCGGAACCTCACACCTAAGCACTTGGCAACAGCCACGGTCCATTGCATCCACATCGACATCAACATCAACAACAATATCAACATCAACATCACGACGCCTTGCGTCCACGAGCCACAGCTCCATGGTTAGAGCCACGACAGTATCAACCCGAACAACATCATAATCTCACCATACTCTCATCCACAATCATCCATGTAACACCCCGATTTTTATTATTCTTTTTAATTAATCAGTATTTAAGTAATTGTATTTTATTGGAGGGTCTAGAAAATAAAATAAATTATTCCTAGACCATAGTCACGCTCTACGCTATTGTAGGAAGTTGTGGTTAAATTTTGGTCGAAAACTCAGATGAAGTCCGGTCTGCATTTTACACTGACAATATTATTTTGCTGTTCAGACGACCTAATTTTGACTCGTGAATGAAACAATTAGGATTTAAATAAAATTGCGAACAATATCGGTGATTTTCAAAAATTTCAAAATAAATAAGTTCTCACGACTTTCTTGGGCGATATACTAAATCGCGTAAGTAACGGAGCCAAAAACAGATGAACCTGAAGTCACATCGCCTGGGAAGACATGCCTATGACTCATTACTGTCATCATGACTTTTCCAGAAAATATCTAGATATTTATAGAATTAGAAAATATCTAAACGCGAAAAAACCAAAATGTCCTTGGTCTTTTTCCTGAAAGACGTTTACGTCCATAAAATATCTTAAAAAGTTGTCATCCACTCACTCTCTCTCTCATCAGCGCTGATATCTCTCTCTCTCTCTCTCCTCCTCCTCTTCTTCTTCTTCTTCTTCTTCTTCTTCTTCTTCCTTCTCCATTTTTCCTCCATTTTCCTTCCACCTTCACCTCCATTTTTCTTCAACTTCCTTAAGGATTTTCAACCAAATTTGTGAAGCAAAGTTGCTCCTCACATCCTCCTCTATCACCTAAGAGGTATAGATTTCATCCTTGAGCTCTCAATCTTCATTTTATCCATTGATTTTCATGAGTTCAAGTTTTTAGATCTAAACTTCAAAAATCTCTAGAAAATTATAGAAAAATCCTTTTAATGCCAAACCAATTTCTATGATCTACTATCATCCCTTAATATCATAATTGAAGAGCTTGGAATCAAAGAATCCCTCTAGCCTATTTTTCTTAGCGGGGTCGAATGGGTGTATATTTGGAGAAAATGGGTTTTTTGTTCAATGTTCTTGAGTTCACCTATTTCATCCCTTAATCATGTAATCCAAGTGATTAGGAAGTCAAATCAAACTCTCACCTATTTTTCATGGTGATGGCTGAAACCCTACTTTGATTGGTTTAGGGGGTTTTGGTTCAAATCTTTGATAATTGATCATAGATTATGTCTTAGGTATGCTTAAGGATCATTGATCCAAGAGTTGGTAGAATTTCAACATACCTAGCGTAATTAATTAAATAGGGGCTGTAGCTAACCTTAAGGATTTGGGGGTCTGTGATTTAACTATTTTAATTTCTGGTTATATTTTGCTGTATAGAATCTGACAGGACTCAAACGTTCGATCACGCACCCGATTGACTGTCCCGGAGCCGCATTCGGAATACTTCGGGAACATCACTAAGGTGGGGGAAAGAACCACAATATCTTCGGGGAGGCAAGCTTTAAATGATATATATTGATATGCATAGGGCGACCCAAACCCTACTAGAGGTCGTTTGACCGTTAGGTTGATTTTACTGTGTATTGGGGATGTATGCTCCGTGATTGGATGTTTGAGATATTATATGTGATATGTATGATATACTTACTATATGTTTATGATTAATTAAATGTATTTATCTTTAAGTTGATTTGACTGTTGAATCTATTACTGGTTGTTGCTGGTTGTTGTTTATATGCTGTTGTGACTGTTGATGTCTGAGTAGAGCTAGGCAGTGATTTCTGATAAGTTGGGAGATGAATGTGTGGTGAGAAAGTCGAGGATATATATATATATATATATATATATATATATATATATATATATATATATATATATGTCGTAGTGCTAAACCTAGAGATACAGTTGATCTGTTGTTATTGTGATGTAAAGTTGATACCCGGTTAAGTCGGATAAAAGTTGGTCGTGATTGTTTATAAGTCATGGTTGAGGCACTAAGTGTTGATCCTGAGATGAATCAGTGAGATTCATGTTGCATAATTGTTGTTCATCACTGTGTTGGCATACAGGCGATTCTGATCTTACCTGCGGGGAGATGATCGTACCGATTGAAGGAACCTTCTTGAAACACAAGAAGGGGGGTTGAATTGTGTTTTAAACGATTTTAAATTCTTTTCGTAAGCAGATAATGATTTTCGCAAGATTGGACGCTTAAAATGATTAAAAGCAAAGAGAGCTCTTCCAAACTCCAAGTTGGACGCTCACTTAGTTTTGACTAAGACGGAAGACAGCGTAATGAAAGGCAATTCAATCCCAGTTAGTTTGTTAGACAGAAACTAAAGTAAGAGAAGGGAGAGAAAGGAACACAACGATATTATCCTGGTTCACTCTTCACCAAAGAGCTACGTCCAGTCCTCTCTACTTGAGAGCTTTATCCACTATAACAAAAACCTTTTGTTACAAAGTATTCAACACCTCTTCAGCCAGTATTCTCAACCTCTTCAGGTTCTCTAAGTATTCTTTTACAGACAAGCCTCTTCAGGCTCAACCAAACTAAGGTTTTGAAAAAGATTGTTCTACTAACTCACTAAATGTGAGAATTCGAAACTAAAGCTTAGACTTTTGAAAATAGCTCTACACAGAGAGTAATATGAAGGTTAGAATCAGAGTAGTTTTTCTAGCTTTGCAAGCTTGAGATTTTCTCTTTTATCTCTTGAGCTAATATTTTCTTGTATCTCTTGAAGGATTTTGAAATGCTATGTGTTGCTTCACTTGTATTTTTGCTCAAGTTCGGTTTCGTTCTCTGTGTCTTTGCACTTTCAAAAGATGAAGGTATATATAGCCTCTTTTCTTTGAGCAGTCTTCAGTCTTCAACGGATGGAAAAGGATCCGTTCTGATGAGCATTGAATGCATTTGATCCGTTGAGTCTGATAGTTTCTGAAGTTTCTGATCAGCAGAATAGACTATCAGGGTGATAGCTAAAAGTGGTGCTGACATATCCTCTGAGTAGAACGAAAGTTGCCTTTTGTTTATCCAAAACAAGAAGGTCAACTTCTTTAGGTGATAGAGACATTCTGGCTTATGCTTTACTTTTGTACGAATATTACAAAGAATGTTTTGTCCCACGGGTATAAGCCTTTTACAGGGAATAATAAATTTAAATGCTTTTACAAGATATTCGCGCTTGAAATTTAAAAGACATTTATTGGACTAGCTATTACAGAAGGTAACCAAAAGAGTCTTTGGACTCAATGGTTCTATAAATTACCGTCCAGTCGTAAACCAAGAATAGGTGTTGGACGAGATAAAGTCTTTGGACTATGTTGGACGAGATAACGTCTTTGGACTATGTTGGACGAGACAAAGTCTTTGGACTATGGATAGTCTTTGGACTCAATTTAGATTTGTCCTGCACACTTAATATAAAACGTTAGTCCATAACAAATCTTTGTTCATCTTAAATTAGCTCTTTGTTAACATCAAAACTTAAGGGATTATCTGGACCATGACCACTTTGGTTCCAACACCGATTAGTTTGGCGTAGGGGCGATTCCGATCTTACCTACAGGGAGATGATCATACCTGTTAGTCGAATTGTAGAAGGACGGGCGAATGTCTCGACCTATCCTGCGAGCGGGGGGGATATGTCGTTATCGAAAGTTAAGTTGTTAACGGACGGGCGAATGTTCCGACCTAGCCTGGGGAAACATGTTACCATAAGTTGCGTTACTGACCGGCGAATATTCCGACCTGGCCTGCGAGCGGGGGAATATGGCGTACCCATGAGACGAGTTGGGCTTGCGGGCTTTTGACTGAACCCTACCTTTGGGGGGTGGCATAGTGATAACTGAGACACCTTGACCCGTTGGAGATGTCGTGTTGTGATCGCATCCATATAGTTGTTAGTTGCATGAGTGTGAGGGACAGTAGTTAAGAGAAAATTATTCGGGTGTTGTTTGGTTGTATTTGTTGTGCTTTTGAGTGTGCTATCTATATAAATAATTTAAATTGCTGTTTTTCTCATATATGGCATATTACTGTTTCTTATCCCCTGTATTTTTCTATGTCGCATTTTCTTTATTCTCGACTGTACGAGAAGACCCTGATGAGGAATTTCCAGAAGAGATTGATAGCATACCTGTCGAGCCTGATACTGGCGGGAGAGCCTCGTATCCCAATGCTGGGGGACCTTGAGCCGCTCTATGCAGAGGACGACGGTCTCCAGGAGACTGGCTACTCTTAGCGAAGAGTAGTGTATACGAGCCCGACTACTGTATAAGTTAGAGTCGTGATTGGATAGACAGTCTTAGTTTTGTTATGGCCAGTACATGGGTTGAGTGAAATGTATTTTCGGGGCCAGGAGAGGAAGTCCGATGAATTTTATTTTATTCTGCTGCTACGCTTTCAGTTTTTATTTGCTGCGTACTCTGAGGTCTGTTTACTTGGTATTAGTTGTTGTAGGCTCTACTGATGGAGCCAACACTCTTATGTCTATATAAATTATTATGGTATCAGTATGTGTTGTAGCTTTTAATATTTCCGTGATTTCGTACTATCACGCTACGCTGTAACGCTAATAATTATAAGTGGGGTCACCAATGGGACCTCCTAGGAAGGGGTTGTCTCAATCCATCCAATCACAATAATAAAATATCACAACAATAATTATGCCAATATAGATACCGTCACGTTGACAGATAAACAGATAATCACATAGGCAGTTCAACATAACAGATAAACAGATAATCACATAGACAGTTCAACATAACAGATCAACAGATAATCACATAAGCAGTTCAACATATCAACCTCAATAACCACATCGTCTAGAGTATCATCTTAGTGGTGATAGCCCAAAGGTACCTACACTTCGGTCTAGGTACTTTATCCAGGGATCAACCTCTAGTAGGGTTTAAGGTTCCCCTACACATGTATACATTCTATATTACGCTTGCCTTCCCGATGATAACAATTCTTTCTCCCCACCTGAAACTGCTACACACGCGCTTTTCCGTACAAGCTTGCGAACACAGTTCCGCAACCGACGCTTTAGCACGCTTTAGGACGATCGAACACATTCTGATCTTTCACAACAAATCATAACTTTAAAATTAACAAAATATCATTCCTTGCCCCCTAGGGTCTAGGTTCTGCCAAGGTGACTTAAAGTAGCTAGAGATGTCTAAAAATTTCTAACTCTTGGATGAATGATCCTTAGGCATACATAACCCTAAATCAAGTCTCTTTACACAAAAATTTGAAGTAAAACCATTGTTTCCCAAAAGCTTAGGGTTCGGCCACCTCCTGGTAAATAAAGCTACGGTGATGAGATTAGATCATAGAAATTGATTCCACATTAAAAGGATTTTTCTATGATTTTCTAGAGATTTTTGAAGACTGGTTCTAGAAGTTGAAACATAGAGATTCATGAGTTGAAGAACAAGAAATGAATGGAGAACATGAACTCCAAGGATCAAAGGAAGTAATCATACCTCTTGGATGATGAAAATGTGCAAGAATCCAACACTTTTCCTTCACAAAAAGCTTAGCTTCATCTTGAAGAAATGAGATAAAGTTGAACAGAAAAGTGGAAGTTATAAGAAAAATGGGTAATTGGCCTTCATGATGAGGCTTTTGGCGTGGGGAAGAACGGGACCAAAGTGTCCAAAAATTGTTCACTTAAGGGTAGAATAATCATTTCACTTAGGGACAAAATTGGAATTAAAACAAAAGCCCAAGGGCAAAATGGTTTCTTCACCTCTGAAGTCACCAAAATATCTAGAGATTTTGATGATGATGATGACTCATGAGGGCAAGGATGGGGATGGGTTTTCATGAATTTCTAGGGGCAAAATGGTCTTTTCCTTTAGGGACAAAAATGTCATTTAGGAAAAAGACCAAGAGTATTTTGGTCTTTTCTCAATATGAACGTGTTCAGATATTTTTCGTTTTTCATCATGACACTAACACGCCTTCCTAGGTGATGTGACCTGATATGACTTCAAGTTTATCCCTTTAACGGGTCCCGGTAAATTCGTATTTAGCTCCGTTCTTCACCAGATTTGAGATTTCGCCCGCGTAACATATATTAATTCGCTTTTTAGTGCGAAAAATCAATTTTACCAAAGTTGTTGGAAATTTGAATCTAAGCTTAACTGTTTCGTTCACGATTCAAAATTAGGTCTTCTGATTAGTAAAATCTTACTGTCAGTGAAAATGCAGACCGGGTTCCGTCTGAATTTTCTACCCAAAGTTTAATCGTAACTCTCTATGATGATGTAGAGTATGAATGTGGTCTTAGTTTATTTAAATTCATTTTCTAACTCTCGGATAAAATATAAACGTATTTATATAAATTACCGATATACAAAGCAGTGAAAATCAGGGTGTTACAGGCCCGAATGGATCGGGCCAACCCGGTGGCCCGAAATGTTTTCAGAGATTGAGCGTTGTGATTATATAAGTACATAAATTATACGGATATAAGATGTATATAAAATTATAAACACAATGTTGGGTCAATTTTACTTGTGAATGTTACTTCACCTATGTGCTTAATTTGATTCTACAATAAATAAACACAACTTTGATCATATTTCTTTGGTTTGTCTTCGTTGTTGGGTCTTTACTCTAAAAAATAAAATATTTGAGTGAAAGACAACTAAGAAGGGAGATTTAGATAGTATATTTTTTAATATTAGTATTATGTTAAATTATTTTACGATTGGGATAAGATTAGGAGTAATGTGTCAAATAAAAAGTCAAATAATGGGTACGTTATTTATACGCTACTTTCCTTTTAGAACTTTCTGTCGAATTAACAAAAAATAAGACCCGGGGACTAATGTATATGTTTTCAAAAACCTAAAGGGATGTCACTATTTTTAATGAGATATTGTTTTAATGATATTTTGACAAATTATAATTTATTATTACTTCTTTCTTTTAATTATAAAATAAAAGCACAAAATATTAGTGGATATTAAAATTATAAACATAACTGCATACTACTTTTATTAATTTTTTAATTTTAACATATATTTTTCTTAAAAAGAACCAAGCTATATATAATTATGTCCAAAAAAAATCCAACCTATATAAGAAAATAATGGAAAGCAGTATTTTATGATTTCATTTCTTTGAAAAGAGAATATACGGTGAAATTGCAAATAAAACAGAAATTTTGAGACAATACGAATGCAATTAATTAGAGGCGGTGTTATAAAACTCGGTGCAGGAATTGATAAGTTTGTTAGTTGTTAGTTATAGTTTGTTATGGATAGACTTCCTGATAGAATCAGTTTATCTAACAATTATAGCAGTTACAAGGTGCTCTTACTCTATATGTATAAATAGAGTCGAACATCAACAAGCTGTGTATCAAAAAGCAATTATTCAATATAGATGCATTATTCAGTTTACAAGCCAGTATTAATTTTACATGGTATCACGAACCAAAAGCCTGAAAAAATAATTCTTTCTTGATCTTTCATGGCCATGGAGGACGAAGACAAACCCAAAGAAGCCATCGACAAGGATGAAACAAAAACAAGCAACATGGACTCTACATCTCCATATTTTCTACATGCCTCGAATAATCCTGGTCAAATCTTTGTCAGTGAGCCTCTCCATGATGGTAATTATGGGGAGTGGGTTGTAGACATGACCAATGCTCTATTAGCCAAGAACGAGATTGGTTTTGTAGATGGCACAATCCCAATGCCGAAAGCATGAGATTCCTCTGACTTGGCTCGCTGGATGAGGTGCAACTCAATGATCAAGGGATGGCTCAAGAGTGGGATGGATAAAGAGGTGCGAGCCAGTGTTAGATATGCTAATACTGCCAGGGAAATATGGACTGATCTAGAAGAGAGATTTGCAATGGAAAGTGCCCCAATAATCTATGAGTTGAAGCGAGCCATTACTCTTCTCAGGCAAGAAAAACTTTCTGTACCTGCGTATTTCACTAAGCTAAAGGCATTGTGGGATGCGATTCAATCTATTGCAGCATGGCCCAAGTGTACCTATGGGACATGCAAATGTGATGTACAGAAGAAACTTGTCCAGATGAGGGGAAAGGGGCAACTCTATAGTTTCCTTATGAGGGTGGATGATGTTTTTGGGACTATGAAGACACAGATTTTAAGCATGACAGATTCTCTCACACTTGGTCATGCTTATCATCTGGTAGCAGAAGATGAACAACAAAGAATCATTTCTACCCTGCATAAGCATGCAACAAAGGTAGTTGTTTTCGAAACAATAGGTATACGAACTAAAGATTCCAAGAAGGAAAGACCTAAATGTGATCACTGTCAAAAGATTGGACACATGAAGGAAGAATGTTGGGAAATAATTGGGTATCCTCAAGACTGGAGAAAGCCAACTAAAGAAAGGAAAGAAAGAACAGGATCTTGGAATGAGAGGAAGGGTGGATTCAAAGCAGCTCAAGTAGCTATAGAACCAAGCCCAATTCCAGGACTGTCAATGAACCAGTATGAAAAACTAATGCATAAGCTAAAGGAGAACCCAGAACCAATAACAGGAAACCAGCAAATAAAACCAATTGTCAACATGGCAGGTAACTCTATTTTTAATAGGCCTTGGGCCATTGACTCAGGAGCCACAAAACACATTACTTGTGAAGAAAGGTTGCTAAAAGAGAAGTCTAATTCTTATCAGCAACCTGTACTCATTCCAAATGTAATGAATGTGCCTGTAGAAGGAACAGGGAAGGCTAGACTTCCCAATGGAATGATTTTAAGTAATACCTTACACATTCCAAACTTTAAATGTAACCTTGTATCTGTTAGTAAACTAAGTAGGGATTACAATTGTGCTATCATTTTTCTTGCTAACAAGTGTGTAATACAGGACTTAGCTTCGAAGAACCTGATTGGAAAGGGTAAAATCAACATGGTCTATATCTTGTTTAGCCTCTGCCAGAAAAGGGGGCTGCAATGAAGGTTGACAAATCAAATGATGCATACTTGTGGCGTACAAGGCTAGGACATGCTTCTAAAGCCAAAATAGCACACATAGGTGTTGATATTGATTTATCCAGGAATCAGATTACAATGCCTTGTGATTCTTGTATTAGGGCAAAACAAACTAGGTTACCTTTTCCTTTAAGTTCAATAAAAACTAAATCTTGTTTTGAACTTATACATTGTATATATGGGGTCGATACACTACAGCTTCACACTCTAGTGCACATTATTTTCTTTCTATAGTTGATGATTTCAGTAGAGGGGTATGGGTTTATCTGATGAAACTTAAATCCAAAGCAGAGAGGTTTTTAACTATGTTCATATGTATGATAGAGACTCAAATTGGAAAGAAAATTAAAAGAGTGAGATCTGATAATGGCTTAGAGTTCATATCAGGCAACATGCAGAGATTTTATGAGGACAAAGGCATAATGATGGAGCTGAGTTGCACATACACACCTCAATAGAATGGAATGGTAGAAAGAAAGCATAGGCACATCTTGGAAATAGCTTGTGCCTTGAGATTTAATTCTGGCCTGCCAACTCACTTTTGGGGTGAGTGTGTTCTAACATCAGTTCACATTATAAATAGACTTCCAGCAAAGGCTTTACAAAATAAGAGTCCTTATGAAATCATGTATGGAAAAAGACCAGATTATGAACATTTGAAAGTTTTCGGGTGTCTTGTGTATACTTTGAAAACCAAGAGAGAAGGGAAGTTTGATGAAAGGGGGAGAGCTGGTGTTTTTGTAGGATATCCCCTCGGATAGAAAGGTTACAAGTTATATGATGCTGAAAATAAAGCTATATATGTGTCCAGAGATGTTGTTTTTTGAAAATAATTTTCCTTTCAAGGAAGATATCACTGAGAAAAGAAACAATGAGGAACATCAATTCATGCCTTACGAAGATAATGAAGAAAAAGGTAGCAGAATCAGAATAAATGCTTCAGCTGATATCAGTGAAGCAGAACAACACAATTCTGATAATGCAGAAACTGAACATCAAGACTAGGAGCTTGCTGGATCAGAAAATGAAGGTCTAGAGACTATGATGCAGAATGGTAAGCATAGTGAATGAGTAAAGCAACTTCCAAGGCATCTCAAAGATTATGAGGTTGACCTGCCTGTTAGCATTACTCACCCTTCAACCAATCTGACTTCAGGTAACCCAGTATTATATCCTATATGAAATTATGTTTCTTATAACAATTTTTCCAATTCACCCTTAGCTTTCTTAGAAGCCTTCACCTCCCATGATGAGCCAAAGCATTTTTCACAGGCACTTAAACATGATCATTGGAAAGAGGCCATGAAGAAGGAGATAGAAGCTTTGGAAAAAAATGGAACATGGATTCTTACACCATATCCACCAGGAAAACATGTAGTAGATTCCAAATAGGTCTACAAAATAAAATTCTAGCCAAATGGAGAAATAGAGCGCTACAAGGCAAGATTAGTAGCACGAGGTTTCATTCAGATGGAAGGAGAAGATTTCCATGGGACATTTGCATCAATAGCTAAGTTAGTCACCATGAGGAGTCTCCTAGCCATCACAGCAGCAAATTAAAGGATGGCTTGTTCACCAACTTGATGTAAACAATGCTTTCTTGCATGGGGATTTAACTGAAGAATGTACATGAAGATACCACAATGGTTTGCTAAGAAAGGAGACACAAGGGTATGCAAGCTGCAAAAGTTATTATATGGACTTAGGCAAGCTTCCAGAAATTCACCAATGCATTGGAGAAGATTGGATTTCAACACTGCAAGGTTGATCACTCACTTTTCATATACAAGCAGGGAGAAACTAGATGATGTGATATTTGCTGGGAATGAGCCAACCTTCATGAAGGAGTACCTCAATACAGAGTTCAGCATTAAAGATCTCGGTACATTGAAGTATTTTCTAGGCATTGAAGTGGTTAGATCATCAAAAGGTATGGTTCTTAGCTAAAGAAAGTACACTTTGGACATACTATAGGAAACAGGGATGCAAAACTGTAGACCAAGTCAGTTTCCCATGGAGCAAAATTGTAAATTGAGGATTGACACAAATGATCCAGAAATTGATGCAACCTGATATAGTACTTAATGGTAACAAGACCCGACATTACTTATGCAGTAAACACACTCTGTCAATACATGATTGCACCAAGACAGGTTCACATGGATGCAGCTGATAGAGTTTTGAGATACTTGAAGACAACACCTGGATAAGGACTTATGCTTTTCAGCACCAATAATTTGAGCCTCCAAGCCTTCTGTGATTCAGATTGGGGAGGTTGTCCACACACTAGACGATCATTCACAAGATATTTACTCTTACTTGGTGATGCACCAATTTCTTGAAGAACTAAAAGGCAGACTGTTGTAGCAAAATCCTCAGTAGAAGCTGAGAATAGAGCTATGGCAGCCACGGTTAATGAGGTCATATGGCTTAGGTGGTTGCTGCAGAAGTTATCTGTTACATAGCAAGATGCTACACCCTTGTTTTGTGACAATCAAGCAACACTTCATATTGCTGTAAATCCGATCTTCAATGAAAGAACAAAGCATATAGAGATGGACTGTTACTTTGTTCGAGAAAGGGTTCAGTCCGGTGACATTAAGCCAATAAAGATTGGGACTAAAGATCAAATAGCAGATGTCTTTACAAAGCCCCTGGGAAAAGAGCGGTTTGAATTGTTACTTAGCAAGTTGGCTATTGTAAATCTCCATGCACTAACTTGAGGGGGAGTGAAGGAATTCATAAGTTTGTTAGTTGTAACACCCCGATTTTTCGTGCTTTCTAAGGACAATAAACTCGATTAACGAGTTTATATTTTTATCTGTGTTAGAAAATGATTTTGGAAAAACTAAAATCATATTCATGCTCCAAGTAATCGTGGGAGCCTACAGTTAAGTTTTGGACCAAAAACTCAAACGGAGCTCGGTCTACGTTTTCACGCATAGTAGTGTTTTACTACTATAAAGGCCTAATTTTGACTAATGGTCAAAACCATCAGTTTTAGAATTCGATTCTCTACATTTTCAAAAAAATGTGTCCTGACCTTCGAAAATAAAAATAATATATTATATTCGGGCCAATACTCGAACCGGGAGACATTTGGAGCTGTTGATGGATCTAACGGGACCCGCTAACGAATGATTTTGAAGTCATATCAGGCCAACATCATCTCATGATGGTTTCAGAAAATATCGGGATGCGAAATGACCAAAATACCCCTAATCTATTAAGGAAATGACCAAACTACCCTTTCATTTAATTACAAGTTTGCCATTGAGGTGAATTTTTTTCTATTTCACCCCCTCCCACAAGGCCTCTCGGCCAGCTCTCTCTTTCTCCCCTAACACACTCATTTCTCACCATTTTTCATTTCTTCAAGCTTTTCTTCATAAATCTTCAAGTTTTGAGTCGTTTTTGTTTTCTTCTCTAGTTTCATCATCTAGGAGGTATTACCCTCAACTTTCATCTCTTAATCTCTCTTTAATCTCCATGATTCATGATGGTTTAGTTTTGGATCTAGTACTTCAAAAATTCATAAGAAATTGTAAAAAAATCCTTTTAATACCAAACCACTTTCTATGAACCTCGTTCATGATTGTCTACCTAAATCCAAGAGTTGGAAACCATAGGGGCTTCCTAGCAATATGGGTATTTGTGATTGAAACCCCTATGTGTGGGTGGGTAGAGTTTTGGTTCAAGTTTAGGTGTAATTGGCTTTGATCTAGTCTTACTACACCTAGTAAGGATGGAATCCAAGAGATTAGAATTTTTGGACATCCCTAGCTATTTTATATAGCTATGACCGAACCTAGGAGGTGTAAATGATAGAGTTTTTGTGTTTTAAAGTTGATGTATTGATTGATTGTGTGTATGTAATTGTCGACGAGTAATCGGATGAGGAACCAGATCGATCGGACGATTTTTTGCTCACCAAGAAACTACAAGAGGTAAGGGGAAATGCCTGAGGGATTCTCCTGATGACTACATGTCATCATATTTGGCCTGTAATTGTATAATTTATTTGGGTGATGATTGATTTATTTACTTTTGGCAATTATTTGATTTGTGATAATTGTTTATTAATATGTGTTATAGTAGTTGAATATGTATTTTAACTGTATTATCTGCTATAAACATGTTATGATGTTGATTGGGAAGCCTGACAGTGGTCAGTGCTCAATTAATTAATGGGGATAAAAGCTTTAAAAAAACTTGTATTAAATAATAGAGATTTATTTGGGAAAACGTTGGATATTTTCAACAACGCTGTTTTTCTAAAGAAAAAGAGGATCCAAAAGTAATTTATGAAGTTAGTAGGAAAAGTTAGTTTTTATGAATAAATTGATATTTATGTGGAAAAAGTAACATTTAGAGGAAAAAAGTCAAGTTTTTAACTTAGGACGTTTTTAAACGCTAAAACGACGTTTTAATTCCGAAAAGATTTATGGAAAACGTTTTTGAAAACAGTAATGTTGTTCTGGGATGATATTTTGGTCTCAGTTGCCCCCTTTCAAAAATTGGTTTTTGGGGAAGGGACTTGCAACCAAAATTAAGTTTTATTAGAGTTCGATGGTTTTCAAACCATTTTCAAACAGAAAATTTTTTCTGTAATACGAGTTTTTCCTAACGGTGTAAAATCCGTCAACTTGGATGAGTTGCGGAGTTTTTGTTTTGGATTTGTGTTTCACAGAACAAAAAACGGTGTAAAACGTTGAAAACGTGAACCTAGCAAACGATACGTTGGGATGCTAGTGTTCTGTAACAATATAGCACGAGAAGCTGTGCAATGATGTTATGGACTGCGTATCCTGTGGACTGTGTGTCCTCCTCTTGTTATGAGGAAACGTAATTAAAGGTGAATGATGTTTTCTATTACCACGGACCTCAGGCTGGTGCATCGGTCTAGGGTTCCGTGATTGAGCACTCGGACGTTTCATCCTGTGTTAATGGTGGAAAGTTTCAAAACGGTGTAAATCATAAATAGTCGGGAGTCTTGAGCTACGACAACGAAAGAATGAACATAAAGAAAAGTGGCAATGCTTGAAACTTTTTTCCATGCATTAAAATATTCGGCATACGTGCCAACGATGTTAACGTGGATATCTTGATGGCAGGATATTCCAGACAATGAGTAACATTGTGCCTTGATGGACAATGGTGTACATACGAACGATGAATAGTGTGCCTTGAGTTGGACAATAGAGTATGACCGTTTACTAATTTGTCAAGTACCGCTGAATGTAATTCCATGTAAATGTGACCTCATGGTGTTCATGTACCTCTGAATATGCACTTAGGTGCTGGTCATTTGTGCCTGGGGCCAATGTACCTTGAGCCTGATCAGCTCAGTTTTTATACAACGGTGTTGAGATATCTGGAGATTAAGTAAAAGTATTAGATGATGAACATTGATGTGTCATGCGTCTCTTTTGAAAATGACGATGACTGTCGGGTATGAGACCCTATGATATACTACTTGTTTATTTGTAGAACCTTACACTCGATAATTATTTATGCTTATGTGTTATTAATGTGATATACATGTTGTTATCGTGAGTAAATCCATATATTGGTAGCTCACCCTTACATCTTTAGATGAATTCCAAGATGCCACCGGGACATTCGGGAATCCATTTCTTGACGCTTGAGGACACGGAAGGAGGGTGACTTACGAGAAGTCACAGTGTTTTAGTAGTATGACCAGCTATAAGATATGTCTTATTTTATTTTGAATAACAGTTAGTTAATTGCTCTGGCTCCTGATAGCCATGACTGCTTTGAATGACCGTATGTATAAGGCCTATGTAGTATATTATGGTACCTTATTATGTATACTCTGCTTGACGTTTATTTACATGCGTGTTTGCGTTACGTTGATGTGTAGTAAGCTACGTTAGAGGAAAAAAATTTATCACAGGTTTTCACAATAAGTTAAATACTTAGAAAATCTTATTTTCCGAAAGTAAACCAGCACAATTAATTAAAGTTTATTTTCCGCAACGGGTAACCATGTGGTGCCCCGGAAGAGGGTGTCACACTAGTTGTTAGTTATAGTCTGTTATGGATAGACTTACTGATAGAATCAGTGAAGTACTAGTCAATTTGTTAGAGGATTTTTATCTAACAGTTATAGCAATTACAAGGTGCTCTTGGTTTATATGTATAAATAGAATCGAGCATCAACAAGCTGTGTATCAAAAAGAAATTATTCAATATAGATGCATCATTCAGTTTACAAGCTAGTATCATTTTTACACCCGGACCGGTCATTGACTCGATCAAGACACTGGGTTAACGGATCATTGGTTGAACCAGTGAGTCATTGATTGAATTGGTTAAACTGGTATATATATATATATATATATATATATATATATATATATATATATATATATATATATATATAATTTATGGATCCAGAGCTCCTCACTTTAGAGAGTAAAGTAAGTAATCATCCGTTGATGAAAAAATCAAGGATTGATATTAAGTGCACATGCATAAAAGTCATGATTATGTAAGAATATAAACCCTTGATTTTCTCATTAACGATTGAGATTACTTACTTTACTATCTACTCACTTTAGAGGAGTCAAATCCATAATTTATTGTTAAATAGTGGTGCATAGTACAATGCATTTGTGTGTTAAAAAAGTAGAGGTTGTTGTATGACCGGTTTCTAGCTTAACCAGTCAGACCGACTGGCACGAGCCGATTTTATTAACACTTTAGAGGCATACTCTAGGAAATTAAGAAGAATATATGAAAGTCCAAGTAAAAAAAATTAAATAAATGAGAAATCACAAAGATATTTAACCTTAATTAGAGCAGTTACTTTGTCCGTTGCACAAACTTTTGTCCAACTTTTTATTTATTAATATATTAAAATAGAAATAATTTTTTTAAAAAAAAATAACTTGATAATATTATATATAATATAAACCAATGTTTTTAAAGCCAGGCGGAATAGTAAATCGTAAAAGGTTTCGGTTTAGATCCAACCGATTTAACCGGTTAGGTCGGATACACTACATCAGATTCAAAATTTTATAACGCACACTTAATAGCGGTTTTGGGTGGAAGCATTTTAAAAAAAATGCAGAAAGTTTATAATAGCGTTTCACTAAGGAAACAGTATTAACATATAAGCTTGTAATATAAATAAACGCTATTTTTACCCAATACCTTTTTTTAAAAAAAGCGCTCCACCTCTTACCACGCTTGATCGAAGACACGCTATTATACGTTATACCTTTAATATCGTTTTATCAAGCAAACATTGTTAAAGGAATTACTATAATAATACTTTCTTGAGGAAACACTATCTTTCACCCGATTCACAACAAAACCCTCAATGTGAGCAACTCTCTGAACGTTAATTGAATCCATGAAGTTAATGAACAATCACTACAACAAATTCAAGATTTGATAGCACGTATTTTTGGCCTTTGATAGCGCCTCCAGACTCTATCCATCTTGGTGCTATTGAAAGTTGTAATCAACGATAGCACTTCTGAAGCACTGTCATAGATTTAACTACAATAGCCTTTGACCAACGAAACACTATAGTAGTTCTGATGCAAACCTAGGAGGACCACCTTTGAAAAGAAGAACCAAGCCAATTATTGAACAAGAAGAACCAATTTGGAAATTGTTGAAGCACTCATTTTCGTTGGTCATCACCTTTCTTCCCTGTTTCGACTATAACTTGCGCTATGGTTATCTGATTGTCGTGTTCTTGGTGGCATTGGAACTACAAGTCGTGTTTCTAGCGTCAAGACCTTATTAGGCTTATATCATGGTCAAAACCGAGCTACAATATTAGGACAAAATTCTGGACGAGATTTTGATTGTATTTTGGGCTTTCTATGTATTGGGCTTGTGTTTTTTGTGCAAGATAGACTCTTTATGGTAAAGTAGGCATTTCTTAGAAGAGGATTAGAGCTAGTCGTTAGCTCCTTAGAATAAAAGTCTATAAATAGGGATGTAACACATATGTTTCTTTTAACTTTGAATGAAATTAGAATTTATCATATTTGGATATTTTTGTGAGTTGAGCATTGACTCCTTCTCTTCAAGTACTTGGATTAGAACTTGCTTGATTCTCATCAAAGTGTTCTATCTCTTTGTGGAGAATCCTCTATGGCTTATCAATCTTCCAATTCAATGGATGATTGTGGTGTCTTCCCTTTCATCTTCTTTCCCTTCCATTCGCTTAATTTATTTTATGTTTTTCTTTACATTTGTGCTATTTACATTCTATTTTTTAGTTGCTGCACTTTAATTCTTAGTTTGTTTAAGTTTCTTGCTTAGTTATTTACTTTCCTTAGTTGTTTCCTTTTGTTAATTATATTCGGGTGGCAACCACACCTTCTTCTTGCATAATTCTTCTCATCGATTCTTTTTTACATAAGAACTGAGAACAACCTCTTGGATAGATCCTTAAAATTGATGATTCTAACTTGGATCATATCATGTGGTATCTAGAGCTAGCTTCCTAGAGCTTATTTTTCTTTTGGTTATGCAATTTCTAGTGGGTGTTGTTTGAAATTTTCGGAAAATCAATAGTGAGAAGTCCATTGGTATTTGCGCCCTATCTACCCGTATTTTATCTTCAATTTTTGATCAATTTTGGTGTTTTGTGGGGTTGTTAGGCCTTGGAAATTGAAAAATCTAGCATCAATTTGATGTTTGGAAACTCACTTTGTACAAATTTTTCATCATCCATGTTTTCATGTTCTTGAACCTTCATACAACCTTCTTTATTTTCTTGGAATTTGAGCCACTTTGATCTTTATGAATTTCAAGAATCGGTGTTAGAGTGTTAATCTACACCTTGATTGAAAGGTCTTTACAAGTGGAATTAAGTATACCAAACAATTTTAAGCTTAAAGCATAAACTAGATATCAATTTGGGGGAATTTAATTTCTGGGCAAACTTCCCAAGAATAGCCCCTTGTTCATCATGTTCATGCTTCAAAAGGCTATTTGATCTTTGTGATTCACTTAAAATATGTTTGGGGCATTCTTTTCTGTAATTTTCAGAAAAATTTTGTGGCCAAAGTTATTTTACAAAAGTAAGGATCCCAAAAAGTTTAAAAAAATAGTGGAAAATACAAATGGACCAATATGCAATTATAAAAAAAGTACAAAAATAAAATGACAAAATTCAAATTAGGCCACAAAACCACTAATCTAAGTCTTTCTAGTCTTAAAATTGGTATTACTTGATGTTTTGGACATATCTTTGGCTCAAATTGTATTCCTAAATGCTAGTTCTACAGTCTTTGTCTTCTTATTTCTCCATTAGAGTGTGTTTTCTTTTTCTTCTTTATCTTTTCTTGCTTGTCTTTAAAATTGTAAGTTTATCTTAGTAGTTTCTTCCTTGAACCTCTTGATTGATACTTTTGTGTGGATTTTTCACAAAGTTTTGATACTTTTTCTCATTATTTGAATTAGTGTAGTTCTTTTCCAAAGATATTGAAATAGGACTTTGAGTGGAAAAAGGGAAGAGCACAAAACAGGCCAATTGTGTGGAAAAAACCAATTTGAGTGAAACATTTAGTGAGAAAAATGATAAAAGTGCCTAGTTTCCAAGGAAATGATGATCCGGAGTTGTACTTAGATTGAGAGATGAAAATAGAACCAATCTTCTCTTGTCACAACTATAGTGAACAAAAGAAGACGAAGGTGGCAGCCTAAGAGTTTGGCTATTTTGCACGAAATTGGTGGGACCGAGTACAAAAAGATAGAAGGTGGTTTGAGGAGCAACCTATTGATACTTGGAGTGAGATGAAAACCATGATGAGGAAGAGAGATGTTTCTTCCCACTATCAACGGGATCTTCGCAACCAATTGCAAAGGTTAACCCAAGGCACTAAGAGTGTGGATGAGTATTACAAAGAAATGGAGATGGCCTTGATTAGAGCCAATATTAATGAAGGAAGATAGGCAACGATCTAAACCAAAACATCCAAGACATTATTGGGCTCCAACACTATGTGGAGCTTGATGACTTAGTGCACCAATCCGTGAAGGTCGAGCAACAACTAAAAAAAAATCATATAAAAGATATTGCAATTTTTCTTCTACTCCAACTCTTATAGAAGTAGAGGTATGAGGTGCCTAGTTTATTTTGGATGGCATTTGGATTATCAATGCCCAAATGGGGAGGAAAAGAATGAAAAAAATATTGAGAGAAAAGATGAGAGATTGAAAAGAAAGATTGATAATTTTGAAGCATATTGGAAGAAAATGTCTCAAGACAAAATTCAAGAGACAAATTTAAGTTTGAAAAGAAAGAGGGAGAGAAATTAGAGAGTGAGGTCCAAGTTGACAGAAAACTTGAGAGGGAGATGAATGCAAAAGAGAGTGATGCTAAAGAAAAAGAGGCAAAAGAAAATGAGAGAATTGAGTATGTGCCTTCAAAGGAAACTTACAAGACAACCAATGCACTTGAAGAAGTGTGTCCAAAGGAAACACCCCATGGTTTGATTACTTGAATGGCTCTTCAAAGTCATGGACATTCTACCCCTATATTTGATAACATGCTTGGTAAATTGCATGGGTCTTGCTACTTTCCTACATTGAATAGGTTTGATTACTTGCTTGATGAAGACTATTGCCATCTTTCTAAGTTTGATTTGAAAAGTGGGTATCATGATATGAGGATAGGGAATTTTTATGCTAATTTTGATAAAAATTTATCTTGCACAAATCATGTTAGCCTTCTTGGGTTTAATGTAAGTTTTCAAGAATTGCATGTGGACTTGTTTGATAGGCTTACTAGTGCTTTCACTCTTGCTTTACCTATTCTTTCAAAGTCCTTTCGAATTGAATGTGATGCATCTAATATGATCATGGGAGCTGTTTTACTTCAAAAAGGACCACCAATTGTTTATTTTGGTATAAACTTTAGTATTCCACCTATAAGAATAACTTGATGCATTCCAAAAGGACGCAATACTCTCAAATGTCATCATGCCCAAGCATAGAGAGGTAAAAATGATGGTCAATGCAAATTCTCAAAGGTATAACTTTCCAACTCGCCTTGAACTTCAATTTCTAGACCTCGCCATTCTTAAGGTATTGTATGAGCATAATGAAAATTTTCCTAACATATTTGCCACATATGATGAGTTCTTTAGACCTGTTTTTGACCCAGAAGGTAGGGTTTGTAGGCACATAAAGAATAAGAGACTTTCCATTCAAAGGAAATCAAGTCTCCATAGAAATGGATATTTTTAATGCAATTTTCAATAAAACTAATACATGCCTTTTTGGTGTAGGTATTGGAGCTATAAATTCAAGGTCGAATTCTCTTGAAGAGGGAGGAAATGATGCAAACCTAGGATGGCCCCCTTTGAAAAGAAGAACGAAGCCAATTATGGAACAAGAAGAACCAATTTGGAAATTGTTGAAGCACTCATTTTCGTTGGTCTTCACCTTTCTTCCTTGTTTTGGCTGTAACTTGCGCTATGGTGATTTGATTGTGGCATTCTTGGTAGTGTTGGAAAGCTAAGATAATTATCTACAAGTCGTATTTCTAGCGTCAAGACCTTATTCGGATTCTATCATGGTGAAAACTGAGCTACAGTATTA
The DNA here is from genome assembly GCA_039655645.1 of Ammopiptanthus mongolicus. Lineage (NCBI taxonomy): Eukaryota > Viridiplantae > Streptophyta > Magnoliopsida > Fabales > Fabaceae > Ammopiptanthus > Ammopiptanthus mongolicus. The sequence continues at coordinate 86,177,938 of CM077348.1, forward strand.
GGACAAAATTCTGGACGAGATTTTGATTGTATTTTGGACTTTCTATGTATTGGGCTTTTGTTTTTTGCGCAAGATATATTCCTTATGCTGAAGTAGGCATTTCTTAGAAGAGGATTAGGGCTAGCCGTCACCTTCTTAGAATAAAAATCTATAAATAGAGATGTAACATATATCTTTCTTTTAACTTTGAATGAAATTAGAATTTATCCTATTGGGGTATTTTTGTGAGTTGAGCATTGGCTCCTCCTCTTCAAGTTCTTGGATTAGAACTTGCTTGATTCTTATCAAAGTGTTTTATCTCTTTGTGGCGAATCCTCCTTGGTTTATCAATCTTCCAATTCTATGGATGATTGTGGTGCCTTCCCCTTCATCTTCTTCCGCTTCCATTTGCTTAATTTATTTTATCTTTTTTTTTTTTACATTTGCGCCATTTACATTCTATTTTTTAGTTGCTGCACTTTAATTCTTAGTTTGTTTAAGTTTCTTGTTTAGTTATTTACTTTCCTTAGTTGTTTCCTTTTGTTATTCACATTCGGGTGGTAACCACACCTTCTTCTTCCATAATTCTTCTCATCAATTTTTTTTACATAAGAACTAAAAACAAGCTCTTGGATAGATCCTTAAAATTGATGATTCTAACTTGGATCATATCAAGTTCATGCTAAAATACGCTTCCAGGATGCGATGTTGACGTGAGGTCGGAATTAAACTAGCGCTGACTTAAAAATGTGCTATCTTAGTTACCCAAAAATGATAGCGCAACTTCAGTAAAGCGTTATCTTAGTTTGAACTACGATAGCGTTTTATTAAAGAAACACTGTATATTCTCACACGTTTTTTTAATTGTCATTTTGGCTACTTCTTTCCCATTCCCATGCTTTTAGAAATCAAAAAACAACATTCAGCCATAAAAAAAGCATTCAACAACATATAAACAAACCAGTATTGAGCACTCAACATTCAAAAAATAGTATTCAACAATCAACACCAAGCATACCCCTAATGCAATCAACAAAATCGATCATAATCAAACTTTATCTCTTAAAAACAGATATGATAATGCAAAAACAAAAACAGATATTCCAATGAATATACCAGAATGTGACAAAGTCCAATTTGCATCCTTTTTAGCACTAATAGAAGCCCATCGATAGAACTGCCACCAACATCTTGAAGTTTAAACTTTAACATCCATCAAGAAATGACACAAATGCCTATTAAAGAAAATCCACTATATCTCTATCAAACAGAAGATTAAAAAATTTTCCACACTGAAACAAAAAAAAGATCTAAACGAACAATGACAACATTCACTAATGTCTTGTTGTCATCCAGAATAAGCTAGTAACAAGAAGCAAGTTTCACTCTTTTGTGTCAGAATAGGCAAATAGGGTCAAATGTTTGATGCTCGATGGATCATTTGAGTATTCTTCCAATTCAAATTGGTTAAACTCAATCTACAGAATCAAAAGGTTAAAGAAGCAAATTAACCAAATAAAACACATCAGTTGCTAAGGGGAACTTATAGTTGAACCTTCCAATAGTTAAAGAAACTTCTCAAGAGAGAGAATTGTTGAAAAAGTTCGAGAAACCTTCGCTTAAGTTTGTGCACTTATGATGTCATTTGCCATTTGTGGGAGTTGGATGCACTTTAAGTAACCCAAAATAGCCATTTAAATGCAATGAAATTACTAAAAGAATCAAAATGAATAGCCATTTCTAGGAGTTGGATGCATTATAAGTAGCGCTACGTAGCCATGTAACAACAATGAAATTACTAAAAGTTGTTGGAACCAAAGTGGTTATGGTCCAGTAATCCCTTATGTTTTGATGCTAACAAAGGACTAATTTATGAAGAACAAAGATTTCTTGTAGACTAACAATTTATATTAAGTGTGCATGATAAAACTTAATTGAGTCCAAAGACTATCTAAAGTCCAAAGACTTTACCTCATCTAACTTGGTTAAATAATGTGTTACGTCCTTCATAGACTGGACGGTATTCAGTAGAACTATGAGTCCAAAGACTCTTCTGTTATCGTTGTCAAAGCTAGTCCAATAGTGCTCTTATGTTTCAAGCATGAATACCTTGTAAAAGTTTTGAATTTATTATTCCCTGTAAAAATTATATATCCTCGGGACAAACATTCTTTTTGGTAGTCCTTCAAACGTAAAAGCATAAACCAGAATGTCTCTGACACTTAAAGAAATTGACCTTCCTCTTTGAGAAAGACAAAAAGGCAACTTTCGTTCTACATAGAAATATGTCAGCACCATTTTTAGCTATCTCTCTGATAGTCTATCCTGCCGATCAGAAACTTCAGAAGCTATCAGACTCAACGGATCAAATGCATTCAATGCTCATCAGAAGGGATCCTTTTCCATCCGTTGAAGATCAAAGTTAATAAGAACGATAACAAGAGAAGCTACTTAGTGATCCAAAAATCTCTCAAGAGCAAACAACTACTCAAGCAACCGAGAGAAATTCTCAAAGCTTGAAAAGCTACTCTGATCTTCATTTTTCATATCACTCTCTGTGTAGAGTTGTTTTTAAGAATCTAAGCTTTAGTTTCGAAATATGTTGAATGCTTTGTAACATAGGGTTTTTGTTATAGTGGATAAAGCTCTCAATTAGAGAGGACTGTACGTAACTCTTTGAAGAAGAGTGAACCAAGATAATATCTCTGTGTTCTTTTCTCTCTTTATCCTTGCTTTAGTTTATTATCTAATCAACTAAATGGGATTGAATTGCCTTTTCCTTGCTTTTGTTCTTTTATTAATCAAACTAAGCGAGTGTCCAACTTGGTATTTGGAAGAGCTCTCCTTGTTTTTAATTAGTTTAGCGTCCAACCTTGCGAAAATTATCATCTGCTTACGAAAAGTTTTTAAAATCTTAAAAAACACAATTCAACCCCCCTTCTTGTGTTTCAAACAGGTTCCTTCAAAAGTAACCCTAAGTATTTCAAATGACAGAGTTGAAGAGACTTACTAGAAAAGATGGAGAGAGTTCGTTGATAGGTGGCAGTGGTTAATAGACTTAAGAGATTGAGAGAGAGAGAGAGAAAGAGAGCGAGGGTCATTGATATGGAGAGCGTATGCTGGTTTGAAAGAGTGAGAGAGAGTAATAGTGGACACAGACCTTTAATAACTATTTTAGGTAGACCAAACCTGTAATAGCGCTTTGTGTAGGAAACGCTATTAAAAAAGATACATTTAACAACATATTTCTTGAGAAATGCTATTATTATATCTTGATAGCATAATTTTTGGCGGGAATGATACAAAGTGATAGAGCACAACTGCACGTGATCTCTTCGTCTCCTCCACCAACATTGTAACTTCTATTTGCGGTTTTTCTCCTGAAAACGCACGGCTGCACGTCTTCCTCTTCTCCACTAACATTGTAACTTCTATTTGCGGTTTAATTTCTCTCTGACAACGCACGATTGCTCCTGCCCATACATCTTCTCTATAAAAAGAATTATCTGATAAATTTTTTACTTCACTCTTTGAGCTCTTATTCGTTAGCATTGGTAAACCATTCCTTTACTTCATTTCTCATAAAATCTTCCCACCACTAGTTCACGAAGCACTTTTGACATCTGTTAAAAGTGACGTTTAACGTCGGTTTAAGACCAGACATTAATACAAACGACGTTAAAAGTGTGACCTTTAACGCCCATTCTCAACCGACGTTAAATATATACCTTTAACGTCAGTTGTCTAGGCCACAAACGTCAATATATATTATTTTATTCTTATCTCCCTAACGAATTGTGGTTTTTAACCACATTGGATTTTATCGATTTTGTTATGTCCCAAGTGATTTAACCATGAGTTAGGTTCTGAGATGGGGCTACAGCCATATTAGTATTTGTGTCATGATTTGACCGGTCTGAGAATCCAATCCGATCTGAATTTATAATTAGTACATGCTAGTAATCCTAATACTAGTTTACAAAAAAAAAAAAAAAAAAAAAAACAAAATTAAGTGGATAATTGTTTACTATTCAATGGGTTAATTCAGTCGTTAAATAAATTTAAAGTAAGTAATCTTTAAATGTCATTGATTAATTAACTAATTGTGTGATTAATTATTCCTATGTTAGCAATTTTTATATGTTAAGTCATAATTCTATTACTATTGAAATTAATATATTAATATCTTCATGCATGCATTTACAAGGGATAAATTTAAACTACCGTAGTAAATGTGGAAAGAAAAAATCTTATATCAATTATTTAAATAATTAAATAATTAATGACATATCTACTTTATTTTAAACACTAAATAAAGCTAAAAAAATGTGAAAGTAAACTAGTAAAGTTTGGATTTTTTTCTATTTTTATTGCTAATTAATGAAAATTTAATATTTTAATTGGAAAGTAATCTTAATTTCGTACGTACCTAATATGGTAAACCACTTTCAATATTAATATCTCAATTAAATGAATTTTACAAAAGAATACTTTTTTTTTTTTGCTGATTTTCTTACTTGATTTTTGTCACAGTGTGATGCATTGTATGTTAGTACTTACTAATAAGTCTACTCCAACAAGTCTAAGGATATTTAGTTACATGTATAAAATGCTATTGCTAAGCTTAAATCATTACATTCAAAAATGAAACGAGTACAACCTTTGTTATTGAACAAACATCAAAGCTGTTTGACAGTGAAAAAGAAGATGAAGAAGGAGAAGACGAAGAAGAAGAAGAAAAAGAAGATGATGTTGATGATGATGATGATGAGGAGGCAAGAAGATTTGAAGTCTCTCTACTCAAATCAACGAAGCACCAAATTCACAAAGGTAAATGCTACTTTTTCACGTACTGAATATAAATATTTGTTAGTGTTAAAATTATATTTTTCTTCAACATCTTTTAAGTAGTTAGGTTGGTCAAAATGATGATCAGAAGGTTATGAATAATCTTACTTGACACCAATGTTTTTAAAATCATTTAAATCGATGAATTGAAAGAATATGGTTCAAGATTGAATTAGGTTAACTCGATAAACCAATGATGGAGATGTTTAGGAGAAAACATTGTTATTTTACCCAAAAATATATACAATTTTATTATTATTATCTTAAATAAAAGCTATTAATACATCCGATTAAATTACTATTGTATATATTTAGATCATCAAATATGTAAAATTTTCAAATCTTATTAATAAGATGGGAAGTTATTAAATATTTTTCAATTACGAATGAAATTTGAAGGAATGTGTTTAAAATTAAATTAAATGGTATAGTGAAATTAATTGAGTGAAATGAATTTAAATTCACTTAAGCTTGCCAATCTAGCAATTCTACCAAAGTCAAAAGCTGGCACGTATTTTCATTTTTTCATGAATTTTGTGGTTTGTGAACACACTCTTTCTTTCGCTCTTTCTCTCATTCTTTGTCATGGTCTATTTTTGTTTTTTGTTGTTTTATCATTTGAACGCATTTTCCTCTTGTTTTGTGTCACTTTTTCGTGTGATTTCTCCCACGAATATAAAATATCTTATTTTGCTTTTTATATTTTGACTTACTCATTCACTTAATATAAATATGTTTTTTAGAGTTTAGTATTTTTCTTTAGCATCATTTAAAGTGAAAAATCAAGAGAGTGAAAAATCAATCAGAACAGTTAACCCTCCTCTTTATCCACTATTCTTTTTATGGCCCTTCTCTCTTAATCCTTTATGCGTTTCCTCTTTCTCTTGTTCCATTGTATATTTCAGGAAATGATGTCATTTCATTCTTTTTGTCTTCACTTTTTGCTTGTAACATCTTTACATATATGCTTTAGTCCATGGCTATTTTACTGTACATCTTAATTACCATTATTTGCATAATTCTTAAGACCAGGTTCTAGTCAACAAATAGTGCCTAACAAGATTTCAGAGGATAGTGCTGAGTTATGGAAAGAAAAGGCTGATATGTCTTACCCATTAAATTCACTGGTGGAAGCTGCAAGAAAAAAAAGTCTTGAAATGAGTTTGTCATGCAAAAAAAATGTTGTCATTCACTGTTAGAGATGCAAAAGAAGAGTGCCCTGTATATTTGGTTACAACTGTTTGATGAAGACAAAAAATAAGCACAAGGCCTTAAATCCAAAGAGCAGCTAACAACAAAAAGTCCAATATGAGTTTTCCTTCAAAGCTAAAAGCTCAAGGAAAGTGGAAAACGGAATTAGAGGCGTTTTCATCCATAGAACCACTTGACATTCCTACAGAAGTTGATCCAAATACATCCATAGTCGTATCAACCAAGAGACATGAGAAATCTAAAACCAGTACTAGTACTACCAGTTTGAATGAGTCCATGAATAGGAAGATTACCAAAAGAGCGGTGCAGCTTGTCCAGGAAGAAACTGAAGGTCATGCTATTGTTCCTTACGACAGTCAATTTTATGAGTTACAAGAGAAAATGAGAGTTTCAAAGCATCCAGTCACTATGGAGACACAAAATTCAACTGTTAACTTGGATGTGCCAAATTCAGACAGGGTTTCAATGGACAATGGAAGCCAGAGATCTTGATATTTGTATTCCTTAAAAGATTCCCATAAAGTTACCATTATTTGTGGAATTCTTCAAAACTAGATCTAGTCATCAAATAGGGCCTAACAATATTTCAGAGGACAGTGTTAAGTTATGGAAAGAAAAGACTGATATGTCTGACCCACTATATTCACTGGTGGAAGCTGCAAGAAAAAAGAAGTCTTGTAATGAGTGCAGTTAATTACATGTATAAAATGCTACAATTATGCTTAAATCATAACATTCACAAATAAAATGAGTATAATCTCTCTTATTGAACAAACATCAAATTTGTTTAGTAGAGAAAAAGAAGATGAAGAAGGAGAAGAAGAAGATGATGACAATGATATGCAAGAAGATTTGGAAGTGATCTCTTTAGTCAAATCAATGAAGCACCAAGTTGGATGAGATAGGTGTCACTTTCTCACTTATTGAATGTAAATATTTGTTAGTGTTTAATTTACATTTTCCGTCAACATTTTTTAAATAGTTCGGTTTGTCGAAATGATGATCAGAACCTTATGAATAATCTCTTACTTATTATCAATGTTTTAAAAATCAGTTGAACCGGTGAATTGAAAGAAGATAGTTCAGGGTTCAACTAGGTTAACTTTATAAACCGAATATGGAGATGTTTAGGATAAAAAATTGTTATTTTACCAGAAACTATATATAATAATAATAATAATAATAATAATAATAATAATAATAATATATTATTATTATGTACACCATTAATATCAGGCTAACAAATGTTTCATCTTTAATAAAGGTTTTTAATATATTCACTTAAATTACTATAATACACATTTTATAAAAGTATCTTTAGATGTTCATATATGAAAAAATTTCAAATCTTATTATTATGGTAGGAGGTTATTAAATCCAGTAAAAAAAAAAAAAAAGGTTATTAAATATTTTCAATTACGAATGAGATTTAAAGGAATGTGTTTAAAATAAAATTAAATGATACCGTAAAATTAATTGAGTTAAATGAATTTAAATTAACTTACTCATAACAATCTAGCACTACAACCAATGTCAAAACTAACATGTATTAATTTAAGACGAAGAGGTTCTCATTCTTGCACCCAGAGCACTCAACTACTGCGTTCAAGAAGGTGAATAAGGAGGGATCCCAGTATATATGTGAGGCTCTCCTACGAAATAAAGGGCGAATAGATAGGCTGCTACTGACATCTCTCAACATAGGGTGAGTCACTTTTTTTAAATTTAATTTACGATAACGATTTCTATGAAATGTTGTTTAGAATTTACTAAGTCAACATTTTATCCAGGAGTCATTGAGTGTTAGTCATCATCAATGTTTTTATGAGAGTATTTATTATCTAAATCTTGCACATTGTGACGTAGAAAATTGCCAAATAGTGAAGGTAACATTTGAGAAATAAGCATATGCATTTATTTTCAACATAAATATGTCTGACATGATTCAAAATATTTAATCTTATTAAATTTATTGGATTTTGTTAGTGGTTTTTTAATATACCATACACAACACGAAACCAGGATCAACAAATACATTAATTTTATTTTATTTGTTTGGTTTATAGTGCCCCATTAACCAGGCGATACAAAATGTGGCTACTAAGTCATGAGAATCATGAATGAGATCATTATGCAAGTAAATACAGAGGCATACATGGATGGGAGGGGGGTCAGCTTTAAAATTTTTAATCATTCAACAAATATATATACATTAAATTAAATTTTATACAAAATACTCATATAGAAGCAAATCTTTTCAAGGAGAAGAGAGGGAAGGGATAGAAAAAAATCAAATGGTTTTACCAAAAAAAGGGACGAGGGAGGCTCTAACTCTCAGCATCAAGTTAACTTAGAGACATACATTAACTTAATTAGAGACATACAATGATACACGTTGTAACACCCCGATTTTTCGTGCTTTCTAAGGACGATAAACTCAATTAATGAGTTTATATTTTTATCTGTGCTGTAGAAAATGTTTTTGGGAAACTAAAATCATATTCATGTTTCATATAATCGTAGGGGCCTACGGTTAAGTTTTGGGTCGAAAACTCAAACGAAGCCCGATCTATGTTTTTCGGATGATATTGTTTTTCTACTATTAGGACCTCTTTTTGACTAACGAACGAGACCAATAGTCTTACAATTCGATCCTCTATCTTTTTCCTAAAATGTGTCCTGACGTCCAAAAATATAAATAATATTTTATATTCGGTCCGAAAATCGATCGGGGAGACGATTCGAGCTGTCTTAGGGTTTTTCGAGACCCACGATCAGATGTTTTCATGCCAGAACTGTGTCAAGATATTTGAGGACTCATACCAGTGTCGTAATGATTTCAAATATCAGGACGTGAGTTGACCAAATTGCCCTTGGTTAATTTTTATTACTAACTACCTTTTTACCTATTACTTAATTCCTAAGAAAGTGAATAAATATCTATCAACTTTCACTCTTATCCTCACTCATTTTCACTTTTTCGGCTGCCCCTCTCCCCGAATACCTCATCTTCTCTTCTTTCTCCTTCCATTCATAAAAAAAACTCCATTTTTGAGGCTTTAAGCTTGATTTCTCTTGAAGCAATCTTCATCAATCTTGGAGTAGATCATCATAGGAGGTAGCATCTAATCTCTCTCTCTCCTAATCTCTCCTTTCTCTCCTCAAAGTTTCATGATCATAGGTGTTAGGGTTTTGTCCCTAAAATCTTCAAAAATCCATGAAAAATTGTAGGAAAATTGTTTCTATACCAAACCAATTTCTATGGCCTAGGTTCATGAGATACTTGTATGGTCCAAGAGCTTAGAGCCAAGAAATCTCCCTAGCTATATTTTCTATGGGGAGGCCGAACCCCCCCTATGTGTGTAGGGTAGGGTTTTGGTTGGTTTTTGATGTTTTGAACTGATATCTAGAGTTGTCACACTTAGTTAGGGTGTTATCCAAGAAATGAGAAATTTTGGAGCTCCCTAGCTATTTTTAGTGTAATAGGGCCGAAACTTAGGGGTGGTGCAGCAGGAGAAATCTTTGTCTTTGTGAATTAATGCCGTTATGGATTGTGTGTATGTAGTGATCGGCAGCGTACTGGGCCAGTGGTCAAGTTGATCGGGTGTTCGCAACTTAACTGGAAACTACAAGAGGTAAGGGGATAAACCTGAGGAACTCCATTTCCGAAAGCTATGTGGTGCATCGGTGTTTGTATTGTATTTAAATATTCTGTATCTGATTGTTGGTTGATTGTTTGGTTTACTGCTGTTGATCTGAGTATACATGGTATAACTGCTGACGTATTTGAATACATGCTATAATTGTTGAATAATTATATGGATGTATCGTGTGCCCTGCTGTGGGATTTAAGGCGTTAGAGGACCTAATTTTGATTATGATCCGACATCGTGTAACTTAAAAGCTTTAAAAATCTAAAAGGTGTTTTTAATAATGAAAATCGAAGTTTAAAGTAAATAGGGCATTAGTGTGAACACCCCATTTTGACCGGGTTCCTTTTGCTTTTCACTTAAATTTACCAAAAAATACCAAAAAATTGAAAAAATTAAAATCATAAAAAATATGTTGAATTTTGAGAAAAATCCGAAAAAGAGTGGAGTTTTATTTTATTTCTTCATAAAAGTCCAAAAATGATAAAAGGAAAAATCACAAAAATATTTTGAGCTTCATTTATTTATTTTTGCTTGCATTTAAAATATACAAAAAATCTAAAAATAAGATATAAATCACAAAAATATTTTAATTTCTTGTTAAGGCAGTTTCTTTTATAGATGAAGAAATAAAAATGAAACATTTTGTTATTTTTAAGTTGTGTCTTGTTTATAATAAAAAAAAAATAATAAAAAAAATAAAAAAAAATAAAATAAAAAAATAAAAAAAATAAAAAAAAAATTAATAAAAAAAAAATAAAAAAATAAAAAAATATAAAAATAAAAATAAAAATAAAAAAAAAAAAATAAAAAAAAAAAATAAGAAGAAAAAATGTCTTTGGGCCAATAAACCAAGTTTCAGCCCATACCCTTCCTCCATAACCCGTCTGCTCCATAACCCGTCTAACTCCTCCATAACCCGTCTATCTCCTCCATAACCCGTCTATCTCCTCCATAACCCGTCTGTCTCCATAACCCGTCTATCTCCTCCATAACCCGTCTATCTCCTTCATAACCCGTCTATCTCCTCCCATAACCCGTCTCTCTCCTCCATAACCGGTCTATCTCCTCCATAACCCGTCTATCTCCTCCCTCACCCAAAAGTAACCCTAGCAGCCGCAAACCTCCATCAACAACGTGAATCTCGCTTCTTTCCCTTCTCACTCGCATCACTGGATCTCAATCACGCAAGGTATGTGTTATTCCCTTCCATTTTCGTTTCAAATTAGGGATTTTAATTGCTATTTTCGCTGATTTGCAGGAGAGGGAATCAAAGCAATGAGGGAGAAATATCTCTATAAAGAAGGAAGCAGAAACCAGAAAAGGGGGACAGTCGGAGGAGACCCATAGAGCACAAAACAGAGGCGAAAACAGGCATAGGGGGCGCAAAAGGAGAAGCAGAAAATGCAGACACAGTACTAAGGAGGAAGGGGTGCGTACAAGGGACCAAACAAAGGAGCTTTCAGTTTTCTTTTCCTCATCTCCCTGCTCGAGTCTTTCAAAGGAAGAAGAAAAGGCAGGGGCTGAGCCACTACACCTAGACCCCACCTTGAGTTCCGACCTAGTTCTGATCCAGGTTGAGATTTGTTCTAAGTTAGGTACTGGATTCGTAAGATTAATAATATATTGGGATAGTTTTTGTGATCTGTTATGGTGTTTCAATGAGTCTGGACATTTGTATATTTTTTTAGAGCATTATTCTGATTGTGAATGAACATAAACTGTTTGACCATATGCTGATACCGAATTTTATCATTGATGAATAGATTGGTCTAGTTGTATGTTCCTGTTTGCAGAATTATTTCCCAGTGACTTGGCTACATTGAACTAATATGAACTAATATTTTTCTTTATGCACTGCCTGTTACGTGTTTGATATGTGAACTGAATAACAATTGATATCAATTATCTTGAGTTCAGGTTGTTGCGAATCATGACTTTTATGCTTAATAGGATCAACCTGATCATTATGGTTGTTGTTTGCAAGGTTGCCCGTAGATTGACTATAGTGTGGTACTGAGTTTGTTGATCTGGGTTGTCTAAGTCAATTTGCTTCTATCATAAAATTGAATTGCTTCTGGTACTCATGAAATGTGACTTTGTTATATAGCGTGGGCTCTAAAATTGATTCTCATGTAGTCATGTTTATTGCATCAATGGTTATTATATAATCTCTTGTCTGTTTAAGGTGAAGAATATAGTACCTCCTATATGAATCTGGATGATAGTTTGTCTTGTTTTAATGAATCATGTGTGTATTGTATTTTCTGACAGCCCATGTTTCTTGTTTGTAATTTGTGTTAGAAAAATTGAATTCCAGTTCTGTTTGTCTTGTTAAAAATATGAGACACAAGGTGCTGGACGTAAATTTTCTTGGATTCAAAATCTTAGCAATTTGGGCATCATCCTGGTTTAAAACTCTGGTTGTTTGGCATTTTTTATGCTGTCAACAGATGCTCTTGTAGGCATAAATTGGGCTATACAACTCGGAATGAGGCATCGTTTTTTTTCATGGAAACCTAACACAGAGATCTCTAAACCATAAAAATCAGGACGAAATACTTTCTGAGTTAATGCCAGTTTAGTTTTTTTTTAAAGATAAGGTCTGTTTTGCGTGTATTCTGGTTTTTGACACCATTTGTTCTTTAGATTTCTGAATGTTGGATCTATGTTTTTCTCGTTGTATGGAGTCATGCTACGGCTTCAGGATGATTTAATATAGGATGTTCTCCTCAACCATTTTATTTTATTTTTGTGAAGTTTGATTCATTGTTCTTTTTATATTCTCGTAAATTTTTTGGGGGGCAAAATAAGTATGTTAAAGTTCGTTAATTATTTGCACAATTAATTTGGGTAACCGTTTTTCTGGGTGCATTAGGGGTGCTGTGGGGTTAAGTCCTCATCCTTCCCTATGCGCAAGCGACTCCCGGACTCGATATGGTTCCAAAGATCATTTTTTAAGGTTTTTCCAATTTTTTTCCGAATTAAATAAAATTGGTGGCGACTCTACATGTTTTTAATCTAATCTCTTTTTTCGTCGTCTTCCTTCGCGATTCGGTCGCGACAGATGGCGACTCCACTGGGGAGATTTAGAGAGTCAAGCCCATTAAAATTAATTGTGCAAATTTTTAATGATTTTTAACTTATTTATTTTACCCCCATTTTTTTGGCTTGTTTTGCTTTTTTTTTTTAAAGAGAAAAAGTAAGAAAAAAATGAAAAAATGTTGAAAAATAATCATGTTGTTGTGTGTGAATTTATTTAACATTAGTTATTTGTTTATTTATTTATTTTTATTGTGTGCTTTATACATGATTTTTTACTTTCTACTTCAACCTTTGGGTAAATGACTTTGGATCCTTTTTCTTGCTATTTCAGCTCTAGGGCAGATGACCTTGATTCTGTTTCCTGTATATATGGGAAGCTTTGTTTTCAGGTGTGTTTTTTTTAGTTTTTAGGATTATATGTACGGAGCCCTCCACACATGTCACCGTCATTTACTGCACACACTTTTCAGCTCTGTACCCGAGCTTGTGGAAAACCAAGGATTAGGAGGTGCCTCAGCATTGTCATTGAAAGGCCTTGTGCCCCTCTGATATTTGTTGATTTACCACTCAGATTGTTACTGGTATCATGAACTAGTCATCCTGTAAGGGTTTATCCCTACTTGTGGCTAGAATCGTGAGCCAACTCCTTACCTTTCGAGACAAGGGCAATCTGGGGACCACGACCTTTAGGAGTCTAGACCCACCTTAATGTCTGCACTGATAGATCGACTTAGTGGCTATCCCACTTAGAGTCATGACCCTAAGTCCCTTGTATAGGTTGTTCCTTTTAGGACAAATGGGAGCATACTCTTTCCTCTTCTTTCTTGTTACTCTTTTTCTTTTTCTTCTTGCTTATCTTCTATTTCGGATCTTATAAAAAGAAGACAAAGAGAAAAGGGGTAAATGGGATACATAGTATTTCAGTGAAAAATTTCGCTTCGGGACTAAAAGATCTACTGGATAGATCACAAGGAGGGCCATTCATTAGAGGATCATCCATATCCTTTGGGTTTATGACCCTATAAGGACCCCTTTCCGTGTTGCTCTGTTTTTTTGAATGTGAATTCTGTTTATGAAGAAGAGACTCCATTACCATTCGCGTAGCAAGAAATGGAAATGACTCTGTG